>CM039650.1:3053535-3653535 GCA_022405125.1 Anthidium xuezhongi | reverse complement strand
ATTCTTTTTCGAAACTAAAGCATTTACGATAATAGAGGTGTAATTTCATTTACGTTACCTTACATCTCCGTCAAAGCATTCGTCCAATCGTCGAGCATCGCTTCCTCGTCGTCCTTTGCCAATACCGTTATCTAGAAGCGACACCACCCTCTCCAAAGCCAGAAACTCGGTTTCGTCGATTCCAGACGAAATTCCAAGCCGATTCGATTTCGATCGCATCGAATGTTTAGCGTCCCGGTTGCTCGTATCGTTCATCCTCTTCCAGATTTCCATTTTACGAACGAAATCCTCGCCGAGGTGCGATCTCCCGTCGGCGACGTTCTCGTCGCAGCTACCACGGGATCCAGCGATCTCTTTGCTTCTGTACTCGGATTTCGAGGGCGATCTCCAGAGCTGCCAATCGGTTAAACGACGACGATTAAGCCTCTGCTGTTCGAATGGGGCGCTTCCCCGACGTTCCTTCTTGGTGCGTTTCCAGTCCTGAAGTTTCTTCCGGAACTCGGGCGCTAATCTTTCCTCGGACAACAAGGTCTCTCGAGGACTTAGCAAATTGGTAGGAATTTCGCGGGAATCCTTCGTGGCAACACGGGGGGACAAGTTTTTCAAACGTTCCCATTCGACCAGTTTTCGATGAAATTCAGCCCCCAGCTTCTCTCGAAGAGCACGATAATCTCGACGAGTTTCGGCCTGGACGTTTAATGGTGTTTTCCGAAGTTCTTCCGAACTGTTGCTGTAGCCGTAAGCCAGTGATGCTTCCAGTCCTGACGGACAGAAAGGAATTAGTTAAATTAACTTCGGTGATTAAGTATCATTTATTATCTCCCAGGTATCGAAAGGAATGTTGAAGAGGATATAATCAAAATATTAAAACTAGAACTACCTTAAAATTAAGAATAAAGTAGATTAGAAAATAAATAGGTAAAAAATTGCTTACATTGTGTATTTAAAAAGTAATGAGACTAATTTCGATTTGATAAAATAATCTACAGCTTTAAACGAAGCTATATTTCAAGGTTATTAACTAAAAAATAACCTAATGAAAATTGCTTATTTATAATATGAATATAAATATTTTAACTACATATGTATATAATAAATTCCAATACATTATTAAATCCTAATAATCATTTTAACTACTACTTAATAATGATTTCAAAGAAGGTTGGTTAATTTAGTAATTTTAAAGCTAGCAATGTAAAAACTGCGATTGGTAAATTAACCAATTGGCTTTAAAAAAAATTATTAATTACTAAAGCGTTCAGTTACTAGTTTACTAAATTACTAAAAATTAGTAAACTGATACTTTATTAGCCTGTAATTTAATAATTTATACCTATAACTAAAATAATAAATTACTAGTTTTATCGTTTCAGTAAATTAGCAATTTAGTAATAACAATTTCTAATTTATCAAACTAGTAAAATATAACAATTTAATACTTTAGTAAGTACTAAACATACTATTGTATGCAGTAACTTTCGTAATTATCACGATTGATATGAATAACATATAAAGAATTTGAAAAACTTGATCGTATTAATGATAATACTGACACGTGTCGATTACAGTTTTCGATAACACGTACCTTATCATTCAATACATTACAGATTCCTTTCTTCTACTCAACCTCGCTATAAATCCAAAGGATTGAATATAGCAAGAGAATAACTTCATCAACAAATAAATAGTAATTCATGTTAGTAAAAATGTATACACCCTTGGAGTATCGCATGAAATTATTTTTAATTTCCAATTTATAAAATATGATTGAACGCTTAATTCAAATGCAAAGAATTAATTTCAAATAACATAAGCAATATTTCCCCATTTATTAAATAAATTCCAAGTCTATGCAAATAATCAAATATTTTAACCAATAAGATTTGATTTCCACCGCAAACTTTACACGTGTGACACTTCTTAATTCTTTTGTCGCAGAGGAAATCAATCGTCCGATCACTTTTTATTTGTATTATGTATTTGGCATGTTGAATGTAAAATTTGTCGCTCCTGTCATTGGAAAAATTCGTGCTGATCTTACTAAATTTTTTCTATTGAACAATAACCGGTATAGCAGCTGTAAATACCCACAGAAAACCATAGAGTCGTCAACACCGTCAACATGTAACGAGTACCGGGAGAAACTGGCTAAATGTCCTAAACGCAAGCCCGCGTGTCGCAAACAGCAACGTGCGCCGGAAGTAATAAATCCGTTCGTAACATTTTCGCCAGCGCGCTACACAATTAATTTTCGTTTCAGTGCAAAGTGAAAAGTGTCGTCGAAGATTACAGAAGAGTGAATCAAGATGTGACGAGTCGCGGGAAATCGATGCTGAACACCTTTCAGACCCGATCGAGGACCATATTAAGCGAATTTAAGAGCAACATAAAAGCACTGACAAGCACCGAGGAGAGACAGTTAAACGAGCTGTCCGACGGTATCAAGAAGAAGGTTCAGAGACTGTTGGTCTTGGACCCGTCGTTCGGCTCGTGCAAACGGAAGTCCGCGTTGATGCTCGATTACGAAACGCGGCAAGCTTTGAACGAATTACAATGCAACGTTCTGCCGCGGCTGAAACGGGTCGAGTGCATCATCAACGATCTGGAGAGCGATCTGTCGACTCACGTGAATCGCGCCGCCTCTCTGATACTCTCCTGTCGTAAATGTAAGAATCCTGACTCCTTGGAGAAATGCATCGAGGAGAACGCGAGATACGCGGAGAAGATACTCGAGAAAACGTCGCAGAAACTGGAGTTCGGCTTGGACAAAATTGAAAAAGCCCAGCATGAGATCTTGGACTATCATAAGAGGTCGATGGTGGAGCTCATGACACAGTTTCGTGAAAAGAATAAAGCGTTCTCGGAGCATTTGGACAATTGTATTTTTGCGGCTAAAAATAAATAGAAAAGACGATCGAATCGTATAATTTAATGTACCGTCTTGAAGGAGCATTTGTCTGGAGACGACTCTGATGAGGTTCGGTGGAACGCTGAGGGCCGAATTCGTCAAAAATGCCCGTCTGACCTTGTTCCATTTGGAGTTTTGCCTTTGGGTTTTCGACGTTAGCGCCGTGGACTCTTCGTTGGCCGATTGCTGCATTGAAAAATGACAACTTAATTAAATACGCCTTAAATTGACAAACCGAAAAGAAAACATTTCTTCTACAATTAAAGAAAGCAGGTCAAAGTTGTTTCCAATTGTAATCAAAAGGTTAATGTTATTTGTAATTAACTTTAAATAACTCTTCTAAAAAAAAATTACAAATTATAAAAAAACAAAATGTGAAGTTCGTCAACAATAAAAAATTTCTTACTATCCTATATAGTATTTTAAAATAGAAAAGAATTTGATATCAACCTGTCGTTTAAAATCTTTATTGATAGAGAATTCTCGATAGAACTTCCTGGGTTGGGGTGAATTCCCACCGGAAGTGTGAGCACTGGACGGAAGTGGCGAGCTTGAGTCTGGCGAGGACAGGCACCTCATTTCCTCCTCTTGCGAAGGTATCGTGATCGTAAGGGTTGGGGTGAATCTTTTCGACGACAAATCTACCTCGCCTTCGTCCATTCTGCTCAACGAATGCGCCGTGTGATTCTTTTCCGATGTTACGCGAATCAATGGCTTTCCCTGGAAAATATATTTTTTGAAACGCCTTTAATGAATATTATAAATATTATAAAATTGCTAGTGTTCTTTCAAACAAATTCTTTCAGACTCAAAATATTTACTTACCGTGTTTATAAGATTATTATCCCCTTCGATATTCAATGTTGTGACAATTTCGTCGTCAAGAGATTGGCTACGTTGATTCGTACAGTCTACTTTTTTGTCAATCTTTATTTTCGAAGATTGACATCCCAAATGATTTGCGACACTCTTCTGGAAATCTGCAAATTTTAAATAGAAAATTACATAAGGTGACCTAAAATTCTCCAGGCAAACTGTGCCAGTATGCACACTTCCGCTCAAAAGTCATGGACTATTTATTCAATTCGGTCGTTTCCAATCTTGAAGTGTAAATTGTTTAAATTACATAGTTATATCGTTGCATATATTTGTGGATATATTAGTCGGCTAGAATTGCTTTCATTTTTTGAAACCATGCCAAATACTTATGAATTTAATATCAAAGCAAAAGTTACGGAAAATCTAGTTGCAATATCTTCAAACACAAACAAAAGCTTCTTTTCATTAAACATTTATAAATAAGCTTTCTTAGTTCTTTCTAAAAAATGTATCGGCTCCTTTGCGACTTTTGAACGGCGGTGTATGTTCTATTAGTAGAAACGAGAAAAAGTGTTGTATAAACATAGGTCAACAAGTGCTTCAATAAAATAAGTTATAAAAAGAATACGGAAAAAATAACTGATCCCCTCTCGCTATAGTGTAACAGAAGAATGAATCACGATATTTACGTAATCTATTTATACAAGTTGGATTTATTGCTTAAAATCGTGGCGAATGATCTATACAGTTTTTATTAGTACCAACAACCATCGTTTTGTTGTACGATTTCGTACCGAACACGCCTCGATTATTTTTGGACAAAGAATACGCAAACTGTTCTGTTATCTGTCGCTTTTGTGCTGGAGATTCCAGAACTGTTGTAATACAATAACAAGAAAAAAATAGAATTTCACAAATCCAGCATACATCGCCTTTTTTAAATATCAGAAACTTTAATAATGAACTGAATGTACCAAAAATCGCTAATTAAATTATTACAAATATTGTTGTAATCTAAAAAATTCAAAAGCAGACTACTGGTTTCATTTAATTGTTTAACATTTCAAAGGGACCGATTGAAAAAGGTGAGTAATAATTAGTTAAATCGTAGTTAGCAATAAAAATCTCGTACAATCGTAAGATCCTTCGTTGGACGAGGAGGCAGACGAAGTTCTACCAAATGGCGTTCCCGCATCGGAAGCTTCGTTGGCATAAGACGAAACGGGGGTGTTATTCGAGTCGCCGGTTTCGGTATCCGGACATCTATAATACTTGGTGGTTGGCGTGGACAGAGCGGACGTGGTAGCCGCGATCGTCGCGTCCATCGCTTCCGTTGCGTCGTTGGTACAGGCTCTCTCCCATTTGAAGGCAGCTTTGACTCTGGTCCATTTGGAGACCTTCGGCGCGTTCCCGGAGATCTCATCTACGGATATTTGTTTCTCGACGTCGAATTTGCTTCTGGTTTGCCTGGACGAGGACGATCGGGTGCTCCGTCTCTGGAACGGGGGTTCCCTGCAGTTTGACAGCATCGCGTCCAGAAGGGACTCGGCGAAGCCCGTGTCCTCGTCGCAGATGTCGCTCATCGTGTCCTTGTCGCGCGCGAAGACGTTTTCCAACCTGCGATCGGCGTTGCGCAGCACCTTCAGCTTCTCCAGGTTCCTCACCCGCTTGAAGAACTTGGTGCTGCGGCTCCTGAGCTCGAGGATCTGCTCCGTGAAGGCGTAGAGGCGGTCCAGATGCTCGAACGTGTCGTCCGCGCAGAGATTCGAGATGGCCGTCGCGGAGGTCGCGGAATTCCTCGACGGGCATTCCGAGGTTTGACTCTCGAGAGTCGGCGTGCCGAGGTCCGTCAAGTACGCGATTATGTCCTCGTCCTCCTCGAGGCCGCGGCTCTGCGTCGTTTCCGCCCGGTTCCGTGCATTCTGCGCGCACCAGGAGTTGGCCCACGGATCCGGCGGCGGTACAGGTAACTGGCTATCGTCCACTTTGTCTCTCGCCCTCGGTACCGCCCTTTGTTCGCGGTTGCGACTCGTGCACGATCTCCTCTCGATCTTTTGGGCGCGATGATCATCGACATTGTCGGCCATTTGGCGTTGCGTATAACGAACAGATTTTACGTGTACTTACATCCAATCGAGTGTATATCTTTTGTTTACCGTTAATTACGGCGCTAATACTATAGACGCATCGCAGTAGTCTAAACTTAGAACAACTTTTACCATGGACACAAGATCCCGAACACTTTTCGCGCTTAAATTCCACATTAGACACGAGACTCTTCCGCAAATAGCCTCCGTTGATCGAAAGTTTGTATCAGAATCGTTGTTATACCACTGTTACAGTTGCTAATTGTTAGCGAAGTCAAGGTAGAAGCACTGACCGATCTCTGGTACCACTTACTCGATTGCGCGTTAAACGGAGTCTCACTTTTTATCACTGATCCGTGCACACGAGACGTTTTATCGTAAAAATCTGAACTACGGACAGGCGGGTGCAAGAAGATCGACGTATCTTACGTCGAGTACCCCGAAGGTTCTCGCCGGGAATGCATTTTTTACGTTTGGCGGCGTCAAACGAGTCGCGGAAGAAGCGGTCTGAAATCGCAGCAAGCGTCGTCGCGTGATTATTTTCGGTAGCGAGCATTCGGCATTCGTATTTACAACGAATACAAGGGCGTTATTCGTGAGATGAGGCGTTCCACCACGCTCGAAGAGCATGCGCGAGCGTACTCTCAAACGACCGAGTGGAAGAGGACGGTCTTCCTGTTCTCGTCGAAAATAGACGCCGAGAAGACTTGCGAGTTACCCTCTCAAATGGCCGATCTCGTTCGTACGCGTCTGAATCGTACATCTAAATATTGATACGATTATCTTTCGCCGCGATGCTTTTTATTGTAGCTTCTGTCGGATTCTACGAGGCTCGACAATGATACCTTCATGACCCGAGAACAAGAATTTCCTTTGGCTAATTTTACTTCCTGCGCGTTCTTTTCTGTACCGTAGTAGCGGAGGCTGGTACGACTTTTCGATGTTTACTTAGCGGCGCTCATTAACGCTTGCACTTCCGATATTCTTTGGCATTCTTCAGGTCCATATTAGGTCTTTCCACAAGATCGTCCCCTAGGAGGGGACACGAAAGGAATTCAGGTAATTTTGGGGGGGAATTCAATTCTTTTACCATCCTTTTTTAAATTTCACTATTTTGTAATTAAGTATTTTTGAGATGTCAGTAAATCTGAAGAAAATCTCCGAGTACAAAATAAAACTAAATTTTAACGAGTAAAAACAGTGGTACATCGTGATACTGTTTCAAACGAAATTTAGAATTTTAATTTTGCGTTTGTACAAAGAAAGTGATATCCGTTTTGATGGGTATATGGCGGAGTAACTGTTATCTATACGGATCTATTTATAATTTGCCGAAGTTATCTAAGATTACGAAGAAAATGAAAACGTAAACAGGCTATTCCTGCATCGGTAGCCGGGTTAGGTCAGGCATTCGCGATCCAACGACTGCTATACCTGCAATCGTTTAAGGAATCGATTAAAAATGTTCGTATCAAAATCGTGGATATCAGTTACTTACTCAGCAGCATCCCTGATACGAAAAAGACACTGTGGAAACAGTTTACGTTCAACAGTAGTTTCATACAAAACTCGACCAAATATGGAAGCACCCTCGAAAGTCCAGTAACCGTGCCTCTGAAATTGAACTTAATTTCAGAAAATTCTAATTTATTCAATTAACGGGAAGTACCCATAAAGTTGAGATATTGTTAAAAAATTCACAGAAGTTTCTACTAAAGTTTGTGCTATTTGTGTTCTTTTTTATAAATATTGAGCCATGATTTGGTTAGTTTATGTTTTAAACACTGGTACATTGAAATATCACAGAAACATAATTGTTTATAAAATATTTAACTGTTCTAACTGTTATGAAATATTTATAAAATGTATAATGACTGACCTTAGACCAGTGAAATAATTTTCCATAATTAATATCGTGGTCGTGGTACGACAAATTGCATAGGTTGCTAGTATAATTGTTGAAAGAACGACTCGTACTACACTGTGGACAGTGAATACCAGAACCAGGCACGCTGCAGTTCCTATCAATCCTGAAAATACTGAAAATACAACAGAAAAGTGATAAAATGCAACAAGAATTTTTGAATGTATACATTAATACAACTTTGAACTGCTACCGTGTTGTTTTAAATGAAATTGTTTCTCTTTTAGCTATATAACGCTCGTTATTGACTTTTCGAGGGAAAACAAGCTTTTACGAAAGTTAAACTTGCCTTGAATATGCTTTCAATAAAATTGGAGATACACCACTGTTATTTCGGATAACACAAATACCTCGCTTGTTTTTCGCGATTGTGAAAAAACGTGGTAAAACAGTTTTTATTTGGTTTCAAGGAATACATAGTCTAATGTTAATGCATTACCAACCCTTCTAAAATGACAGAATAAGCACTGCCACATTGTAACTTGAAAATAATTAAAAGGAAATGTAATTCCTTGCTTTCAATTTACTTTTCGACATAGTATATCAACTTTCAATATCTTAATAGTATTATAAGCGAAAAAATAATAATCGAAGGTTTATTAGTCGCTTTTCGAAAAGTCGAGTAATAGACTTCCAGTAGATGAAGTGTTAATATCAGTTTTGTAAGTGAAAGCGTGAAGGATATAAAAGTTAATTTTGTTTTTCAGTTTTCTTGTTTAAAGTAGATTGATTCCTCGAGAAATTCTGCATAAATGCATATTAAGCTATGATATTTAAAAAAAAAATAATATTATTTACTTACAAAACTTTGAAATATATTAGGAATTGGTGGTTTCGTAAAAAAATTGTTAATACAGAACGTCTCAAAGAATTTTCTTAAACAAACACTTTGATGTTTGATTAAAGATGAGATAATATTCTGCTTACCTAGAAATATTTTTCTGCCAATAATATCGATTCCAATTACCAACAAGATTTCTGCTACTATGTAGCTTAAGGACAGGTAGAGAAGAAGTTTAAAACGATCAGTATTTATTTCTTGACAATCATGCAAAAATCCCGTTGCCATATTCTGCACGTCGATTGTACACATAGAATTATTTCTCTTCGTTTTATTAAGATTTTCCAGTTCTTCGATTAAATGGGTGTTCCATAATGCGAACCAAACGATTCTAATTGTCGGAATTATGCACAATTTATAAAGTATAATGTCTACGTAACTTGATACTTATTTATTTGCAGGAAAGGTACTAGTACTTTCGTTATTTCTCACAAACAGTTTGAAAGTGATATGGTTTTCATGGTACTTTATGTAAAAGATTTATTACCCTGGGAATTGTAGGCAACTAATAAAAATTCCCAACGTTGTAACACGTTTGAACGGTGTTTCGAATATTTTTCGAACGCGTCTGTACGACTTTATGCAAAAATGTTGCAATCTTCTAAACAAGTTGCTCGAATCATCCTCCTCATCTTCGTCTGGTCGCACGCAATTACTTAAATTGCGCAACTGAAACAAAAAAGGTCTTGTGGTATGCAATAGTTTAATTAGAATGATTTTATTTTTAATTCGATGTTTAATAATTAAAAAAAAACTTAATCCTTATCCTAATTGTAATACTATTCTAATAGATATATTTTCGTCTACAGTACATGTGTCACTCAGAATAATATATATTCAAGACAATTTTACACTGCAGAAATTGTAAATGAATAAATTTTGTTCATTACACTACTATTATTCTGAACCATTCACATAAAACCCGGTGATTTAACCCTCTCCTTGGGTCACGAACACGTATTCTTAATTGTTTTTATAGCCTATTATGATCGGTTCTTTTATATCTTTTGTATTCGTTGCTTTTTGCAATAAATGTACTGGTTCTTTTCCTTTCTTTTACGTCAGCAAAAGAACTGAAAACAATTCACCTTGGAAAGGGTTAAAATAATATTCTTTTTTGATAAGAAAATTAAATCATTTTGAATTCAACTATCGACAGAAAGGTATTAACATAAAATGATCGTACTGGATAAGTATTAGCATGCTTCGAATTATTAATTGCATAGATCTGTTGAAGTACTGCGAGCGTTTCTTCCTGGTGTTGGCGATAAAGCATGTATCTAGGGCTTGGTGGTAATAAACTGACTGCACACGCCATAATCAAATTTGGAATACCTCCTATTCCCGTAAGAACCCGCCAGGAATTCGGACGGAATTGTTTATTTTGCAATCGTATGATCGAGGGCATGAGCAACCATGAAAATTCTATTTGCAATTACCATAAAATATTCAGTGTTTTTGATTTTGAATGTAAACATTCGTTCATAAGAATTCATACAACTGCGCTGTTGGATGTAAGACTACTTTTGCATCAAAAATTACACTGTTATCTTTGATTTATAAATAATTTTACAAGTTCAGAAAAAGTATAACTTTATAATGGTTGTAAAAATCTTCTTGCATTCAACAGTACAATTATTACTAATCACATACTTCGAATTATTACAAACTTATATGGAATATTTGTTTAAAATGTTTACCCAGAGCTGACATGTAACCAATAATTCCAAATATATCCAAAACAGCTAAGCAGGAACCTCGTTGATTCATAGGCAAAAGTTCAATTAAATAGACTTTTAAAGCCACATTGCTACCGGCTAATCTAAATGTATCGACGTCACATTTTGTTTAAACAAATTCTCTTCTTAACACTAATTAGCAGAAAACAACTAATAGTTTGTATACGTTGTGTTTGAGTTTCTAAAACAGTAATCAGATAAAATTTACCCTATTCCGAGCACGAATAACGATACGTATATCAAGAAAACGGTTTGAGCAAAAGACAAAGTAATCATAGCGCAAAATATAATAATCATAGTTGAGGGGATTGATTTTTTCCGTCCGTATGCATCAATTATTGCTCCAAATAGAAATGATCCTACAGCCATACCTGTACAACAAATTTTATTTTGATATTTTTTAAATAAAATTGATTGTTATTCCCTGTTTCAATTACTAAACAAGTTTCATTCTAAAATATATTAAATTGCGGGTACAAAGAATTAAAATAACTCGTTAGAATTTTATAAAGAAACAAATATACGTGTATATCTACCAAACGTTAATGTTGTATGTACAGTAGTTGTTTGGCTTGTAGTTAGGTTTAAATCGCATGCCAAAAATGGAACCACGACTAGAATAATTGGAAGTACACAAGCTTCTGTGAATTTACACAAACCGCATATTCCGACAATAAAACAATGGCAGAATCCCCATCCTGCAATAAAATTATATTTTTAATAAATGTATTTTATTAAAAAACCTTATTAAATAATATGATGTTCTTCATTTGATGCATTTAATAGCGCGCTTCTGTAAACATTTATCGAAATAAATCATTGTAATGACTCTATTTAAATAAAAATTAACATCTTGAAAGGTACCGATTTGCAAACACAGTTATATTAAATGCATTAAATGTAATGTAGACTAAGGTTTATAATTGTAATTGTTCAAACATTTTAACCTGTTTTAGTTATGATAGTTTCACAATCATTAGACATCATATATTATATAATTTAATAATGGATATCGATTTATATTCTTAGTACACTAAAAAATTCATTGAGATGCACACGAAGCATATCGTTTGTAAATTATACAAATTCATTAATTTTAATGTACAGATTGAACTTCTCATATTTTTGACGGTAAATCGATATCGAGGAACGTTCGATAATAGATAACAGTGTTCATAGTTACGTATGTATGTACATAACCATTGAATACAAAACATAGGTATCAAAATGTATATTTTAAGTACACAGGACATACAAAAGACACGTTTATTTTATGAAATTAAAACAGTTGATATCCAATACATAGGCAATGGTGTTTAATGTAGGTCTCATTAATCCTGGAATAGCCATTGTCTATTTAACAAACAAACAATATGTGATAGAAGACATGTAAGTTATGTTTTTTATTCATTTATGTATCCTTAAAGTACTCTTTTGAGCCAACAACATCGGGCTTCATCGTTTTCTTTCCTGGTTTCCAGCCAGCTGGACATACCTCTCCATGTTTGTCTGTGTATTGGAATGCTTGAACCAAGCGCAGTGTCTCATCGACGGATCTACAAATACACGAATCGATTATGATAACAGCATACGATTAGAAATTCGGTGCAAAAGAAATTTTATTATGTATCTCACCTGCCGACCGGCAAATCATTGATTGTAACCTGACGTAAATTTTGTTTATCATCAATGATAAAAAGACCACGGAATGGAACACCAGATTCTTCATCAAGTACACCATAATCACGCGCTATCTTGGTGCTTTTATCAGCAAGAAGAGGAATGTTCATTTCACCAAGGCCACCTTGTTTACGTGGGGTATTTACCCACGCCAAGTGACTGAAGTGAGAATCTGTGGATGCTGCAATGAGCTTGCATCCAATCTGCTCAAATTCATGAGCACGGTCGGAGAAAGCAATGATTTCAGTGGGGCAAACAAATGTGCTGCAAAGTAGATGATCATCGATTATTACAAGACACACTAGGAGATGAAAAAATAATATAAATAATAATGGAATTAAATACTCACAAATCTAATGGGTAGAAGAAAAGCACAACATATTTGCCTTTATAGTCAGATAGATTGATTTCTTTAAATTCTCCATTGACTACTGCAGTACCGTGGAAGGCAGGAGCTGGTTTCTGAATAGCTGGAACTGGCATAGTTACTTCCTGTTTCTGCAACACAAAAGGAAAATTAATTAGATCAACTTTCAACTCAATACAATTATGTATGTCCATTTTAAATATGCAATTATTACTTAGATCCACAAAATGTCTACTTTTCAAGTGTTGTCTATTATAAACTTTAATCAACACTTTGAAATCACATTTACATAAAATATTATACAAATATATTTCTTCATAGAGTATTGCAACTTATTAAATAAAAAAAATGATAAGATAAAAGGTTAAAGTATCAAAGTATATTGACAAAAATAAAGCAATACTTTAATGACCTTAAATGACCTTATAAGCAACTCTTGATTCAAACTGTATTTATTACCTAATTCTTATTACAGTTACTTAATATGCTAAACATATGTAATATATTACAGTATAAGAAGTTAAAATAAAATTTATATATGTACATGAATTATAAAACTTCTTTGTCTATCTATTCATCTTACTTAAATGTTCTGAATACCAAGTAATATTTTTCATATTAGTATTAATAATACTGATTAACAATTTCATATAAGAAATTTTTACTCAAGCCTAGTATATAAAATTATATTATTATTTTTTTTTAATATTCTGAATTAGAAAAACTACAATATACTTTTAATCGAATTATTTTAAATATTATTTATTTTCTAATAAGTTATTAAACGTCAAATTAAATTACGCGTGGGTATATATGCTAATCAATGCGATAATTGTTGGAGAACAATCAAAGTTTTGTATACTAAACATCGAATAAAATTCCGCGATTTTTTTTGCGGACCTAGACTGAAAAATTTCTCGAATCGTACTTGTCATATACCAGGTGAGAAAATGAAGCATAAAAACATATGAAACATATAAAACAAGTAAATGTGCAAAAACATTAAAAATCGTGAAATTGCAGTTATACTCTTATTCGGCGTTTAGTAGTTATTAATGAAGGAAGTAAGTAGTTATATTCAAAGTCACTTACAAAATCCAATGGCCATGAAAAAGTGTGTTAATTAATGTGAGTACAGTAATATAATATAAAATTTAAATATAATGATTTATTTGCATAAGAAAATTTAATACTAATCGTGCTGACTGTGCAAAAACATAAAATAATATAAATAAGTATATATCGTAAAAATAAAATTATTTTATGTTTTAATGAATTCAATGAATATGTATCACACAAGACAATCAGTGGAGTTTCAAATGCTTTATGTTACATGCAATTTCATATTTTGTGGTGCAATCATCTACTTGACATCAGCAGATTGATTTCTAACAGTAGCGTCGATAGAAACGGTTTCTAGGTATTCCAGAACATTCTATGACGCATTACAAGCAATAAAACAGCTTCAATGGGAAAATATTTTGAGTTATGTAATGTCACTTTGCAATTGAATGAAACAAAGGGAAGCTGTTCCATTTTTTTGGGTTGAAACGTATATTTTTATAATTTCGCAAAGTAATGTTTGAATATTCATAAAAATAAGCGAAAAGACTTCGAATGATCTGAATTAATGTATAAAATGATAATTTTCCTTAGAAATTAAATAATTATATAAAAGTAATACCTTTTCTTTGTAGTAAAGAATGTAATTTGTTCACTGAAACGTAACGTCTTACGTGCTCGTCGACCAACAAAGAAATGTGTGACCGGTAACCGGTTTCAAAGGAACATACCTGGCATTTAATACATAATTGGGAATGAAGAAGTACACCAGCGACATCTACGGACTACACTGCCCTCTATTTTCAAATAATAATTTTCATTTTTGCTTGTTCATCATTCTAAATTATTTATATACATGATTTATGATCTTAAAATAAATAATAATGAGTATTTTCATGGCTTTTTTCCAATTATTATCTTTACAGCGCTTTATTTAGCCGTTTTTTAAAAACTACTGTAAGATATTAACATTACCAACAGATCATGGACATAATTCCCAAGTCCATGCAATTGATTGTTACATTTTATAAAATGTAACTAGAGAAGTCTAGTACATCCTACAGTATTTTGTTATATTTGAAAACAATGTTTAGACAACATTTTCAAAACTTTGTAATGATAAATAAAGCCAATGTTGTCATTTTATAAATTTATTTTTATTTGAGATGGGATTCCCAGAAATCTGATGGAGACACGAGGTTTTAATCTCTGCTGTAAAGTTTAATGAATATAACATGTGAGTTAAATTAATATACCTAAATATTTTAATAATAATCATAGAACATAGTTATTAAAAATATACTATCAAAATTCAAATAAAATTTACTCAGGGATATAGTAGTTAAGGAATACATCAATCTCATATGTGTATATGTAAAATTACAAAATTATTTGAAACATAATTATGAACATTAAACACCTTGTTATTATTACTGAATATTCATAAATTTCAGAACCTTTCTGTGCTTTTAAATAAAGTTACAAACTATTTACATTGTAAATTAATAAGTCTTATTTTATTTTAAAACAAACTATATACATTTTTGTTGTATTCTTTAACAAATTACAATCGTTTTTCATGATTAAACTTATTAATGTATGTGTTTTGTTTCAAACTTCAAATTATTGTTTTTTGAAACAGTTCTATATAATTTATAACATAATTAAAACAAATCATTAAAAAAGAAAAAGAAAATAATTTGTTTCTTATGTGTAGGTTTTAGTCTTTTTAATATTTACAAATTCTATGTAATAATTGATTTTAGTTTCAATTCTATTATGGTGTAATATTAGTTGACCTTCAATTCTAACACTTTACAAAATATATTACATTGCAACAATATAATGACTTACTTTATTCTTTTTTTTTTAATTTAAAATTTGATTTATATACATATGTTATTTGACTTAAATGAAATATATAAAATTATTCCCAAAAGCAATCTAAAAAACAAAAAATTATTCATATAAAAACTTTTATATATAGGGGGAATGTTATGTAAGTTTCTTATGGGTAAGCATATAAGGTTTATATTTTATAATTACAGAGTTGACAAAATTAAATGAACTTCAAATTGTTTTAAAACTTTCAATTACTACATTTAGCACCCTACAATATTGTTTTTAAAAAATTAACTTTTACATGAATTATTTAGTATTTGATATCTTTAATTATATGTAGGATAATGATGTGCTCATATCTAAATTACATATAATACATATTTCTTGTAGTTTATCCATATACTTACTGTTTACTTTTATATTTTCAGGTATTTTATATTTTATGGTATATTAAAAAAATAATAAAAATGTTCAGGGTGAAATAAAATTATTGTTATATTTAATATAATGAAATTTTGTTTTGCGAGTGACAGTACATTGTACACACTGTTTATATATGAGTAATTTGTCTTTAATAACAACAATTTATATAAATAATACATCTGTTTTAAACTACAGCGCCAAAAGAATAATACAATGATATCTGTATTTCACCTTTAAATATTAAAATGCTAAACAAGATGTAATTTTCAATAGATAAATACTTTGAAAGTACTTTCTATTGCGTTTTATTTATATGTATATTTGGCACTTATTATGTAAGAATTGTAAATTGCATTAAATTTAATACATGTAAAATTAAAGAGTTCCGTCGACGAATGCTTAAAATTTAACGATTCATCGAGATCGGACAGCTCTTACATGTCTCTATAATGTTATAGTGTTCTAAGAAAAATTAAAGACCTTCTGCATCGTTAGAATGGCTGAGATAATTCAGTATGTGGTGATACGAGGAGACCTCTTAAAGACAATGAACTGGCCCGTAGGCGCAGTTATAGCTCAAGCATGTCATGCGTGCACTGCTGTTACTCATCTTTTTTATAACGATAGTTACACTCAAGCCTACCTTGCCAATTTAGATGATATGCACAAAGTTGTTCTCGAAGTAAGTGTACCCAGGAATGGTATATATTATAAGTATTGGACGTGAATTCAAATGTATTATTGTGCACAATTCTTTTGTGTATGTAATAGTTTTTAGAATAGCGAAGGAGTATGGTGACATTTATAACATGTTCATACATGAATATATTTATACATATATAAATATTAGATTCCAGATGAGACCGCATTAAACGATTTATGTTCAAAATTAAAGAATGAAGATATCGATCATAAGCTCTGGATTGAACAGCCTGAAAACATTCCAACATGTCTGGTAACGAAACCTTATCCTAAGGACAAAGTACAACCTTACTTTAAGAAATTGAAGTTGCTTAAACTTCTACCAAAATGAAATTTTCATATTTATATCTTATGACAATACACTCTTTTGTCTTGTATTATATACCAATGATAATAAAAAAAAGATGAACAATATTTAAATAACATTCTTATATAAATAATGTTGCTTTTCATTGTACAGAAAAAGAATTACCATCCTATCTATAACATCCTAATGCGGTGATTACCTACAACCTGATGGGAAGCAGTACGTTCAATCATTATGGAATAAATTAATCTTTTGCTTTATTTTCAGTATATTCTCTTTTTATTTCTTCTCAAATACGTAGCAAATAATTCTAACTCGGGGTTTACTACATGCCAATATGAAAACCATATATGTATATATACCTACATATCATTTATTTTACAATACCTAATAGTATTGACAATGTGTACACATTACTCCTTTGCTTTACAGTTCGTTTTAGTACTAATCTAGACGGAAATTATATAAAGATATGCATTTTTAACTGATATCTGTATAAAAATTGTCTTTTGCGATCGTGCAAAAAAGGTGCACGTTTATCGGATGTGTCGGACATAACGAAATTACACAGGTACGCGTAATGGCATTGCGCACATAATTAATATGCATTAGAAAAGCGAAGTTGAACTATCTTCTTTTCTCTTCATTTTTTTTTTTGGTGGTAATTGTCATACTCCATCAGTTTCTCAACGGAAAATTGAATAAATTTAAATGAATTTCCTCAACGCAATGCATTTTAAACTAACAAAATCTTAAAGACATAGTGATGTGCAAGATAATCCGTAATTAATACGAGAATATATAATACATAATATAATTGTGCTTAAATGTGTTTTGGTTGCGCTTTAGCGAAACAAAAAGTAAAAGGATAAAATAAATAAACGCAGAAGGATAACGTTGTTTAAACATTTTCTGCGGATATGCGCTAAAATTAACGATATTTCTGAAAATTAAAACTATCGCTTCATCGATTTCATTTACAATTAACTGTATTACGATGATCAATGTCTCGATCTTTTATTTGAAAAACTTACATCTTTCTCTTACCTCTCGTAAAATATATCTATGCAACAAGTACATAAATAGAATACTAAAAAAATCATTCGTGTGGCAATGTCGTATTCTTCAAAATTAATACGCGTTCGTGCTGATGCTAATCGTTAATTTACTTTTCCACAACATTTCACCGTCATCGTATTACGTTGTGTAAATGATACTTCGACATTGATATTTACGTTTTTATATTGACATTTTATATTGACATTTATGTTTGCATTACAGACGAACTGTCAGTAAAATTATATTGATGTTCTATCCGCGTTCGCATTAATAAGCTCTAAATATTTATGTACACGCACTATTTGCGGACGCTAAACACTGTAAGTACAATTATTTACAACACTTGATGGCAAGATTATCGTTTTGGCGTATACGAATTCGTATACGCCAAAAGAAAGAAAAAAAAATATATATATATGTAAGAAAAAAAAAAATATACATATATATTTCTTTTTCTTAAACAACTCGGTTCTTTTGCACGTTAAATCGGATGAGCCGTGTTTTCACGATCGAGTATACACAGAGGTCCTTGAAAATATGCGCTATCTTCCTTAATATATTTGTATCACTGCCCTTCTTCTCGTTCTTCTTCCAGCCAATCGTGAAGAATGTTTCTTCTTCTCTGAAAACACGAACAGACGAACGTATTGTAAATGATTATCAAACTGGTGTGCGAACGATTTGTAAAGTTCGAAGCAGGTATGACAGATTCGTACACGTTCGAAGGACGAAAGATCGATCGATCTTGAAATACAGAAGTACGATGCTTTTTAACGCATTATAAACTGCTATACGTTTAACACAGAGTCGTGTTCGTTTATGCATTTCATTGATTATTGGCTAATTACAATCATAAGTCATGTCGTCGTGCTAGTAAACGAAGCGGATGGATTTGTAAGCAAAGGGTCGTTTTATAAACAGACGCAACCAAAAGTGTATCATTTATTCGGTACTTGAGAAATCATTCAATATTCTAATTACGATCATTTTTTTAACACGTTGACTGCCACAGTGAAAATAAACGTGCTTGGTAAGACTCACTTTAATTCCAATTATTAGGGCTTCCCTAACTATTTAAATTACTACTTTACTCTATTAGTCTAATATTAGTCTAATATTAATTATTCGATTATAGAACATTTGACATCACGTAGTCAACGTGTTAACAATTGAGAGCATGCCAGAAATGTAAATATTGTACACAACTTTCCTCTGGTAATTTTTTCAACGTTGTAAGTTAAATTGAAAATTGATTATTCTATAAATATGATTTATTTTCTTATCAAAATTAAGAAAGTTTAATAATTAAAAAATAAGAAAGATGGTATTAGAAATCTTCGTACCGTTCTATGTTTGAACAATAATGCGAATTATTCGTAGAAATGGAGACAGAAATAAGCGTAGAGATAAACATTTTACAGCATGAAATGTTTCTACAGACAAAAATCGCAGGCGTTGATTGTACGAGGTTCTGTTCATAAGTATCGTGCAGGTGAACATGGTGTAGTAAAAGAAACGGAGCTAAAAAAGGTGGGAAGCCGCAGAACTAAAAAGCTTGTTTTCCCCAAGATACTTTGTTACTTAGAAGCGTGTCGTCTCGCTGATTGTGCATGCAAATAACGTTAGTATAACTACGGGATTTGCAATTACCAGGACCACGTTAGTTTGGGAGAGCAAGGTGAGACGAGTGATGAGGGCGATGGCGGTGGTGGTTTTGGTGGTTGTAGTGGTGATGGTAGTGGTAGTAGTGGTGGTAGTTGTTGGTAGTGATTAGGGCAGCGCACAATGAGCATTATTGCTCGGCTAGATTTCCGTTCGGGTCCGTATACTCCTCGTATTCCTCTTCGGGTTCCTCGTAATCCGTTTCTGCAGGCTCGGGACCGTCGATCGCTGGTATCGAAGTACTAGTGATGTCCTGCTAAGCATAATCGAGAATCCAAGCGTTCGTCGCACCTATTATTTACTTTATAAATCTATTCACGTTTCACCATTTAATACCTTTCTGATCGTGAGATTTACTTTTCATTCAAAACGAAACTGTGATAAAAAATAAATAAACATTTTATAACGATTAGTAACGTATTCATCAAAACGAAAGATCACCTTCGTTTTGTTACTTTCATGCTTTTTAATCCAAAGTACATCATTTGAATTATTTCAAGAAAGAGGAAAGGGAGAGATAAAAAAACACGAAACAGAGGAGTTAATCAATCGAGGGGGGATAAAAATGAAGGTACCTGAGGTGGTCTCCATCCGCATCCTGCTAGCGGAAGTCCATCGGCCCCTAACGGACAGGGAGCATCGAGCCCCGGTACACCCTGGTCTCCTTTGTCACCCTTGTCTCCCTTTCTACCGCGTTTCCCTTGCGGTCCCTGTATACATACACGAAAATGCATCAGATTTTGTATGCCACGTAAGCAGACGTATTCGCGAACGTGCAATAAAGGCCAGGCACAAGAAAGACTCTCTTTATGCATTATAATACTCAATTAATTGTGCAATTGAGCATTAACGGTCCAACAAAGGCGTCAAGGGATTTTCTGCTCGAAACACGATCGTGTACTTGAAATTATTCGAATTGTCCTCTTTTTATAATATAGAATACCAAGTGTCACGTTGTAAAGGGGAAAAATACGTTATTGTGTGCTACGTTTCCGTTTTGTACCTCGATTGCTGCTACGATCTCAAAGAAGTTATCGACAATTTCACGGGTATACGCTTTCAATACACGCTGGTGGCAGCATACGTAGATTCTTCGTCAATTATTGTGCTCAACATTCCTTTCATTCTCGTAGTAGACTACATTTTTTTATTTGATCTTTTGTCACGAGAAGATATATGAGAATGCAAGAATGCAAATTTGGCTTCGGTTTGCATGCGTGATGCAGAGACACATGTTACGTCGAGTTGTCCCTTGAATTCGGTTAATAATTTCGCACTGGTTTTTAATTGAAAATCAACCGAGGGTTATTTTTTTTTTTTTTTTTTTAAGGGACTTCGCAGATTGAACTTTAGCAATAACATGGTAGTAACAGCAGCAAAGTTTATAATTAGTGATAATGATAACGATCGTAGTGATGAGAACGCTAATGATATGATGGTAACGCAACTAATGTAAATTAAATACTATGCGATATTTTAGTGTTGATTGGAAGTGTTAGGGAAGAGTGTTAGCACTGGGATACGGAGATTTGTCACCAATTAGGCGTTTACATCGTACAATGAATTAATTCGCTCTTTAAACTACAATTTCCTTGCCCAATTAGTTAAAACTGATAGTCGAATTACATCAATACTCACAGATTCGCCTTTAGCACCTTTCTCCCCTTGCGGTCCCTGGAATTGGTACGTCAAAGAATTTATTCGTTAAGTGACGGTCGTGCGCCTCTCATTTCTTTTCTACATGTACGATACGGTATTGTTGAAAGAACTTTCGTTAAATCATTTTCTAAGCTTATCAAAGTTGCTTTCAATGGCATGACATGTGACTACGATCACGAACTTGTGGGCCAGCGAAAGAAGCGACGATTAGCCTCTTTTACCTCACCACATTTCGCGTTTCTGTCGAGAATCTGAAGCTCGGAAACGGAGAGGATTCTGCGTTTCTCCCTCTGTTCAAAGGTAACGTCTACTTCATCGAATTTTGCGGGAACGACGAACACTGTACAGATATTTCCGTTACAAACGGCACAAAATGGAATAATCTATGCATCTTCTTTGTCAATCCATTGAAAAAGGTATTTTAAGAAATTCAATCAAGTTAGCATTGATAAGAGAGTTGCTTTACGTTCTAAATTTGATATTTCGAGAGAATTGTATTGAAGGAAATAACTGATTGTTTTAAAGCGGTATTGTGTAATATTTACAGAAACAATATAAAATATTATTTAAATGGTACAAAAAGTATTTTAAAAAATTGTTGTTTGTGAAGTAAGATCGATAGTCTGATTAAAAAATATGCTTGAGGAAATAAATAACATTAAATAAATATCTACCGCTTTAAAACAAACAGGTATCTTACAATGATCTTTGATTATCTTTCCTTTTCTAGAATTTTGCAATATCCCGAACCATAAGAGACCGCAATTATTTATGGTATGATTAAAAATAAAAAAATCAGCATCTATTATAAAATTGTACAGGGTGGTCTAAAAATCGTGGAAGGATTTGAAATTGGAATAACCCTCCTTATTTAATAATTATTTTTACCAAATTTCATGGGTAATAAAGTTTGTGGAATAGAAATAACAATCACTTCCATTCTACAGACTGTATTATAGATATAAAAATGTCGAATAAAAATAATGATTAAACGAAGAAGTTATTACGATTAAAAATTCTTCAGCGATTCTCAGTCCACGCTGTACTCGAATTATTCAAACAAGATAAAAAAACATGCTATCATCTGAAAGCGAATCGAAATGATATACTCTCACCGGGACACGTATTATTAAAATTGAAAACAAAACAAGAAACTATCAAAAGTAGTTTTCAACGATATCAGCGGAACAAGAGAGATCATGCTAAATATCCTCGGTGTAAAGAGGGAGAAAGGCGCAAAACATAATTCCAGCCCCTTCTTTTCGTGCAAAGGAAGTAAAGAGACGAATTTTTGGGGGTAGTCCCCGGGGTAGATCAGGCAGATGTATCATCGTTACCCCGGGCTGGTTAGACTGTGTCGCAGTCACACCGAGGGGCGAGCGATAATCGAATGCCACTGTACCTCCGCGCCAGGAATTCCATCGGTACCCTGGGGACAAACAGAATGTGTCGTTGACGACGGTGTAATCGAGTTTGAGCTGGATGAAATATCGTTCTGAACGTTTAACCGTTACATCGATTCTCTGATACCGGCTGAACATCGAATCGCGAAATCGTTTCGTGAATCTGCTAGAAATTGCACGAATAACACGATACATTTACATTTGATCGAGTACACGATACAAAATGCGGGTTGTTAACTTTCGTTAACATTGATTTTCCGTTTTTCTATACAAATTTACAAACGCTTAACACATTGTTGACCGGCAATTTTATTCGCTATTGTTTCGTAATTGGATCGACTTTAATAAATTTGATTTATTAAGGACTAGGCAACAATGTGTTAATTATCCCACGTTATCCGCGAATAATAAATGATTTTCAGGAACGAATATTGAGAAGATACTTACAGGTAGTCCCGGGTCCCCTCTTTCTCCCTTCGTGCCCGGCTCTCCCTGCGCGCCCTGCAAGTATGAGGAAACTTAACGAACCCTGAGCTCTGTACCGCGTGCGTATAAACAATACCGTTACGATTGCAATCAGCTTAATCTACGCCAGAATGACGGAATCGTAGCGTGGAGCGTAGAAATCGAGGATCCGAAAATCATAAATATAATGTACGGTTAAACGGGTCACCCCGAGGATTGCTCACCTTCATGCCGTCTAATCCTGGTGGCCCCTGAAAGGCAGAGGAAACCTTGTCAGATTCATCGAAGTCACCTGACGATTAATCGATATCTAGTATGTCGATTTAGGTGTAATTTAGTGTTTTAGGAATCACATTGGACGCCCTTTTGCGTCGTCGTTCGCATCAACGTGCCATCTTGCCAAGCTCCCTCAAACTTTTCCAATTTGACAGAAATTATCTCAAAAAATATCTTTTGATGCCATTTTTCTTGTTTTTTTAATCAAATACGACGAGTTCGAGTTGCACTATTTTGATTCGCAAAGTTGAAAATATTGAATTTGAAATTCTGGCACACCTGAATGTTGTAAAACAAAGTATATGCAATTTGTACAATTTTCTAATCGATTTTTAATTGATTAGTTCGGGAGCAAGGCAAGAGTACAGATGATGGTCTTCAGGCAAAGGAGAAGATAAAGAGGGGAGCTTTAATCGAACATGAGAAAGAGAAAGAAAACCCGCGTGACGTATAAACAATATTAACGGTGGCGTAACGATCCAACAATAAACCGTCGTGGTTGCAGCAAATTAACACGTGTTAATTTTATTTTTTTTTTTCGTTTCTTACATGATCGTGTTAGGGTCGACTTTTATTCTCTTTAGCGAGTGATGTAGAATCACGAACAGAAGGAGGATCGAGACAGAAGTGTTTAGAAAATGATAAAAAACTAGAGTAATAGAGAGAAAGAAGAAAAAAGAAAGGAAGAAAGAAAAAAGAGTAATCGAGAAGATGTGATGAGAGGGTAGTTAAACAACGATCGTCGGATCGCAGCCGGAACAAAATGCAAAGCGGTAATTTCACTACGAGGTGTGTGTGTGTGTGAGAGAAGCGTTATAAATTCCGAGAGGGCATCGTATAGAAGCAAAGGACACAGGCACATGCACATTCTGTTTATTAATTGGGACAATGTAAAACAAAATTTGTTAGAGTCAAGTATTCATATACGCAAAACACGTCGTCGTATTCTTCTCTATAATTTGTTTTCTTTTCTTTTGTTAATTACCAAAAGGCGCGCCGTTTTACAATCAATACACACATACGCACGCACGAATTCTCTTCTATGCTTCTTCTTTTTCCTTTTTTATCCCTTTATGCTCGTTTATATCTCGTACATGTATATATATATACATAAATATACGTATATGTATATATATACACACACGCATACAGAAATGATATACACACGCGTACACATCTCGATTACTTTTTGTACCCTTCCCTCCCCCCGTTTAACCCACCCCCGTCCCTTCTTCCTACTTCGTTAATTCACGTACGTGTCACAAATTAGCGTCCATTAATAACGGTATATTCACACGTACGCTCGCTCGCATTGCCGTCAATTAAAGATTTTTAAACGATATGAGTGTTTTTTTCACGCTTTTTATTTTTATCCCGTTAATCGATTAAAAACTACTCGCACTCGTTCTATATTTCTCGATTAGGACGTACACAGGATAATTTAGGGTTGCGCTAACGCGATCTCCGCCCGTCACCGAACAAATATATTGTTTAACATCGTTGTTTAGGGCGTCGTTATTATTCTACACTGTACAGCTTTTCGTGATTCTTCTCGTTTCTCTCCTCGCACGTTCGATTCGTGCGAAGGTGAACACACCTTGCGGGTTGCGGGGTGACTAGGTTTTTTTTTTTTGCGATTATGTGGCTTGTAAGTACACCGTGATTTAGGCCTCGGTCTATTTCCGTTTCTTAACTTCGATTTCCCTCGTGCTCCGGTTTCTCAAAAATCCTGCTCGACTGACAATTATCCGTGTATCGTCGGGCAGAAATACTCCGCGCGTTTGAAAAATAAACTACCCTCTTCAAGAAACAAAGATTTCAATGCGATACGCGGTTCGCTCCGCAAAAATCAAACATCACCGGGTGCAATGCTTCGATTTTACGAAATTTTTGTTTTGCTATAAATAATGCTCGTTACAACATTCGGTGGAGCGTGATAACGAATATTAAGCAGGAATCGTAAACAAATTGATCTCTCCCGTTGGAATTCTATTGTGTCGTAACCGCGCACGAAAATTGTCCAATTTTCAGCGAATATCGAGTGTTCATCGATATCACAAAAGCGTCTTAGTCCTTTCGCTTCGTATACATTCTGTTCGTTAATTGAAATACACCGAATCGAACGAGATCGCGACGGTTTTACAAATGCGTGGCCGCGATCGATCGCGGTTCACCTTGTCGGCGGTGCCCTTTGTCGTCGCTTTTATGCGTCTTGTTCTGCCTGCGTGGAACGTTATACGGAAATACGCGCGGGAATTGAACGGAAGAGAGAGGAATTATGATAAACAGTTTCGATTACCATTCTTAAGTACGAAGCAGCCAGTAACCGAGACAGAAGATAACTCAAAGTAACAGCAGGTATCGTTAATTAAATACGATAAAAAAGTTGTCTTACGAAAACTATGTAAAAATAAAAAAAAAAAAATATAGAAAAATTGGTATAACATATATTCGAACTTAATCGATTTAAGTAATCCCTTCGTCTTTACAGCATTCAGTCTATCGACTCCAGTCAAGAATGTTTTAAGGCAAAGTCTGCTTGACCTTTGTACCGTGTTATCGCGTGCATCGTCGTATGTCGTTCCGTCATTTCAATTAACAGTTTCAATCTTAACGTATTATAGGTACACGATAACATAAGTGGACACATAGAGCACGGTAAAAGGACGGATGTTAGTGCGATCATCCGCTTAAGTGTTACGTTGGATAAATAAATGTACAGCACCGACGTAATGCGTGTCCGCATTTCGAAATGAGGCATCGAACGATTTAACCCGTGCACACTGACAATGAGTATCCGTGGAAGACGCTTTGTTTCTTCGGAATCGTTACCCTCGTCGCGCAATCGACGCCGTGATCGATGAATCGAGATCAAAGAGAATCGTTCGTTTGATACACTTCTCCCTTTCTTCGTTTCCCCTTTTGCACACGAATGCACCCACTACAGTACAGGATACAAGGGCCACCTTACTCGTATTACCACCGCACAATTTTTAAGACACAAAATTTCCTTGTCCTCTACCCGTGTTTTTGACCGACGATTAATTACGGTTCGATCCGGCCCTCCGCAGCGTTTGCTATTAACGCCCGCAATCTTCGTGAACGGACGGTCCTTCCGGCTCTCCCCGCGGTCGTACGTCGTCGAAATATCGTTAGCGGCTCTCCCCCCGATCGATGAGCTCGCCGATCGATACAACGCCTCGCTCTTACAATTTAAGCCTTATCGCAGTTAAACGCTAAAACGATATGATCGTACGCTGAAAAAAAGAACTCTCTCCCTCCCTAGCCCCGGATTTCGTTCGCTCGTACGCGTTGTCTATCGAGTCGCTCTCTTTACGATCTTTCACGGGGTACGTGATCGAACGACGATCGTCCATCTATGTACAACAGGAAACGACACGGAAGGCGATATTACTCGAGAGGCAAACAAGGATCTCGTCGAGGACACGAAGAAGCACGACGCCTCGTCGAATGAGCGACAATCGATTACACTGGTCGTTAGTGAATGGCTATCAATGATTCAGCAGCGAGGCCAAATAACGATGACGTTAGGAGCGAGAGGTCCGCGATCTTACCATGGCACCAGGTTTCCCGGCATCCCCGGGCTTTCCGGATTCTCCTCTCAGTCCCATGGGGCCCTGTAAAGAAACACACATCTCGGTTAGCGGTTACGATCAACTACTGGACATCTAAACGGGTAGGGACGAGTATTGGTGAATTTCGTTTCGTTTTTCGTCGATGCGTACACGTTTAGGCGTGTTTCTTCGTTCTCTAGCGTTTTGCTTTCCTTATTAATTACCGTTACTATAATTTTGATATTTTCAATGAAAAGGTACGATTCGTTTCCTTTGAACTTCGGTTTCTCACACCAATGGACCTCTTTTTTACCAAATAATTGCCTATTAGGGTTTAGCTTTGGGGACTATTTGTTTAGGAATTTAGTGAGCTTCTTAGTTTCTGTATTATTTCCACGACACACGCTCGATTCGACTTCCTGGTATTTTCCCGCGCTTTACAACCTACCTAACCTATAGACCTAATCTTGAGAGGAAAATACGTACGGGTAGTCCCATTGGACCAGGATCTCCTTTGGCACCCTTCTCTCCCTGCAACGTGAAAAGAAGCACCCACGTGAAAACATGTCTATCATATTCTGTTTCTCTGTATGATAATGCAACTGATTATGATATTATCCTATGTCGTAAAATGATGTTATAATGCACAACGATTACTGACAGGATCGCCTTTGGCGCCGTCGTGTCCTCGGTCGCCTTTAATGCCAGGTGGACCTTGGAGTCCAGGAGTACCAGCTGGACCGGGTGGTCCCGGCGGGCCCATTATCTGCAAACATTTGATTGTATAAACATCGGTCCGTGATAAAAGTTTGTTCAAATGTTGCGACCGCGTTCACGAAGGTGTAAATGGAATCCCCGGGTATTATAAATGCTTTTACTCACCACTTCGCCGGCATTCACCTCGAACGTACCGTCTCCCTGAAACGAAACGGACATTGTAACCCAACGTGTTTCAGGATCGTCGATCGAAACGCTCGGGATACCTATGGTATCCGATTTTTACTACCAACGAACGTGGACAAAACACACACACGTACCTGCCTTCGTCGGAGCTTTTTGTATTTCTGTCGATGGGAGGCCCGTGTCGCGCCATGAAAAGAAATAGATTTTTATCGTCAAAATTTGTTGAATGCGCGTCGTTAAAATGGCATGTTTCGTTTGTCCTCGATTTCAAAGCAATTGACACGACCGGCACGATGTACTTGTCACGCATTGAAACCAAGGACCCCGAATCACTCGTGGCGAAAATTGATGGATATTCAACAACCCTTACGCTCAACGACCGCCACTCTGCGCTACAATCGATTATATCTTTCCTTTGTCGTTTCAATGGGAATAGAGAGAAGAGAAAAAAAAACGAAGGAAGAGATTCGACACGAGCAGGGGGGGTTCAATATTCCATCTGTTGAACGTAAAGTACTGCTATGAGATCTACTCACCGATTCACCCTTCTCTCCTTTTTCACCTTTCAATCCGGGATATCCCTGTTTACCGAGAACACGTGTCACGTTAAACATTTATCGAATCGAATTTGCGCGCACTGATCGAACCTGGTGAATAATTTACGTACCGGCGGACCAGGTAAACCTGGCGGCCCCATAAGTCCTGGAGGTCCTATGTCACCGTACTCGCCTTTCTCACCTTTAGGTCCTGATGTGCCCTGTACATACGATTAATGTTATTAACAAATTTAGGTAAATTTAACACTAGACTACCAAAGAGGTCAAGATGACTTGTTCCAGATTTGTTAACTTATATTACAAAATTTATCTAAACGCTTTCGTCAAAATATAAACTGATTCTTACTTATTTAATTTTCTACTTTATTTTCAATTTAAAAAAAGAATGTAGATTGAACGTCGGTAGTTCTAATGTTAAAAAGACGGTCAAAAGAAAAGTCACCCTGGATGTCTCCAAATGATAGATAGTTTTGAGAATCGGTTTCTTGAAAAGTTCGAAGGATACGAAGGTTATTTTTACATTACACTTAATGCAAATTGAGTTTAATTAACTTTTTAGCAAAAATAAATCTTAATCCATTTGTTCCCTACTTTAAAATTTGGAATTATTACAAATTTAAATATTCTTTTGTTATATATTTTATGATTTGCATCGCACGAATCCGTCACTCTATCTCCTTTTTTCGATCTGTTAACATTTGAAAAGGACATTCGTATCTGTCGTATTTTCCGAGAAAATCGTTCATAAAATTCCCAATCAGTCGGAGGCCTCCAGGGTGGCTTTCGTCCTTTAACCGGGGGGGAATCTGGCGTGCACGGCATCGTAACAATCTGCTTACTGGCAATCCTGGTGGACCCTGAATACCGACTTCTCCATCTGTCCCATTGAGTCCAGGTAAGCCAGGTAATCCTTGATCTCCCTTTGGTCCTGAAAGTAGGAGTTTTTCCTAAATAGAAATAAACATTGCATCCCCTATTCAACGACGGCCCGTTCGATTCTATTATAATTAATAGTCTCTTTTTTACTTTCGTAAATTCATCGTCGAATTTACACATCCCAGGTCTTTCGTTCCGTCACACATTCGTTTGCGCATTCATGTTAAAAACGGACGGGACATTAATTTGTCGACTTTCGAAACGTTTAATTTCGTTGGTCGTCGAATTCGTATCGGGATGCCGGAATTAAACGTTGCTGAAATTAGAAGGAAATTGAAATAGTATCTGAAAGCTTTATAGGAGAGAATGCCTTCAACCAGATATAAATGGACTACGTATGCGAGAGCAGAGGATCTGTCAGATCAAGAGCGGTGCCGAAAGAAAAGCGGACTGTTGCCGACGACAGTGGAGGGTGGTTAAAGAGATCGTACATCGTCATCCATCTTTCTCCTGAATTTTTCGCAGAAGAATGGCTCTTGAAAATCTACCTGATGAGCCCGTGTCTCCCTTGGCGCCTTTCTCGCCCCGGTAACCCCGTTCACCGGGTTCACCCTTCGGACCCGGTAGGCCGGGTGGGCCTCTCATCAATGCCATACCGCTCTCACCCTTGAAACCCTATAACGTAACACTGTAAGGTCAGATCCAACCAGGTCCTCCATCTTTTTTAGTTTGGTTTTAATTCTTTTCGTTTACGCGAAGCGTTAATCAGGTTTTTATATTTAGGAAGGAGGGTATACCGGGAAAGGATCGATTGTATCGGACATTGTATTTGATTCGTGATCAATTTTGGCACACACACGATTTTGTACAAGGTACACACTTTCGTTCATCTACGTTCTTGAATACACCGTGTGCCAAAATCGTTCAAGCCGGCTACGTTACACTGTTAACACACGAAATCTAGTTACAATAGTTAACGTTTACTCGAAAAACACAATAAAAAAACAGTACTACGGGTATCGCATGCAACTGACAACAACGGGAACGTTTATTAGTGGGATCAAGTTTAGTAGAAACTGGAAGCTATTAGAATTTTCCTTTCTTTTCTTCTCTCGACTCGTACTTTCAGTTTTATTTCAAATTTTACTTCGACCTCGATTCCCTTTTATTTAACTCCTCGCCATATCGGTTTTTCGACGAGTGCGTCGAACAAAGCTAAATATTTATTGTTGCAATATTAAAATAAGCGAAGAAAATTCTAATGTTATATATAATTTACATTTAACGATAATATACCACACCGATTACAGTTGTAATTACACTCAGCACTTTGACTGCCACGCTGCTGCTACTATTTCTATTATTCATAGTTTAAAACGTCTAATATGAATATTTTCAACCAAATAAACCAAATAATTCTTTTTAATGTAGGTGAAGTGGCAGCCAAAGTGTTAAAATCCAATTATAATAAAAACGAAAGTCAGGTTTGTAATATTTGAGGCGTAAGGTGAGTCAAAATATGGCAAGTGGTTAAATATTAGTTTGTAGTCAATTTTGCGTTTCGATGACGGTCGAAAGAAAGGAAACAAAGAAACGACCGAATCATAAAAAGAGGATCAAAACATCGTCGACAGACATCGGTAGTATTCGTAAATTAGCTGCGTATGGACATATGTAATGTAGTATAAAGACACGAATCAACAGTAAAGCTACATTGTTTCTTTTTTAGGGGCTGTTTGATACTTACGCGACAATCGCAGGCTTGCATCGATCACCGGTCGATAAAGTTGCGAGAGCCTCAAAGCCGGAGGTAGTAGTATTAGTTATTAGTGATTTGAACCGACACACAGGGAAGAAGTAGTGTGGTGTTACTTGCTACATTAAACACAAATTAGTTACACAAGCTACGTACACTACGCCAAAGACTACTGACTAAGATAAAGCAATCAGTTTACTCCCTCTCGCACCCTCTTTCTCACGTACACGCACACGCTCTCATTTTCCACATTTTCTCCATTTTTTTTTTAAAAGAATCCTTTGCCCCTTCTACCAAACACTCGCTCTGGCAAGGATCTCGCAAAATGTTATTTAAACAGACGTTGTTAGCCGAATTAAGATGACATCGTAACGTGGGGATGAATTAGAGGCATCTTGCAAAAAAAGTGCAAGGATCGTTCGAGGATCCTTAAAATTTAAACGAATGCGTATCCGGCGCACGATCCGAGCCAAAACTCGAGCCGAAAGTGGCTCGATTTTTCTATTGCTGAGCCGGTGCCTTTACATCGCCGATAAATATCACAGTTTGCCAACCGAAGGACACCCTCCATCCACGAAATCCCTCGATTTTCTCGAAGTGGATCCTGCGGGTGTTGGAGTATCGATTTATTGCTATTTACGCGGCGGCTTTATATCGGTATCGTCCGAACGGTCACTTAATTAACGGTCTAGAAATGGTGGACAAAACCGTTCTTTTTTTTTTTTTTACTTTGCAAATAATATTCCTCGAGAACCGATCGATTACAGATCTGCGAGAATACTTACGGTTACACCTTAAAATAGAGACAAGTTAAACAGCGATGAGTCGGACAACTTTTTTAAGCCGTGGGTTACAGATTATTTTTTTTTTTTAGCACGCAGGTGTGTAATCTGGCCGCATCCACCAGAAGAGACCTAGGTTTTGTCCTCTTCTACGAGGAACACCCTCTTAATAACCGCGTGTCTCTTCTGCGACATACGTGTAGCGCCTCTACAAGTAACGTACAGGTAGTATAATATACAACACCGAGCAAAGTTTCGTGTACATCGCTTCGCGTACGTGTTATTTGCTGCCACCAACGTTTTCCTTTTATTTCTTTTATTTTTTTACTTCTTTTACTCTGCAAAATATCGTTCCCGCGATATTTTGGTCTAGTTATGTACTCATCAACCTCGGGACGACGATTTCAGGATTTCCGGAAAATGTTCTTTCTCCAATCGACCGTCGATTTAATAATTACTAAATTAAATAAAAATTGCAGAATTAGCGAACAAATTTAGACTGCTCTTTAATTTAAATACGTGTTTAAAATTCTTAGTTGGTTAAGAGTATCGTAAATGATCTTTTAGGGGTTGAGACTTTTGATCGAAGAACATTTTCCATCCATCGTCGTCGCGGCGACGAATGCAACAAAACGGCTACTTGTTTTAATATACCAAGTGAAAAGAGACAGGTGATTCTATTGTATCATACGTGTGACATGCCGACATGCGTGCGTGATGAGATCGTGCAAGTGCTTATTCGTGATTTTCATGCAGGTGACTCGTGAATGATCATAACGTAGGTGTTTTGGATTTTAATTCTGGTGATCAACAAAATTGTCATTTTTCTGTTAATGTACAGAGTAACTGAACCGAACCAAGCTATGTCTTTAATTCTGTTAAAAAGGAAAATAGTAATTTCAAAAAGTTAAAAAGACTGTCTAAAAAATTTTTTTTAAATGCTTCGTTCTGTATCTAGTATAATTCCTAATTCAATTTTTATTAATGATACACTTCTAACCCTCTGGCTGCAAGGTGTTTTTGTTATTAAAATTAAAGTTACAGTTAAGTTAAAGGGTTACTTGAAATCTCTAAATTAATTGGACCCATATCGATACGTTTTCAGTCAAAAGGTTAATAACATATAAAGAATCACTTGTTGTGTGCAAATTAATTTGAACAATACTGTACATAATGAACAAAAGGAAGGTAATTGGAGAACGGGTCGTATTTCCTATGAAAAATATTCAGGGAACCAAGGTAACGATGCTATGGAATGGTGTCTTGGGGTGAAGGTGAAGCTCGAAGTGCTCGACAGCAGTTAGCGTATTGTTCAAGCCAACCAACGTTAAAATATCCAAGCGGAATAGCATGCACCTTTTGTCCGAATAAAAAAAAAAAAGAAGCGGTAATACGCTGTTTAACGTGCACTGCATGTCGCAGAGGATTTCGATACAAAAAAGATCGTTCTGGAGGAGAGGTTGTTGAGCAGAGATCGAAGGGGATGGGAAAATAGAGGACGTGTAAGGACAGTTTCTTTTGCCAGAGTTTTTCGTGGAAAATTGGTCGACTTTTTTTTCTTGGACGGGAGAAGAAGGGCAATTGTTAAGACGGAATGGGTGGTATGGTCGATTTGGTCGGTGGTCGTTCGTCGGAGGACCTCGCTGAAGCTTACCCTCTTCCCTTGCTTTCCCCGGGTACCCTTCTCTCCCGGCAGACCGGGTGGTCCCGTCGGACCCAGCTCCCCCTTCTCGCCCTTGGGCCCTGTGTGCGTGTATATCACGTGCATAAAATAAAACATGACATTCGTTCGTTCGCACGCGCACTCCCGTTCTCGCACGAATGTTTCTTACACGTACACCAGACCTTATGACAATATCCAGTTTGCGTGTAAAGAAGGTTCCAGTAACGTAACTGTACTCAATATTGCATTTCTGATACTGTCAATTATTTAATTAGGATTTCTTAAGAAATTTTATAAACTCTCCCTTCAAGAAGAAATGATTCTCAAATCTTGGCTGGGTCATATTGGGTACAGTTACCTTACCTTGCAAACAGATTAGAATCTAAGTCGATTAACCCATTAATACATTAATTTCTTTAATTACTGTAAATATGTAAATAGGTAGTCAATCAAGAAAGGCACAGTAAAATATTAATGGGTTAAGATTACTTTCAAAAGAGAAATATTCTTGTATTTTCAAAATACGTTAAATAAAAATCGAACGCGTTTTAAAGCATTAAATAATTAATCGACGTTGGTGGAGAGAAACGTTTTACGGATTCGTGATTGCAGGACGAAACTGTAAAAGAAACTCGTGCTGTGTTTCGAAACAAATATAAATAATAAAAAAAAAGGTTGTAATCTGCTGGGCAGTGTAATTTGACCGAGAAACTCATTCGTACGAGTTTGCACGTTTTCAATTTTGAATCGATGTCCGATCGTTCTTAAATTAAATTGAATTCGAGCAGGCACGTGATTTTCGAGCGATCGATATCGTTTATTTTTCGATTAAATTTAAAAACGTATAAACAGCAACGTTACTCCTATATTTGATAATTAAATCACTTATCAATGTATTTTGAAAAGTTAGAAATATTTTTCTTTAATTCGAATTCATTATTTCTTCTAATAAGAGCTTCCGGGTAATAAAATACAGATTCATTATCACCGTTGCGGCATAAAGTGGATCGTAATTCAGAATCTCGATGACGAATGTCTAATGTCTAAATATTAATAAGTTCAGCCCACGGTTATTGGTTATGAGAAAGTCAAACAGTGTTCGAATTGCCCTTTGAAATAGAGAACGAGCCCGGTGATAAATAACTTGCGGAAAATAACTGCTAGAGGGGAGTTGTCAGTCGAGAGTAAACTTAGTGATTCATGACGAAGAGATGGGTGGTCACTCGACGCATACTACTGTTGCTTTATGTAATATGCATTGCATTTGAAATTAAAATATATCATGAGCTTCCACAATTCCTGCCCTGTCCCCGACTTAACAAACAAAAATTAAAGAACCTCTATAAGGAATTACTCCCATTAACAATAAATAACAATGCTCCTTTTGATCACCAAACGTTGGTGATTCAGTCTTTAATTATTTCAGACTATCGCGTGATTTTTAAAAAGTACTCCTTCTAACAAATTATGGGCTATTATGGTGTTCCATCTTCTAACACTTCCCCATTTCATCGTTCTATAAGATCGCGATAAATTAAAGGCAAACTAATTAGAAGCGATCGAGTTAGAAACGTTTGGAGGGCAATTACGGTGGGATCAATTTTTATCGAGATTACTTCCGCAATTTTTGTAAAAATTAACGAGCCTTTTCCTGTCACGGCTCGGGAGAAATGGGGGCGAGACAATGAATCGACCTAAGGCTCGAGGTTTCGGTACATATGGTCGATCGTAAATCGTTTTACGCGATGTGTGGCTCTCCGCACACGCGCGTACGTGGACAAATGACCGTAAGAAAGCGCAGAAAACCGGTGATTTACCGCCTGAACCGTCGTTTCCTTTTCGAATTAGCTCGAAACTCTTTCCGTTTTGCGCTCGCGTACCGCGGGGCCGATTTATATCGCTGCAATTATACCGGCGATTTCACGCGCGATTTCTCAACCGGGGGTTATAAGGGTGTATGCGTCCGTCGATTTATCCGCGAGTCAACTTAATTACGGAACGGGCAATTATAAATCGTTTTACACGGTCTGAAGAAAGACGTTTAGTAATGTTATGAGATATGCAAAATTAAGTCCTTCTTGGAATGAACAAAACAAAAAGTTATTTGAGGTATTAATTTATTAACTGGAAGGTGACTTAGCTTTATAGAAAGGGATGAGTTAATTTATACATTTTTAACACCAAACGTACCAGTACTTTACACATACCTGTTCTTACCATAAAGGGTTAAATTACCCCTCGTGGTACATAAGGTATGCAAAGAATTTTTCACGGTAAATTAAATAATCAGATAATATAAAAATTTACAGAAAGTCAATTATTAATGTTACTTAAAATATTAATTTAGAAAGAGAAGTTCCTCAGAAACATAATCGAATGACAAATATACCGAATCAGACAAGTGGAACGTTTATCATATCACAAAAGGACAATGAAATCGCGACACACAAAGTAGCACGAATTTTCCGGATGACTTAATAAAAAAAGAAAGAAAGAGATCTCTTCCGATTTCTGTTTGAGTAATTGAACGTCACAAATAATGATCAACGTGGTAATTCAAAGTGTCTCATTCTGTGTTCATTAGAACGTCTCTTCACGGACGGTTAAACAGAAATTTTATGCCGGCTTGAATCAACGCGAGCAGATACAAGACGAACATCCTGAACGGCTGGTATACATTTGCAAATGTTAAGACGAATAAATGAATTCAATGAACAGTCACGTTTCTAAAGGCATTAACTGTACCGCGTTCACGGTGGATCGAAATTAAGACTGTACGACGGTGGCCAATACAGGCGCACCTTTATGCAAATCGATTCTAATGCAAGAAGGAAACAGTTCGCGGTAACTACGTAAGTGAAATCTGCTCACGTACACTTTGTCCGCGTGCAAATGTTCTCATCGAGTTCGATTCTCTGTTTGCCATCGATCCTACACTACTGCTTAGCCGTACATTTACCGTTACAACGAAACACGATAAAGGAATGCTACAATTACAGGTAATTATATGATACCGTCCGCGATTTATGTTTGCTTTCACGTTCTCGAACGTCTGTGCCTGAATATGGCTAACCCAGGTCCATTCTCCTTGCTTTTAATAAAATAGAGAGACAATATAATTCAATTTTTCAACAATTGAACCTCGGTTAGTTTAGTTGTGAAGTACAGAATTATTTCCTACGGGTCTAGTATTGGATTTCTGTCAACTCGATAATTGACAATTAACTCAAACTAGCCCAAACTTTCTTTGATCATTCGTCGTGCAGTATCAAAATTACACCAAAACACTGACCCAGATCTATTCTGAACTGTCTGTAAAATTATTTACGGATGGAATAACGCGAGTCGAATCCCATCGCGAAATAGCTTGCAAATTATCCGTCTGGAGATTCGTCAGAGTTCAAGTTGGCTATCCTACCTAAACCGAAACCGAGAACACGTTCGAAAGCTCACTTCGTATCATTATAACGGTGGGTGCCGATATAAGAACATCGAAAATCGTAATTCATATCCTCTTGGACTTGTTATTCCGCTTTGATATATTGTGCGCGGGACTATCAGTCTTAGAAGAATTTAAATTATACCGGGTATATGCTTACCAGGTGGTCCTGGTGGACCGGGCGGTGCCTCGAATACCCCGGTTGGGAATGGTTCCCCGTTCAAGGACGTTGTTATACCACGATCGCCTTTATCACCCTTGTCACCCTGCGGAGAAGTAGGCATAATTTTAATTAATGAACGAGCCAGCTTCGAACGAAGCGTATCTATTATTGTGATTTATGCCGCGTTTCGGCGTCGGACTGGAACACTAGAATACGGTGGCAAGAGCATTATGTAAAATGGTGGATTTAGTATCCCGTACACTAAAGTGGGCGTTGATCTAAGAATACCGTGATATTGAATTCCTTTTTTATCGTGGGTAGATCTAACCAGGATTAATCTGGTTAAATATGTGCTCGACAAAAGAACTAACCCCTTGACCTATGATATTTCCAATGGGTGGGTCAGCTAGAGCTAAATATGTTGTTGCCTCGTTAAAACAAATGAAGGAAGTCGAAAGCATTAACTGTAATTACAATTAAGCTTAAAATTAAGTTATAATCAAAGTTTGAAGAGGAGAGGTCATCAGGGCAAGGGGGTTAATTTCTATAATTTTCTGAAAAAAGCTACCGTTCCTCGAATTACTATCGATAAAACGCGTAGAAGCAGCGTCAACGTTACCTTTGCACCCTGCAGTCCCGGCGTACCAGCTGGACCGATCGGTCCGATGGGTCCTGCCGCGCCCTTTTCACCTGGCGGTCCAACGTCACCCGGCGTTCCCTGTCTGCCTTCGTGCCCGGGAAGACCTTCGGCTCCCGGAGGACCGGGTGGCCCAGGTGGGCCAGGCTCCCCTGGCTCTCCCTGTTACGTTCCAAGAGTGTTACGTCGTTACCGCTTTCTTCCGGCGAGAGCCCTCGACAAGAGTGTCTCTCGGTGCTCGTCGGTTTGTGCCACAGACGGAAGGGACGGGAAAGGAGCAGTGGAAGAAAGCTTGACGGTCGTGAATATACAAAGTGGCAGACAGAAGAATAAAGAGAGACAGGAGGAAGACGGTAAGATTCAGAGAGAAAAAAGAGAGAGAACAGGTGGAAGAGGATCGCGGACAGAGACGTAGAGAAAGCGCGCGAGCAAACTGTGCGTAGAAAGACATTTTTCTGGACGACACACACGTGTGCCGTTCGAAGCTCTGAAGATGTCACGCGGAAGGAATGCGGGTCTTATTGGTCAAAGCGGAACGGTTCCACTTCGATTCACACGTATTTTCGAATTTAGCGAGAAAAATTGGTAACTCAACTCTTCTTCGGACTTTACAATGTTTTGAAACCGAACGAGATAGTACTGAATTGTATAAAGTTTTAAATTTAAAGCAAGTTAAAAGGGTTGCTGCAACTCTCCGTAGTCCATAAGGGTTAATACATCCGCGTTCAAGAATGGAGGACGTTACCTTGTTGTAACCAAAATTTGATCTAAAGCATTCTATTAATTGGAATTATAAAAGATATACACGTTTTGAGACCCGTTCTCAAGGTGCTCGCTACAATAACGCTGCTACCATTATTCTGAAAAAAGTACTCCTTACCTAGGGAAGTTATTCTTCATCTACGACTTCGCGTACGCGAAGGAAAATTCATCGGGGAAAGAGGCGTTGAAAGAAGCCGCGTCCAAGCGTTTGTTCTCAAGAACATGCTCGCTTATGAAACCTAGCTATTGTAAACATAACTAAAGTGGAGGCTTGAGGCAAGAACTTCAGAAGAATATGAAAACACTTTTAGAAGTGAGAAATGCTAGTTGTGTAAACACGCGTGATGAGTTGTCTATCCACAGACCGATTTTTCTATTTATAAGCTTCCTCGAGGATACCTTAAAAGCGTGTGGTACCTTTAAGAGGCGGTGCCATCATTAAAGACAACAATTCTATGAGATTTTTATTATTCTGTTAAAAACTGGTTTCGAGTTTCTCCATTCCTTCCCAATAGAATATTATTGTTTTCTTGCTAATGTGAAATGGAATGTTACACATATTTTGGAGTTAATATTTTATTATGTTACCATGTGTTTTACCAGTTCTACATTTTTAAGACTGAAATATTTTCCTCGCACAGTTTTCTATTTTTTAGAGCATCATGCACACACATCGAGTTGCTCGAAACTTAATAAAATACAAGTATAACCATCTGGTGAAAGCGTATTTATTAATTAGGTCTATTTATTACTATCTGGTAGCAGGTATGCAATGTGGAATGGAGCAAAAGCAATGGACGAATTTTTTATTTCTACCTCAAACAGACGTTTTATTGTTTTAAGTATAAGCAGCGAATTATTATTCTAAACTAAATCAATTTTTATATCAATAGCTGACGGTACCAAGTTTATTTCAAAAGAAGACACACTATACACTGATATGTACATTGTGTCGTAAAATTATTTATTATTTTTAATTTTAGAACAAGATAAATGACTATAAAACATTTCATCAATATTCTCAATACAAATTGATCGATTACTTTATCGAGTATTAACATTAATATCTCAAAATCACAAGGGTATTTTGTTATTAAAATTTGTCCAAATTTTCTGCTACTTTTTGTACGTACACGTTAAGTTGAGACCGAAGTGTCAGCTAAAAAGGTGTTGAATCTTCTTGAAATATTTCAACAAGAAACACAACGTAATTATGGTTAATCAGGTACAAACAATTAATTTAACCAATGTCCAGAATTTCCAAAATTATTCAAGAATTATGAACACTGGTAACAGCAACAAGTATTTTACTATTTTATACGTAAAGTCATGCGTGCGCATCCATACACATACACACGCTTGCATATATATTTATATACATATATAATTTGGTTGCACATTCACCTAATGAAGTATATAAAATACACACTTCGCACTAAATACTTTTTCGAGGAATTGCAATCATAGGAAAAATTGATAAAACGAAGAGAAAATGGCATGCAGTACACGCACGTGCGCGCACCCCTGTACCGATGGGTGCGTTTCAATTTGCGTGAGGTGTTCGAAGGTAGAATAACATGCAGAAAGAACCAGGACCGTGTTACTTTTCCTCCTTTCTCGTCTTTCTCTTTAGAACGATTTGTCCTTTTCCTAATGTGTTCTAGAGGATGTAAAATAATTTTACGAAAAATTACACGAGATAAATAATTACATACAATTATGAAAAAATATATTTTATTTTCAATTTTAAGCAGTTATACTCTGAGATTATTTTTATAAAATGGTATTAATAATAAAAAATAAAATGGTATTACAAAAATTTCATTTTATTGTAAAAGAAAAAATGTTGAATTGTAAAAGCATTGTTAATTTCGGTAGTGAAGATTTTCTGACGACAGAAATTGTTTTATTACATTTCCTACACGGCCCTGAGGAGAAAGGTTTAAAAGAAAAAAGATAAAATAAGAAGGTGCCAGGTAAATGTACATTTTTCATCGTTTCGGACGGGCATAAAGAAGAATTTCGATACGATTCCATTTTATGCGAAACCTCCTCGAAATTGCTTTTATGCGCGTCGTTGTTCGATTCACCAGGTAAACGATGTACAGGTATCAAAAAACAAAAGGTCCAATGGAAATTTCAACGAGAGATCCCATTTTTCTTTTCCCTTTCTTTCTCTTTTTCCAAAGTCGAGTTAAACGATCCGTCGGACAAATGTTTTCCCTTTGTACACCCTTGAACCCCTTAAATTTTTATTTCAATTTCATTAACGCGGAACTCGAACGTTTCGCCCGAAATTGCTACCAATCGACCGAGAGAAGCTATCGTACCGAAAGCACGATTAATTGTACGGAAATAACTCGTGTGCAAATGAAGTATAAAATCGAATGCCTGGAGGATCGATGCCAAAAAAAAGAAAAGAGGAAAAGGGGTTTGGGGCGGGGTGGTGGAGGAGGAGGAGGGGCTCCCAAAGAGCAGGCGCACTTACTTTCAGTTGTATGATGGTCTGCGCTGAGATATTATGCCCTTGCTCCTGAAGTCCCTAGAAGTAGGTCAACACTACGGGTAAAAACCAAATCGCTACCAGACGAAAACATAAAGAGACTGGGGGGGTGTATGTGGGTGTCAGGGGCGAGGGATGGTTCAACCGGTAGGCGGGAAAACCTAAAATGGATCTTTGGGGTTATCTCGTTTCTCATTGCTCTTCCGAATCCAAGACATGCCCAGAGATATACCTAAATACTGTAACTTAAAGTAAATACCATTACCAACCAAAAAACCAAATACGATCAAAGTGCGACGATCACGCTCTTGCACGCGTCGCGATGGAAGAAGCCGTCGAGATTGCTTTTTTGTTTCGCTCGCGAAACATCGATCGAGGATACGTTCGAGCCCGTTCCGGGAGCCCAGCTTCTTCCATCGGGTTGACGCGAGGAACGAGGCGGTTATCTCGCAGGTTCGAGGCGTCGTCGCACCTTGGACCAACCATTTAAACCAACGAGAGAACGCTACACCGAAAGCACCGCACGAGGCAACGACTAGAAATAGGATTGCGTCCAGGAGGTTGGACAGGGACACGACGAGGGGGATGGGCGCCAAACGTGGAAACAAAGTGAACGCGGACACGGGCGATCGAAGGGTGCAGGAGAGAGGGGAACGAGTGGACAGCGACAAGCGGAGGAAGAAAAAGAAGAAGAGGTAGAAGAAGCGGGAGTAGCGACGACCAGAAGAGATTTTCTGAACCGCAACACACGAGCCCTGTTGCCTTTCGAAGAGGCCGGTTACCTTCAGAGCGACGATTTCCGCATAGCCGAGCGTCCCGCCGCGGAGCGTCGTCACCGACCTCTTTAACCCTAATCCCTGTGCATTGACCCGTAGGCGGAAAGATGGTTTATATTGTTAATCTGTATCGTCGTAGATCGATGCGTCAACGAGAAAAAAAGAAATGATAATAGTATGTCGCACGCCTCGCGCCGCGTGGCCCATCAAGAATCCGTGTAAAAACGTTTCATCCGTTTTCAGCAAGGATCAACCGTTGTTAACAAGTGGTTCGTGACGCTGATTGGCTCGAACGACCGATTTGCGGGATTTTCAGACTGGGTTCCGCCGTGTTTTCGAATCGTTTTTTAATCCTCCGCATCGAAATGGCGCCTCGTTCTATCACTTACGACCGCGTTCATCGCGGGAATAATGAAATTGAATGTTTAAAACGCCGGCGGATGGATCGAAGTCAGAATTTGACATTTCTCTGTCGTAATTTCATTATTACGGTCGGAACCATGTAGCAGGTTAATTAGCAAAATTAATTTTAACTACTGGCTCTTCACGTTGTTCCGTTTTTAACCCTGGAATTACCGAGCAAGTAAAAATGACTTGCTGTGGATTTCTTATTTTAACCCTTTGAGGACGAAGAATTTTTGATCTGGGACAGTAAACAGAATAATTTACAAATTTGTATTCATATATTCTAAAAATGTTATTCTACGTTTCTGACACGAGAAATACCATGCTTTAAAGAAGGGAAATATTACTTATTTAATTAGAAAAAATTAATATTCCATGCTTTCACTGTGACAAGATTAAAAGCGCTCCGTCCTCAGAGAGTTAACAAGCTTCGCATATTCCTGTTTTTACTTTGAAACATGTGTTTAATGTCCGGATTTCCATAGTTTAGAATAAGAAAGGCGGTAGGAGGAAGAGCAAACAATATCATTGATTATGCTTGAAACCGAGATTAATGAAGTAAACAAGGGACAAAGGTGAACAACAGCAAACAACGTTAGAAGCTACCAGGTCTGCTAATCCAGCCACCCTAGGCGTTGGACTTCTCCAACAATTTTTCAACAAACATATATCTCTTTTTAATTAACTTCTAAATAACGGAACAAAATTTTGTACGGATACATGGATTCTTGATCACCACGTGGCTAATTGTTAGCGAGAATCGATACGAGGCATGTTGGTCACTTTGGTTCGAGAATGTTGCTTCTGTTCCCAAAGTTATATATTTGTATATTCATAGTATAGATCCATCATACTTGATGCAAGAGCTATTAGCTGTTTGAACTACTAAATATTAGTAAACATTAATTAATTGCGATCAAGAATGAAGCCGTTGTCCTCGATCATCGAGCTAACGAGAAACATCGAGATTCACAGTTCAGCAATTTTTAGAAAGTATTTAGTACAACAGAAACACTGTTTCAATCGGATAAATCGATCGTATGAATTTATACTCAGGAATCGATGCACAATTTTTGCTGAAGATATTCTGAGATATCGAGAATTTAATTAATAATTTATTACAATAATTCGTTTGAAGAATAATTCCATTCCTAGTAATAAAAAATAACAGAAAACGTTAATATAAAATCTTGAATATCGAGGAAATTATTTTTTTTTCTCAAAGCTTTTCAATTATTGATATTGGTAAAAAATGAATTGGAAAATCTACGATTACGATTTCTTTACAAACCAGGGTCGTTAGTATAAAAAGGAAAAGATTTAAAATAATTCGATACTTCGTTAAAAATGTATCGATATTATCCGACTGAAACGCGTTTTCTTCTCTGAAAACACGAGCTGCTTCGATAAAACTTGTTTGTTTTTATTAAAGAAATTGCATCGTTCCATCTCCCCGACGTCACTTCCCCTCTCTCCTTCCCGCATCTAGTTATGAACGATCGTACGCGAACCGTCTATTCTTCGGCAAAAATTTCCCGAAAATTCCTTGGCGAAACAAACGAGTCGAGAGAGAAACGATGCATTCTCGCATTACCTACGCCGTGTACTGACAGCATAATGCGCTCTCGAGCGCTATTTCAGTTTCTCTAGGCAATGTAGCTAGATACCTTTACTGCGGAGAAGACATCGAACCCTGGACTTCCCAGCTCGCCTTTCTGCCCTTTCTCGCCGGCTCGACCCTGCAAAACGAAACGCACCGCTGTATTTGATGGAAAAATAACGGCGGAGCTCGCCGCAAAACCGGAAACAAAAGCATCGCCTGTTTTGACAAGCCCCGACGTTCGGCCGCGAATTTAGTCGGACAAATTTTACACGGTATTAACCGTGCTACGGTTAAGTGCTTCTTCACAGCCGTGACGACGATCGGTTTTGTACGCTTTAAATTCTCCTCGAACCGTTTCTTTCGTTTCGCGATATTGACCCCTTTGCGTTAATATCTTTTTCCACGGACGCGTTGCAATATTAAAGCAAAGAGAATTCTTTACATTTGACGATAGTATACCGTACCAATTATAGTTGTAATTACGCTTAAAATAGAATTGTAACAAAAATAAAAGTCAGGTTTGTAACCGACTCGTCAAAGTATGAAAAGAATTAACACCTTGACTACCACGTCAAAATGCAAAGTAAATGTTTAGTTTCCAAGAAGAAACTCGATTAGCCAAGAAATAAGTTAACCGGAAACGAAAAGGTTTCGGTGCATGGATTTCAATATTAGAAATATTGAATGGTTCAAGCTGAGCAGCGTAATAGTCGCAACGGAAACTTCTAACAATATTAACCCAATATTTTATGGTTTCTTTAAACGATTGCTACGTACTCGCCACTTGAAGGAATCGATCGGCTTCTAAGAAGGGTAGACCACACAACGTCCGCCGATGACGTTTCCTTCGTCGAATGTAAAGAACCGATCCGAGATGTTCAGACGCAAATATTAAGAGCACCGTGTTCATTGTCGGTTGTCCGCCATCTATGCATACCCGTAGAATCGAACGGAAACGGACAGCCGTGCGCATACGTGCATAGATATCGGGTAAAGTACGCGAGGAGTTCTCTCGCGTGAGTAAAACGAAATTCTTTCAACCCGACCGTCGCCAGAACAAATATCTCGTGATATTTGCAATGCACTCGTATACTCCCTTCCCCCCCCCCCCCCCACTATCTCTTTTCCCCCCTGTCTCTACATGTGTTTGTACCTTCGGTCCATAGATTCTTCTGTTATTGTTCAAACGACGAAATGCACCGCGCGCGACGTACAATATCTCTGGAACGACGCGTTTATTTCTTCGAAGATACGTTGATTATTCAAAATGTCCGGGATTGAACGACAAACGGTTCGATTTGATTCGAGCATCAATCCGTTTATCTCATTTGCATACATTGCTGTGATATAATTCTCACCCACAGCGTTCACACGTGTACGATTATTGATACAATAATCCGTCGATTTAATACATCTCATTAATAATTTGATAAATATTTTATTCGATTTTAAACAATGCGATATAACAGTAAAGCAAGACCACTGACGTGTTGCCGTCCCAATATGGATTGTAGATTGTTACAATTGGCAAATGGGCAAAATTTTAATGAGTTAAAAGTTTTCGATAAGTAAATTACTTGAAATATTCGAAAAGATTTAAGTCTGCAATAATAAGTTAAGATCTTCGACAACCCAAATACTTGAAATGTTTTTAAAAAATATTAAATTTGTAATGATAAGTTAAAAATACTTGGAATATTTGCACAAATTTTAAATTTATAACGAATTAAAGATCTTCGATAACAAAAATACGTGAACTTACCGGTTCACCCTTTGGTCCATCTAATCCGATAGGTCCCTGAAAGAATAGTTTCATAAGTTTGGATGATCGGATGCACGAAGAACGAAAGAAAAGTGAAAAATCGAAAAGGCCGTGGGTAGCCTTTGAAAATAATCATTCCCTGCATATGTAACATGGACGTATGCGAGCATACGACAAATAGAGGCGCCATCGAGCGTCACAGTACATTAAGGTGCTTCCAAATGCGACATCCATTACCCTTAATTGCTTAACAACCACAGAATTTTTCATATTCTTGAATCTACAAAAACTTCATCCTCTTTGGCTCATTTCAATTTCGTTAATAAATCAAGTTAAATGCAGAAGAAATGAATTAGTTCCAGCGAAGTAATGAACTAGTTCTCTTAATGAAATTAAAGCATCGTATTTGAAAGCAAATGATTTTTGATTTCATGACTGATATATGTACAGTATAGGCATAAATTTGATACGATGGAGCAAGTATTTGAAAAAAAAAAAAATAAGAAAAACAAAAAGAAAAGAACAGAAAGAAAGAAACGGAGGTTGCGCTAAAGGAGACAAAGCACAGATCGATCGAACGGAAATATTTGATAAGACAAAACAGAGACAAGAAGAAGAGATGATCTACATGAGATGCGCTAGTTCAGATTACAATTTAGTCGGTGTTATGTTGCAAACGTGACAGACGGCAAATGAAGTACACGAGAACAGACAGACAAAGAGATAGAGGAATGGAAAGAAAATAACAAAATAATATACCGGAAAACCGTTCTTGCCCGGCGTCCCGGCCACACCCTGTAAGAAGGGGTATAACAAATTAAAAACTCATTTATACAGGACAAGGGTTAAGTACGTTCGCGTTCATGCAAAAGCAATTATTCCCGGACCAATCGTATTCACGATACACACCCCGTTAATAATTTCTATCACGACGATAACCACTTCCATTCGATCAGATATTTTCACGGTGTTTAATCGGCCGTGGTAAGTGCGAATTAACTTCTCAACAAACTCGCACGTCCTGTCGAGATCCGAGGCATCCACGAGGTAAAACGAAATGAAATTAAACCTTTGACTGTGGCGTATCTCGACAAAAGGCCAGGAAAAATGATTTTTCTTTAAATTGATAAACTTAAGGTAATTGTTCCTTGGAATTTTGAAATTTAAAAATTCTCAGGTGTAAAAATTGTATAATTTCCAGACAAGAAACCCGAAGCAACTCGTTTTTCGAAATCGATCGAAGTACAATTTTTTTCTGGTTCAGAAGATACACAAAACTCTGACGATAAAAAGAGATTTTTAGTAATTTTCATCTTTTCACTTCGATATTTCTATCAGATTTTCAAAATACACTATCGAAAGAGAGGGCGATATGAAACGGTTGAAATAAAAAAAAAAATTGTTTTTCCGGTTTTCGTGTATATTATTCACCCGTGCATAAAAAAGATATGGTTTACGAGAATTGCTACACCTTTTTTAAATATTGGCATGTTTTTTTTTTTAACAAATAGTGATTGCCGAATGCATGTACCGGTACACAATCAACCATTCAAAACATCGTTCGTTCATTTTTTTCTGTTTTGATCCCAAACAGTATCCACGTTTCGAAAACCAATCAATATTGGAATGTCACTTGCCTCAAAGTTTACCACTTTATTAATATTTCGCTTGTCCTTTTTCAGCCATATTTATACCTCCAACTAAAGCAATTAATTACAGAATCGTAATTATGACGAAAGATCCTCGTTAAAAGCGCATAAAAAATACTTGTTTCAAGCGCACAAACAAAATTTTGGAGGTACACGGACGGGTTCAAAGGATTTCCAAAGACATACTAATTGAGGGAAAAAATTCCACTTCATTTTAATTAGAGCGCGGAATACTGTTGCTTTTAATTAAAAAAGAAATGCTTTATCAAAAAGAAGTAATTAAAAGATTTTTATTAACACAAAAACTGGAGGGATTATTTGATTCGATTGTCAATGAAACGACGGAATACCGGGCATACAAAGATCTACTTTTTAATCGCAAGGAATATTGTACCCAATTAAATTCGATACAATTATGTATCGACACTTTTAGAGAACGAACGAATAATTTGATGGTGCCGATACCCTCCAGAATTATAATTTACGGGTCCGGAATCGACGGTATTGATTTAGTACCGTCCCGATCGCGACAATTACCGCGTTAATCCTATAAATTACAACGATCACCGTTTTCGTTTGTCATCGTGGATGCGTGCACGATAAAAACGTCGCGTGCATACCGTGTGCATCGATAAGTTATGAATTCGTGGAGCCTACGTATGTACCGTTAGCAGCTACACCATGCATCGAACTACACTCTGAAAACACGCACACTGCACGTGCGAGCACGATGGGTGCATTACGGGATGGAAAAAAGGAGAGGATTTGTCTCGGTCGCGGAACCGATGTACTCACCTGAGGGCCTGGTTCCCCGGGGTCACCCTTTTTCCCTTTTTTCCCCCTTTTTCCGGGAGGACCTGGCTCACCGGGAGGACCTGTAACAAGAACAAATAATAAATCGATACCCGGACTTCGAACGAGAGCCAGGCTGACCTGGCCACTTTTCAAATCACATTATGTGAAATATTATTTCAAATAACGCGATTATTTTTGTCGATTTCAAAGCTTCTGTTCTAATAAAAAGGTTTGTTCGATATAATTTTATTCGTTTATTCGAAGCACGGGTCTTTTGAGGTTAATGCTTTACGGTGATATCAAACTTCGTTTCTGTCGCAAAAGAAATAAAGAATTAAGGGGACCTATACAATTAGGACCTTCAAAAAATCGATTTTATTTTAAATTTAAAAGAATTTTTTAAGTTTGTTAAATATAACAATATTGTTTTTTTGTTACAAATCAAAGGCTACAGGCAGCTAGGCTGCACTCCAGTTTTGCAACTGCCGTCGAAACTTCGTGTGACAGCTCCGTCATTTTGAAGTTAATTTAAATCGAAAAATTTTTGTTGTACACCTAAATACATTATCTCACTGTACCTGCAGTGTCAAGATTGTAAAATAATTATTTCTTATTAAAAAAAAAATCCTCCGAGATCGACTAATTTCGTCCCCTTAATGAAATTACTTTCAATATTTTGCAGTAACGGCGCAAAAGCGAGTCGAAATGTTATTTCGTACGGCCAATTCTGATATTAATTTCGAATAAAATTTGGCCGGATGCGAGCGGCGACAGAAGGGTGGAAATGAGTTTCCGGGAGCGAAACGCTCGCAGAAGAGAAGACAACAGGCTGGAAGGAACGAAATAACCAGATCGAAACGAGGTTAGCTGTATCTCCCGTTGTCCCGCGTTAAAGATATTTTTGAAAATTGACGGGAACTCGCGCCGTTATGCAGCGCGAAATCGATCGATTTCCGGGATGCGTGTAATTTCGAGGGAAGCGCCGGGTTTATTCCCGTGTCTGTCGGCTAACGAAGTTTCTTGTAAACGCATTTCCGCGTAAAGTGGAATATAGCGAAGCGAAAAAATTATCTGGGACGCTTTTAACGCTCTCCAACATTTTTCTCTTGTTTTATCGCTGTTAACGCAACCGAAACACCCTCTGCTGATGAATATTGTTTAAATTTTTGCGGTTATGTTCTACCCGTTCGCGGGCAAATTTTAACGCTCGATACTTCCGTTTGGAAAATATTATCGCGGGTAAAGCATCTTCAAAGGTAAACAATTTGTAATTTGTTTTAACACTAGAATTACCAAACGAGTTGAGATGACTGTACACTCACGCTTCGTCGCTCGTTTATTTCTATTTTCAATTTAAAACGAAATGTCTGAAGGCTACTTATGAAATTAAATATTTTTTAACGAAATGATCAAACCTTCGGATTCCTTTTTTATTTGCCTTTCCTTCGCGCGAAGATCAAACACGTTGCACGCATTTCGCTGATTTCCGTCGGAGGCGAGCGTTAAAACGGAAGCTTCTCGCTGAGAATAATTCAATCGAACAATTCAATGTACATATATCCGAGCCACTCGACTCCGTCGGGACGGGGTTTGATTGTTTAGACTTTTTCCCCGTTTCTCGTTTATCATCGACGTCGACGATCGCGTTTCAGGGCGAATAAAATCGGCGAACGTCGGCGAAGAAACGAAAAGCGGGCGACAAAAAATGACGGCGAGATTGTCGAAATGAGCAATATTAGTCGGGCGTGAAGTAACTTCCGCGGAAGCTCTTTTTTCACGATCCAGGCCACGGATATAAATCTTCTCGCCAGCTGACGAGAGGGAAGGATGAAATAAGAAACGTGCTAACAAGGAAAGTTCGAGGGTCGATATTGGCAGATATTGAGGGAAGTTGAAAAACAATTCCCCGCCGGGGTCACGATGTACGAAAAACTTGACAAACAATTTTCTACAAGCTATGAAGTTTTTACGGAACGCTCAATACGACGGCACGGTTTATTCTCGAAGCTGATGCGGATTGTTTATTGAACTAATTTGTCCCTAACGTATGGCTAGCTTTATAACTCTTTGCGCTCGAGTGGTGTTGAACACCATACGTGTTCAACTAAAATATTATTAATAACTACAATGTTAAGTCATAAAGCTAGCCGTACACTGGTGTCCTAATATTTCTGGGAGTCACTGTATTCAATTCTTATCGCGTTTAACGCGCGCAGAAATGTTTGCTATTTACTGTTAGACGAAATCGAACAAGTTTCGATGCCTTTTCAATTTATTTACATCCGTACGTGCATGCTTCTTCATCATCATCGTGTACGATTTTAAAGGCGTTCTTCTCTTTCCGCCGTAAAAAGAAGAGGACGGGAGAAAATGAAGGTAAACGAGAATCAAATGTTATGTTTGTGTGCAAGATGTATCCGCCCATCGCGGGATTATCATCAACATGGAACAGGGCGAAACCAATGAAGACATCTGTTTGATACCCTCTGCTATTACGAACACGATGCGCAAGAGGAAAAATAAGAAACGCGAGGGCAGGATGGGTAGCGGCTTTAAATGGGACGGAAGGAGAAGAGGAGGCAAGGATAAGGGGATAGAGTAAGAACAAACCTCCGACATGGACGATACAAGCACGAGAACCGAGGCAATCGATCGTCGTACTTACAGAAAACTAAATAAACTCGACTAACTGAAGAAGAAAGTCTCTTGGTAAAGCAGCTATTTTCCTCCGGTTTCCTTCTATATTTTCTACCTCGCTTCACTAGTCCCATTTTCCTCCCTCTCCGCCTCGTCTCCATTTTTCTTCCTCCCTTTTACCGTTTTCTTCGGCTTCCTCCGCTGTTGGCGCGCCGTGTTTTATTCTCCTTACAATAAGTTTAATTAAAAGAAGAAGTTTCTGAAATTGATTGTTTTATTGCTGGGGCGTTCGAATCGTTACGCGGAGAAAAGAACAGTGTCCTGTTCGAACAATTATTTTAGTATCCCCGAACGAATAAAATGAAGTGCACCTCTTCTGTACCTCGAGAACAATCATTTTTGACTGATTAGAAATCGCTGTATCGTAAGTTCGATGATTCTTTTAATTTTATTACTTCGATTTGGACGTTTAAAATAATGGCAAGCCTTAGTTATACGCTCACACGTTCTAATTTTTATACTCGATATCGTTCGTTATCACCATCGAAACGTCGCCACCGATGATTTCGCCCTCGATCCAGAACACGATCCGTGAACGTGCGAAATCTCATTAAAATTTGAATCGGTCAGCCGGGAAGCCGGTGTTGTCGGAGGCGTGGTCGAACCGCAAACGGCGAGCGGAAACGTCACGGGCGCTACGTGAATCACGAAGAGTAACGAGGAAAGTTAGGAGAAAAAGCGGGACGTTCTGATCGCCGTTCTCATCTGCGCTGAAACTTCCCAAGCCGCAAGTGTCCGCTATTTCCGGTTTAAAAGATGGTGCACGGCGAGGAGACGAATTGCTGCCCCCTCCCTCTGCTCGCGAAGGGTACGACCGAGCGTGCCCGCGGGAGCGTTAGAAGGAAGCGCGGTCGAAGAGGAAGAAGGAAACCTTTGCGGTCTAGACACGACGAAAATACTCGACGTTGTTTCGAGGTGTGCAATAAAACTCGCCGCTTTTGCATCCCCGTTCCGCTCGCCTGGAACGGTTGTTCCCGCAGGAACGCTCCGGCCGGGGTAGGGGAACACGGTCGACCCTCCGTTTTTGTTTACTTCGTTTTGTTTACTTCGTTTTCGTTTACAGAATAGCTTCGGGCGGCCGGAAAATGAGCGAACGATACAAAAGAGGGGCGGGGGGAGAGGCCCCTCGCCGTCAGGTACGAGAGACACGATCCTTTGGGAACCGACTGGTTTCGCCGATTGCTCGTTACCCGCTTTCCACCGAGCCGTCGTCGCGTTTGAATTTCTTAATCGGCCTGTATACTTCAAACTTCCACGCTCGCCTTTGTATTCTATTCTCGTTCCCCGAAACCGTCATACATTTTGTCCTGGGGCTAAGTAACTTAACAGTAACGCGAAGGAATTGAACAAGGGAACGCAGGGGATACGGGAGGAACCGGCTAACTTTGGAACATCCGTGAACGTACGATTGTTAGGGCATGCGTGTCGGGGAGTTCAAAGCAAGGAACCATTTATCCGTTACTTGGCGGTGGAGATACCGAAACCATTTAAGTTTGCGGGAATTACGTTACCGTATCCTGGTTTTTAATCCTTCGATGAATTCGTTGCGATAAATATGAAAAGCTTAGTAGTCTCGCATGATTTGAGGGTTTCGATAAAATTAGGGTTGAAAAATAATCGGATATTTTTAACTTGGAGTAGTAGTACTTAATGAAGTAGCGGCAAAATCTATAATTGCTCATTTTTCATTAAATTGTTACGATTCTAACAAAAAAATAATTTAAATCCTGATTCCTTAGAAGCAAAAAAAAAAAAAGGAAAGAGTTTAACACAGCGCACGGACAAAAATTGATTTCAATTTATTACGGCGCGGAACGTACAAGAGAAAATCGTTTTCGCGTCAGCAATGGTAAATAACATTTCTCCCGCTATACGTACACATGTATGCGTGCTTTATCTTTATTTCAGGATACAGTTTTATATAAAATTTTATTTCCAACGAATACGATTCAATTTTTCGTACACAAAAAGCTTCGGGTAATCCGCGCCCGTTAAACGAAGATTTAGCTGAAGCGTGCAATATAATTTTGACGAATGTTCGGTCAGGCTCGATGGAGATGTGAACGTTACGATTAAAAATAAATTTACAGACGTAATTTTCACGATGAAAGGAAGACTGACGTCGTGAAATTATAAGCAACTCGCAACAATTTATTAAGGAAATTGATCAAAAAGGTCGTAATAACATAGAATTATTAACCGAGGCGCCGACTGTGGGGCTCTTTTTAATTATTTATCCTACTACCTAGACATCTGCACGTGTTTTGGTCGGTAATAAAAAGTACCATCTAGAGAATAATAAATTTCCCCTCAATTTGAGAATTAAGGGACGAAGGTTCGGAGGACGATGATAAAATTGAGAATCACTGTGGCCGAGAGTCGATCTGGCCGAGTAGAAGAGCAAACGGGGTGGCGGAAGGCAGGGCTGGGCAAAGGAAACAGAGAGGTGAGGCAGAAGGGAGCAAGGAAGAGAAACTAGGGACCTCACATGCTGTGGCCGCGGGGCAGTACGGTTATACCGGGCCCAGCTCCGATTCCCGCCCCGGTAGTTTCCCATGATTGAGATACGTAATCGTTACTCCCCGATGTATATCCTGCGTACTCACCGTTCTCGAGAGCGTTTCGTGCTCCTGCACAAAGATGCTCCTTTCTTTTCTTTCCATTCACCCGTGTAGCGATGGGATCAAGTTCAAATCAAATCTGGTACAAAATGTTCCTAAAAAATTATATTCGATTCTACGCATTCGCAAAGTATTCTCTAGCACATATACGATTAAATTACAATTTAAATACTGCAATTATTAATTTCAATAATACGTAAATACGAATCACTCAATATTTTTGTAACATAAACTAATTTTCACTTTATTTTTATAATTTTATTTAAACATAGATATTGGTTGAGTAATTTGAAAACAGTTCACGTAAAATTTATGAGGATAAAGGGTTGGGATATTATTTATGAGGTATCGATTGTACTTGGTACGTGCTTGATCCCATCGCTACCCATCCGTTTCTAAATTTCGCGCACACACATGCACGATGGAAGTATTTTCTCTAAAATGTAGAGTCTAAATCATGCTTGTCCTCCAACGAATGTCTCGATAGAATCGACCGCCAGCCATGAAGAGAACGGAGGCGTAGTCGATTCGCAGACATCGTGGAGATCGTGTCGGTGGTCTTCGTTATTTAGATGCGTGTTTCGTATAACGTACCGAGCCCGACATGGCTGTATTACGTTTTCAGAATCACTGGATTTATGAAAAATTTATTTCAGGGTTATTTAAGTCACTGCTTGAAATGGATTAACCAAGTTGCAAAAACCTTCTGTAGGTTATTTAAATAATTTAGATCGAAGCGTTAAAAAATATTGAAATGTAATCGGATGTCGTAGCATCGAATCGCACGGAAGTGTCACGCTGTGATACAATGTCACGACAACGAAAGTCGTGACTTTTACTGTCACGTGGAAAGGTATCGTCGAGATAACACGCAACGGCTATTCGTTGCTCATCTCTTCGATACCGACAACTTTCCTGGACTCGTGAGAGAAAGTTTGATTAGAAATTTCAAAGACGTAAGTAGTCATTCCACGTATGCGGTCGTAATTACGTTCTCATAGCACAGTTAGCCTAGTTATAAGTTCGGACTTTTGATAATTCACGGAATGTGTGATCGGAAAGGGGTGATAATTTTATTTTCTCTTTCATGGCCATTTATCGTGCCGACTTTGCGGAACTTTTATATCGAACGTTATGGTTATAGAATAAAGAGTACTGTACACTAAACTCTATAAGTTTTAAATAGAAAATTCAATTGTTTAAAAAGAATTTGTTTCATCGAACGTGCAATATTTGGGTTTAACTTCTGAACTTATTCGTTAAATTATTTGACAAAAATTGTCATCTTCCTTTAAATCGTGTACCAGGTATGGCGATTCAAAAACTAGCCGAGTTAAATTTAAGAAAGATACTTTTTGCAAATATTCAAGCTAGATTCCATATCTAAATCGAAGTACCGTGCTGATCAGATAAACTGAAATACCAAAGAATATTTTTTAAATTATCCACCGTTTCTATCGCTCTGTTCGCTTTATTCGAAATCACAAAGAGTTCTAGAAGTGTTCCAGAGAAGCTTCCACAATCTTCGTCCCTGCCCTCCAATCACGTAACAACGTTCTTCCATCAAGGAATCGCATTTAAATCACAAGCAATTCAATATCTGCAGATTTTTAGGAAGCCTTTTGCTGTTTTTACGATTTTATTTGCGGGGGCAACGTAATATAGCTACGTAACGTGCAACAGCAGCATCGCGTACATGCATTCACACTCTTCGCATCACCTGCCACTTCGCTCCTCTTGCGGACGTTTACCGTATAATATGTCCATTAAGCGGATTATTGAGGAAGACATAAGAACACTGGGAACACGAACTGGCTCTCTGACCAACATTCTCGACAATCAATATCTCATTCAAATATCTTTATAGCACCGGGCCATTCAAGTTGGTATTTTCAATATTGTTCAATTTTCCCTAATTCAACGACCTTATATATTAAATATTGTAGGCAAAGTTTTATAGTTAACGGCTTATTTTTCCATTAAAGACTCATCGACTACGCGCGCGCCCCCGGTTAAAGATTCGCCGGCTAAATAGATCGGCAGCGCGTTCTCCAAACAAAACAGAAAGTAAATTTAGTCACGAAAGGGTTAATGCAGCCTGATCACGCGCGCGCGTGTGTGTGGTCCACGATTCGATTCCCAAGCGGAATCGTGTGTGTTCGTTCGGTTTTATCGACGCGGGACGAATCGCAGTAGCGTATGCAATTCACTCGAGCAACGGGTTGCGTTGCGGTAAAAGAGAATTAACGAATTCCCGGAAGACCCCGTGGCCCGATAATATCACAGCTCCATACGTGTCCAAATGTATCTTCCCGATAACGGCGAAGCCGCAATTATCGGGGATCAATGCTCGTTTCTGCACGGTTACTGCATAATGGCCAATAACCGCGTTACGAAGCGGTGTTAATTTGTTTCGAAACGCGTCGATTAAACAAGCTACGCGCGAAACGTTTTTGGATGATCCCCGACAGTAACTGTATACCCGATCCGTATCAGCATTATCAATTCCGCAAAATTATTCATCGTTGAGGATAAATGATGGAAGAGGCACACCAGGATTTTTCTCAGACCCGTTCACACCCTATTTGCGTCGAACTATAATATTTAAAAAATCAACAGCCGTCAGCACTTATCCTGGCGTTAGCCACGAAAACGTAGTCGAGGGCAAAGGGTGGTTTGCTGAAACAAGTCAAGAATTCGAAAGGATTTTACAGGGATTTTTAAATCGAAGGGTCAAATGTTCGCGTTGCAACAATGGCGAAAGTTTTGGGTTGAAGAAACTTCGTACGAAAGCTAAACGCCGCGTCGCTCGTACTCTCGATTAATTCACGTGTAAGGCACGTTATAAGCCATAACTTATAATCCGAGAGACAGATTCCGGGGCCTTCTGGTCCTGATTCGGAGCCGAAGCCTGCCTCTCCCAGCGGGTGGTTCGGGAGTATTGCGAGACCGCACGCGGTGAATCGAAGCGAGCCACAATAAGGGTTCCACGTTCTCCTTCCTTCTACCCCCTCGCCTCTTCCTTGAATCGTAGCACTTCGTTTCGTTTTTCTTCTCGATAAGTTCGTAACTCGAAACTCCGCGCTTGATATCCGAGGACCGTCTAACCGTAAACGCGTACAATTATACCCTTATAATTTTACTGGGGTTTCGTCGCGAATCGATAAGGGCAAATTTACTCGTTGGACATGAGCCGTCGATAATTCATCCACGATGGATGTGGAAGATGGAAACTGAATTCCTAATTCGTTTCGGATATTAGTTTCCGAACTATCGCGGTCAGAATTGCGAAATGATACTTTTATGGATTATATCATAAAAGGTGATGAATTTTTAGTTTAATAAAAATGACCATAAAGAGAAAAATAAATGTATCTATGGCGGTTAAAATTCAATGAAATTCCTATGCGTTCAATCCGCTTAAATATGATTAATCTCGGCGATTCAATTAATTTCTACATCTTTTTGTTCCGCTTCCAGTGTTTTATATAAATATTTTTTCAATATTTCATATTTTTTAAAGTTAACTTTTTCTTTTAAAAAGACAGAGCATTGCTGAAGACGCTTCGAAACAGATTTCAAAAATTAAATTGCGATGTCACGAAAGTTTTTATTCTGTCTGTCTTTATGAAAGTTTGAGAAAAACAAGGATAATTTATTTCTTAGGGAAAATAACAATGTAGAAGTCTTGAATTTAGACGGATGGCTGTAAGAATAATTTAACACGTTCATCATTTTCAATAATAGAAATTTTAAAGAGATTTTGGACTGTTGCCCGGCCTTAACAACCCCCGTACGCTTCCTCCTGCTCTTCTTCGAGGATTCTTATTCCATTCCTTTCCGAGAAACGACAAAACCTTAACAGAATCACGTAGGCGCGTCGGGGATCGCCCACGTGTCTCGCGAAATTTTGCCAGTCATATTTTTTTTTCACTTTTTGCCCGTCGAGATTTACAACGATGAACTCGTTATCCCACGAATTCTCTGTTACTCGCTGCCAGGTATTGAATTACCCTCGTGTGTACCTCTAGTCACGATCAACCCTTTTGCTCTGGGTCAAACGTACAGGATTGTTTTAAAACAGAAATTAAAGTAACTTGGAATCTTAAAAATTCCTTCAATCCCCAACGAATCATTAAACTTTCGCTATTACTGGACCTACCCCCTTTTAACCCCTCACCATTTTCCCTACATAGTCGTAGTCCAAAGTTCACTTTCCAAAAAATTACAAATATGATTCTCACATGTATCAATAGTGTTAAATAAAGTTTATTCACGAACGTCGATCTTTAATTATTTAAAGTGCTACCCCAGTTTCCCGTACAAATATCCGAGGCATCACAATTTCTATTTCTTCTACAATAATTAATATACAAAAATTAGCACGTAATAGCTACAATACCTAGGTTAATGTCTAGTAGAATGCAGAAAAAGAAATTTGACACTTCGGTGCATTCTTCGTTTAACTACAACACGACGCTTTTGGTTCCTCGAACAGGGATTGTTTGTGACGAATTCGCGATAAAAAAGCTGACAGTTACGACGATAGTCACGGAGCAGGAGGGACAAACCGTCCATGGATAGGAGTCATGAATGATACAAGGTGTGAAGTTACACGTCGACGAAGGAGGGAGCAGCTCGCGAAGAGGGAGCAAGGGAAAGAAGAAAGGTGGAGAGACTATTTATGTGTCTGAGTCGACTTTGGTCTCGGGTTCTCGACTCGCGAGCAGGATGGACGAGTGGATAGGTAGATACGTTTATTAAGTAGAAGGAGAAAGAGGGAGATGGATAATGGTAGGCTGTTACAAGATAGACGGAAAGGATGGTATCAAGGTAAGAAAGGGAGGGTGAAAAGGGTGAACGAAAAAAGACAAAGAGTAGTTAGCTGACAGAGGTGAGAGTTATTCGTGTAAATTATTATTCATTTCGTTAGAGGGATACTGTTTCCATCGTTATTCGCAAATTGTTCTTTATTTACGTTCATTCGATTTCTACGGTTTATTGTGTCGTCGTTATTTGCGTCTTCTGCTGGGTCGTTTAATTCGATAACGGCAATCAAGTTTGTTATTTATACAGGGATTGTTTAGTAAGTAATATTCCTTTTTAAAATAATTACGATACAAATGTATTTTAACCCTCGAACCCTTAACTGTCACGCTGCAGCTACTAAGAATATAAATTGGTAGTAACTTTTCCACAATATTTTATTTCCATTATTCACAATTCCAAATATCTGATAAGAATATTTTTTTCTAGTAGGATTTGAAGTGTCACCCATTTAGGGTCAGACCCATGGCAGTCAGATGTTAGAAAAAATAAAATTATATTTCTATTATAGTTAGATATACAAATTTTGAAATCGAAATTAAAAAATTAGTTTCTCCCCTTCTTCACTTTAAGAATTTTTATCAAATTCTTAGTTAACGTTACCCCGTGCAACACCTTGAGCACCATCTTACGCACATTTTCACTTTTCCAAAGTAAAAAATGAATTTCACCGATTTTGAATGAACGCGGACGGGCTAGGTCGAATCGAATTGACAGTTTCTCGCCGTTCTCATTCGCGGACGGTTCCCTTCTTCCTTTTAACACGTGCGTGAAAGGTGAATTGACGGGGAACCGGTTAATGGACGGGATACTACACTGTCCGCACTTGGCACGTTAAACTGTTGAGAAATCACGGCGGTGCTGCGACAGCGAACATTCGCACCTTCGCATCTAACTGTTATATTAAACCGGAAGTCTTCTCGCGTAGGCGGCGTACATTTCAGACACCAAGGGAAGTGAATTTACTTTTTTGTCGAAAGCCCTAAAACGTCAAACCAATAGCGCAAATGTTATCGAACGCTGAACGAGCCTTCGGTTTCTGATAAAACTAATCGATTCTCGGTCGAACACGTTTTCGAAGTTCGATTCGAATCGTGACGCGTTCCCGCTCGTTCAATTATCAAATCAGGCAATTACTTCAATTCGATTCAGAGCCGTTCAATTCCTGAAACTTCGCTGATTAATTGAAGACGCAGGCGGATAAGGTGTCGCGAGACGAATTACATAATTACTCGAGGCAAACTTCGTCCAAAGACAAAGGCAAAGGAGGAACGTGTGCACGCGTGCCAAGTTGCACGCCGGTTAAAAAGGAACAATGCGAGATCTTGAAGAAGGGGCGAGTAACGAAGGGAGAAGCTGAAGCGGAATCGAGATAGATGTATCAGCAGCTGCAACGGTGGATGATCATCGCTGCATTTGTGCCACGCGAACAGATTGATATGTAAACGTTTGCAAACGCTATCACGAGCGATTAAACGGCACAAAACAGGAGGCGGGTGCTTCTTTTGTGTTCAGCCCCGGCTGAAATGCGTGCACGAGCGTGTGCCCTGCTCTGAATGCCAGGAAATGAGATGCATCAGCGTACAATGCATTCGTTTGCTGAACTACAAGCTTTCAGAAGATTCAGAAAAAAGCTAATCGATTGATACGTACAATAAATATCCCCTTAAGGTGATAAAAAGGCAGAGTTTTGTTTAAATATTTCTGGGTAGATCTTGTATAAAAAATTGTAACTAGAAGTACAGCAGGTTATTAATAGCGAACAATCGAGTTTCAGGGGTGACATCACGATCTGAAAATTGGCACCCCCGAGGCGGTGTAATTTATAAGGGTCTGTCATAACTAATTGCCACTCAGAATAACTAATGCAGGAGGAAGTTCGAGCACAGCAGGGTTAATCTTTGGCACCGAGTTTAGATTCGACAATAACTTTAACGAGGGGATCAAGGGAGATGTTACGTAGCGATTTCAATCAAAGTTCCCAGGTTGATCGGAAAATGTCGAATATTACACCCGCATTCGATCGTTAGTACGTCTATTCAAAGATCTATAAAATATCTAACACAAAATAATTGAATTTATAAATTGAAGAATATAAATGCAAAAGAGATATATTTAACATTAAAAGGTACCAAACCTTCCGCAAGAATAAATAAATGTAAAGTACTGGTATGTTTTGTGTTAAAAAACAGCTTTAGTTTCTTCTACAGTGTTGTTTCTAACAATTTAATCGCCCATCGTTAATTCGTCAAACTGAAAAGATATGTCATAATCTAAACGCAACAGAGAGACATACATATTCTGTGCTGTGTCCATGCACGAGGATGCACCGTAAATAATGCGTTAACCGTCTCGTATTTATCATCTCGACGATTTACCGGCTTTGTATTTCCGCGAAATTAGTACTGTCGCCCGTTTCCGAAATTCCGCGAGTGCTCCCGCAGAAGTTCGAATTTGCAATTAGACGAGCGTCGGTCACGATCCCCCCCTCTCTCTCCCTGGCGCCCCTCCTCCGCCCCAAGTAGTTATGCTGATTGCTTGCCATGGAGAACAAGTTACAGGTTTCGGAATAATTTTGTGGAAGCGATAAAATGTCCGCGGTAGCGGACGGGAATCACCGTCACTTAGCGAATATTCCGGCGAATCCGTGACACCTGGTGACCGTATATGTTGCAGGACCGGGACAGGGCTGCCGAATATCTACCTGTCACCTAAATACCGATTTATATTACACCTTCAACGCCTATTATTTCCGCAAAGAGCACGTATTTGGAACACGCGGTACAAGCGGGTGTATTTAACCCCTTGTCTTCAGTTTCATTCATAATTTAATATTAGTAAAACTACTGCAAAGATATTTGCTCGAATGAAATTATTACGGAAACGTAACGAGGCTACACGAATAATGTATATAAATTGGTCTTAAGTGGTATTTTCTTTTATTAATATTAGATAAAAATAACTATTAGAGTCAAGGCATTCCTTAAGGCTCTTTAAAACCGATTACAAAAATGAAATTGCAGTATCGTTAAAGTTTATCGCCATTATCCTGCCTTTCTATGCTTTAATGTAAAATTCCTTTATTAAGGAAAGTTACAATTTACGATGCACATCTTGGGAATAATTTAACCGAGCCTCATCCCTTTGATCTCTTTATTCAATTAATTTACCCGCTTCGAATTAATTACTAAATCGAATAGTTGCGTCTAATCTCAAAGTGGCAAGGCTTTCTTCAGCCGCGTGCTTAAGTGCGCATTAAATATGCAGCTCGTTGTCAAGCGATAATCCGGTAAATCACGGAATCTCGAAAATACTAACGGCTGACAGAATATCAGATGGGTGATTTTCGACGGACACTCGTGGAACCTAATTAAGCCGTCGCGAATGACCGTCATCGATCTCGCTGGGAAATCCAATTATATCTGCATCTCTCCTACGGTTGTACAGTCGTCTGAGTGTATAGGCGAAATCTGTGAATTGCTCGTCGACCTGTATTCATCGGTAAATCAATTACGCGCCGATTACGAACAGCCTTCTACTCATCTAGAACGAAGTGCTATCGAATTACAAGTTACAGTACTTTTGAATCACCCTCGTGTTTTTAATCGGTCCCGGTAATTCCACGGAGCTAAACTAATTGCAAGCGTTATTTTAAACACTCCTCGTAATAGCTGCTGATATGGGTGCCCTTTCGATCGTAATTATTCTTCGATTAGAATAAATTGTAGAATGATTAGTGCCTTTACTGTCGCACGACTGAAGGTTCGATAATAGGTTGATGTATCATAGAATTATTTTTTTATTGTTAAGCTTACGGTTTACGTAAATAATTTGATTGAATACTTGAAGTTTTGATCAACCAAAACTAATGTAAAAATGATGTACTAAATATGTAATAAAATTAAATCAAAATTGGGATAATTAGCAATCACGTAGATTACATACAAGAAACAGAAATTAACCGTTTCCACTCGACTGTCCCCTTTAAAAATTCATTTAATTTTCTCTTTCTAAATTTCCTTCCAAATATAATTTAAATGGAATAATTATTCCTAATATCATTTGAATAAAATTTCCGGGTGCAAAGGGTTAAATTCTGAATAAAATTCTACCGCAGATTATCTACCGTAGATCGAGCGAAGTGTATTTTTGGCAGAACATTTGGCAGGATTCGTCGAAAAGTTTCGCCACAAAGGAATCGTTACATGATGCCGATAAACGTTGGATCGTTTATCAATCGTGAAATCGCGGTCACTACACCGTTGAAACGCGTTCACGGCTCGACGGTTCGAGCATACGTAGCGAAAATTTGATTTCATCCAGGCAAATAGCAATAAACGGGAATCGAAACGTATCATAGGTCGTGTCGCGTTTGTGCGCGCGAATATGAAGTACAATAGAATCCTTGATTATTATTATCAGTTTATTTTAGAGCGTTCTCAATGGCACCAAATATGCACGGTGTTATAATATATGGAATTTCATTGTAATAATCCTATTTAATTGCATCCAGAGAAAATTATTCCGAATTCATTAATGCATTCCTTCGTATATTCACCTTAAACGTAAACCAAAAGCAAAAATCAGAGAAAGATCTTTTGCCATCAGAGGGTTAATTAATTCTGTAACAAACGGCCAATTAACAAGGTGCACTTTATATCACCGTGTTTTTTGTGAGTTTCATCAAGAAACTTCTTACAGAACAGAATTTTTCCTATCCATATCGGAAGGTACGGGCTGGAGAAGGTTTCGAAAGTTTTAAGAGCCGAAACTTAAGTCTTGAAAACGAGAGGCTCTTCAGGATAATTTCTTACCACTCAAGATATTAAGCCTGCCTCTAAATTCGCGATCTACCCGCGTGTTCCGGCTCGAAACTATCAAAACTCTATCGCGAAGAGATAAAGCTAATAAATACAGGTATTAAAATTGACATTACACGTAAAAAATCAGAATGTACAATGTTTCAAAGAAAAATAAATTCCAGACAGTAGAGAATCGATAAGAACGAAAATGTCGGTGTAATGTATTATTTATGAAATATTTATGATACCAATAAAGGAAACAGTCTCTTAGGAAGTGGTGCGTTTAAGCGATGATTACTTAACCGGCAAGTTATTTCATTTTTCCTAATTGACGGTGGTAAAAATACACACGAGAGTCAGACTAATAAAAACTGAATCAGACGTTTTACTGGAGGAACGAGCGCCTCAACCAAAATAAACCGTGCAGCTTTTTCGAAGAATTCTTTCCCTCGGAAACTTCTTAACCGTTCAAGCGCCATGAAGTGCAATTAAGAACTACCCTATGTTTTTCTTTCTCCACCAAAATCATTTTTAACGACATCACTTTTCCCTTATTTGATTATTCAAGCTATGCCATTACCACTTAACGTATAAATATAATTTCTTTATTCAAAACGATTGGACTTTTCGCAATTTATTTTTTGATCCAACTACGTTATCTTACTTTGAAGCAAGAATATTTATATTCAACAAATTTAATAAATTTTTCGTCATTTTTATCGTATTTTGTTCGATCAATCTGGACAGGAGTGCAATCGTTAAATCAGAGACTGAATCGTCCATTGTCGATTAACTTCTTGCACGTCAACCCCTATGCCGCTGTCCATGACCTTGACGTTTAACGAAATTCAGGGGGTTGCTAACCCTGGGTCATCAATTTTGGGCGCTGCGGGTTCATAGAGGCGTCAATCGCTATTCAAAACGACCAGCAAAGCACTAGAAACGCATCGGATCAATAGATACGCGGTTGTTTCGTGACAAAGTACATTTGGTTGGAAACGATGTAGTGCGATCGTAAATTTGGTAATCAAATGATGACACCAATTGATTCAGCAAGATTCGGGCCCTGCACGTAATACATTATTCCCCAAACCATGGAGGACGGCACGTACGGTGAATTAACGTTCGTGATGGGTGCAGGGTAATGTTATTACTTTTCACGTACATCAATCAAAATTATACTGGCGATTGTCTATGGACAAAAATATTTTTAAAATTTCTGTTTATTTCAAGAAGAGTTCGATTTTAAAAAGATATCAATTTCCGTCCAAAACGAGCCCGCATGAGTTACGCAACTCGGCTGTACCATTCGTGCGAACGCGTTCTCCAAACGAGTGATTTACGCCCGAAGATTAACGAGTCATCCTTTCATTCAACACTGGCCAAAATCTAACGATTCATAGCCTCCCCTCTTCTCCACCTCTACCGTATACCAGGGAGATTCGTAAATCCCGGTACACCCGTGTTACGTTATTTTTCCTCGCTGGGGTGGCTTTCGATTGAGAGAGAAGACAGGGGAAAAATTGAATGCGCGGAGTTAGGTGTGACAGAAGGGTGGCTCGGCACGGCCAGAGCTGTTTGCAAAGAAAATAAGCGATGCAGGTATGCGGCGCGCACCGACACGGCTGATTATTCGGTCCAAGTTTATGAACGCCACGGGATAATGGAACAATTACACCCGATAGGATATTCAGGACGAACTGTTCCGCGATTGTGTAGAAACGCAATTCAAAATGTTTATTTTACGACCGGGCTTAATTATGATACAAGAGATATCACTTTCTTGTTGTGTTCAGCGAGATCCAACCTTCTTTCGAGGTTTAAATACCTCAGAATTTTTTTGGAATTTGACGAATTTGCTAAGGTTTGGGGAAAAGCTCAAAGTGATCGTTGGCACTAAAAGGGTTAAAGAGCGTGGAACAACAGCTCTGATTGGCCAGTGTTCATCCTTAATAATTCTAGAACGAAACCCCTTTCAACATTTCCGGTTCTCAGACTAACTCTGGGACACCCTGTATTCGAAGATTAATTTTATTGCTCGCGTTATAATTAACTTCACGCTCTAAAATATGTATCCAAATGGATCATCAAGGATCCAGTTCTCGGTGTTCGAGGTATAATTCAGGACAATAGCGAAAAACGCAAGAGCCTGGCCTCTTTGATCTTAAGAATTTCTGAGTCTTGGCCTCGAACAAGTTTTCCACGTTCTCTTTCACGCTCCGCGAGGCTTTGCTCCTCTTCGTGTTAAATCTCGCGGTTACCATTAACCAGACTTTGTACCGGATACACCGGGCGTTGAACATTTCCCGGAAATCCTTTCACATGGCCGACGAAAAGACCGGGGCCGGAATTTTCAGCGGCCGTGTTTGAACGTTTCGCATTCATCGCCAACCGGGTTTTCCCTTGATCTTTTTTTTTTTTTTTCGAAGAAGCGACGATCATTATGTCGATCCGAGTGAAGTTAATATTCTCGTTTAACTCGTAAAGCATTCCGTTTGCATGCCTTTTACTTAATACACCGTAATGAAGAATAGGGAAACAATGATGGTGAAATATATACGTGTATGGTGGTACATTTCTTATCAAAATTAACCCTTTGCACTCGAGTCATTTTTGGATACGATTAAGTCTAGATTTACTTATATTTCTTTCGTTAATTTGCCATGTTTTAATATAAATAAGACTTAAATTTCACATTTTTAGATATTTTAGATAATTATTTCTACACAAAATCAAAAGTGTTTAATTACGAAATTATTTTGTTTAACCCCTTAAGCTATCATTGTTCTAACTGGTGCATCAGCATCGCTTCAATGTTAAAACAAACGAAGAAAATCGAAACATTATAAATATTTCACACTTGACAAGCCTTGACTATACAAACTGCGATTAGAATTTAATTTACAATTGAGTTTTATTTAAAATACAATGGATAGAGGTCACGTTAGAAACAGGGGTGGGTCACGAGTGTGACACGATACTGTAAGGCAAAGGGTTAATTAAATTTATATTCCTTCAACTTATTTTATTAATATAATATTATAATTTATACTCGAAGATCGATTTTATCATATATGAAAATAAATTCTATGTTAAATGGTTGAGTTTACTTCTACAAGGCATATATTTAAAGAAGAGAGAAAGTTAACTAAAACGAGCAAATAACGATGGGAATTGAACACGATGACTTTCTTCGAATAATGTAAATGTTCGTTTGCGTTATGTCTGCGCGGGGAACATCCCTCGCGCCATGAAACACGATATTTCGTTCGTTCGATGGCAAGGTTAATGTTTGTTTAACTCCCAGGTACGAGAGACCGAGCCATCAGCACGTCGTTGTACATATTTCGCGTATACTTTGGCCGAGGGACTAATATTCCAAACAGAGGGGTATGTATTTACGCGGAAGCTCCATTTGGTAGGATCTTCGTTTCTTCGAGTACCGGTATTAGTTCACCGGCTTATAACCCGTTGAAAAATCAACGCTGAAAAATGTTGCCTGTGCTCCAGACACTGAAACACATACAACCATTTGTAAGACTAACAAACTGGACGGATTATGTTTCTTGCGCTATTATTTTTAAGAACGTATTTTGAAATATTATTTGTAGAAGAACGCAAATAATTTATTACATTTACGCTGAACCATGTATTTGATATTATTAAATAATGGAAAGAAAAGGAAGATAAAGACAAGCTAGCTAATGGGAAACTTAAGTAAAATTAATCTTTCAGCTGATCTTGCGCAACATTGTACGGCAAGATTTAACACGGATTGCGTGCAAACTGTGCATGACCCTTCCCCCCGTGAGATTAGAATAGAGCTATAAATGAATAAATTATCATTTAGTTATACATTTTCTTGTAAAGAGTTTGAAAAATAAACGATAAGCTAATATGAAGTCGTATACTTTTTTAACCCCTTGTTCTACAGATTCAAATCTAATTTCTATCATTTATATTTTGATTAAAACTCAATTTTTAATTTAATTCTAATTGCAGTTTATATGATCAAGTATTTCAAATGTGTCGATTTTCTTCATTTGTTTTAACATTAGAACGCACCCGTTAGAAAAATCATAAGTTAAGGGATTAGTTAATAATTTAATAATTTAATATTTTCGAAAACCATTAATTTAGAAGATTTTATTAAACTTTTTTCCTCATTAAATAGAATGTTTAATCCTTCTTTCAATAAAGTGTTACTTGTTCGATATTAATTTAATAGATTACGAAATTATATTCTGAAGAATAGTGATTACAGCGTGTCACTTACGTGTTAACATTTTGATAGCAGGTGTCACGTATTCGTGATTTAAAAACGTACATTATTACCCACGTTGTCGTTCCATTTGTGAACTGGTAACCGTATATTACAAACTAAAAAAGCTCAGAGTACATAACGTATGAGGCAGAAAGGGGTGATTTAAAGGGGCAAAAAAGGTATCGTCAAGTTACGGGAGGCAAAAAGATACTTTTAATAATGGCGCTGAACCTCCGACAGTGACGCGGATCGCATATTCATTTCCATTGTCGCCACCCTGACACCGTGACGCGGTGCATTATAAATTGTCCGTTCGGCGTGGTACTCGAGACACCATTACACAAGCCGGTAGGATGTACGAGCTTATTGTTTAAGTTTGATATTATTCTCTTCACCGGCGTGGCTCTTTCACGTAACTGCTTTTTGTGTAACGTCATCGCCTTCGTCTCGCGACGCTTCTTCCTTTTATCAAACTTCATCGTGCCTTTTCTTACGCCGTCGCAGTTGTTTCCAGAAAATGCTCTCTATTGGCCGCCTTTCGCGCGATTACTCTTATTCGCTCGCAGAACTTCATCCCAAATGATCTACGAGTTCAGGAAACGAGCTTTAGCCGAGCCTGGATGCCGCTCGCCGCTTCTTTCCTCGACTGTTCTTCACCTCAAAGAAATTAGTTCGCCATTAGTTGGTAAAGATTTCGTCGCGCGATATCCCATCGACCCGGGTAATTTATCTACGATGATTACAGAACACGGCTCAGATTTATTCGAATGAAATATTTTAACCCTTTGCGCTCGAAACATCTTTGGATACGATTGAGTCTAGATCTCTTTTTCAGCGAATCTTCCAAAATTGAAAAAAATTAAAGGATTACAAATGCTTATAATTTATTTACTTTTATTTCTTTCGTTAATTTGCTGTGTTCTTGCTAGTACAGAAATATGGTGGAAGAAAAAATATGTGTTTAAGGCGTTTGAAAGATAATGTGTACAAGACGGGTGCACGGCTGGAACAGAACGTACAAACATCCCCTGGAAAATTCGCAGACACCCCCAAACCCTAATAAACGTACATGCTAGTCAGGGTGGAAGAACTCGTTACTTTTAATATATATACAAGATGTTGAGTTTTCCACAAAGTACAGGAAATATTAATACAAACAACAGTTAAATTTCACATTTTAAAATATTCTAGTTAATTATTCGAGTGCAAAGGGTTAATACCGATCCCACCGATTGACGAATCTATCTTTCTGGATGGTGCATAATTACTGTATATTATGTTTGAAGAGGTAAAGTATCCGTTTCATTATTCATTAGATTCCCTCGCTCTAATTCTTTTATCAAAGTTTGATTATTCTCGGTGACTGAGACGAAGGCGTGTTCGCGGAACGAGAACTCCTTTTGCAAAATTTATTTCCAGCATTGGAGGAGGACGGCGAAAGACACGGTGTCAAAAATATTTAACGATCAACACCGTCGCAAAGTTTCCCTCGGACGAAGAGGCGTCGCACGCCTTTCACGGGGTACAATATTTCACAGAGCGCTCTGCTATGAAACAGATTCTGTCGCGCAACGGGTTAAATAATGTCTTCCAAGGGATTCCGCCGTTTATTCGAGAAACCGTGGACACCAACACCGACTACAAACTACGACTTCGCGAAGAACGAGAAGAAGAAGTAATTCATTCGTATATTTCTCGCTCTCCCCTCCGTACACCCCGTTCACATCTTTTTATTAGGCCGCCCCTCTTTGATGTACTTACGCTCGCTTACGCTATTTCCTCGACCGTGTGTACGTGGTTCGACTTCCCGCAGATGCGCCAAAAAGTTTACCGAACCGGGTGAAACTTTTTACGACGTTAACGAGAATCGATAGCACGTTTCGCGCTTACTTCTGCGAATTTACTGCACCGCCCGTTGTTTTCGAACTTGCGGCTTCCTTGCCGGGCTACGGAGGGACTTTTTCGGACCGTTTATAATGGTAATCAGGACGGAAAATGTTCCGTTTGTACACGAATTCGTGTTTGGGCTTCGAGCTATATATAACAGTAAGCCTTCTTTTCGAAGCTTGAAACGTTCTGCAAAATAACTTCGTCGACGGTATACAAACACCTTGTACGTTTACGGTACCATAAGAGAAAATATACCGTGCAAATAACAGAATGTTTCCATAATGGAGGTTCTACGGTTTGTGATGAAAATATTTTTGCTAGGTTTTATTCTTGTTTTCCCTGATTCTGTACGCTGTACTGTGGGTCTGAGTTTCATTCTTATCTGCGTTTAAACTTGTGTAGTATGATTCTGTACAATGATAATTAATAATGATGTCTTACATGTACTGTGGGGAAAGTGTTATCGTCCAATGAAATGATTAACATTGTCAGGGGTTGAAATGTTCGAGGACAAGACTCCCTTCCCGTGAACACCCACGCGTTTAAGTCCGAAGAACAGCGTGGATTGTAACAGTCGAATTCGTCATTTTCCAACCCCAAAATGATTTTATCGCATTGTGAGTGGAACCGATGTTCAAGTGGCTGCGCGTAACGAGGTAAATCGTCGGGTGGTTCGGTAATTTAGCGTTAAACAGAGCTGCGAACAAACGCTCGAGATTGCGAACACGAAGGGACGACGACACGAGACATTCTCGCCGTTCCTCGAGCGCGCTTGCCGGGAAACCCGTGGTATTGTTGTTACACGCTTCTTCGTAAATGAAAGGGTATTACACGAATGGCGCGACAGTTACTGCATTTCCCTTCGCGCGACAGCTGCTACGTATTCGCGAATGTTTCACGGCAAATGCGCCCGTGCAATACCGGCGACGGCGACGAGTTTCGTACGGGACCGTGTGGAAACACCGCAGAATTTGGCCCAGTTATCGCGGACGACGTTGATAGATCGTGTGTATGCTATTTTGACGTACGAACTGTTGCCTCTTCGTTTTACAATCTCGCGGGAACGACCGCGGGTAGAGCAAGCGGAACGCGCGTTTCGAATCTGGTCCGGAAGGAATCGCGTTTGATATCGATTTTTCCCGGCGACGCTGACAGCTCGTTATCGAACCGGTTAACGAGAGAAGTTCGTTATCGGTAACTTCGTGCAATTATAAATTGCATGCTCGCGACGACGACAAGATCATAAGGATCGTGCATCGTGTAAACTTTAGCAACGTTCCTGGAATTTTTATACGGCGTGAAGGAGGTTGATGCTGTGCGTCGAAAGTCGATTAACCATGCAAATGGAAACCTTTTTTTAAACATTCTTTAATGGTTTCTGAGCCTGGCTGTATATTCCATAGAGGGTGAACAAAATATTCTCAAAGTTTTTAGATTTATGATAAAAGGTAATTTATTTAACGAAACTGTTATTGATTAAAATGTCGATATATTATGTCGTTCCTATTTTATTTATTTAATCCTCTTTGGCGAAAGAGAACGTGGACATATGTACGTCAACCTCGACAAAACAACGAAATTTTCATAATTCCAAAGGATTTCTGGTCTTGAAAAATGTTAGGTTATTCCCGTAACATTCGCACTCTGTCCCAGCACGTGTTTCCGGCTAGCATTGCACCACGTAATTCTTATCATATTTTTCCCTCCAGGAGCCGGGAGAAATCATCAAAAATGAGTCGTATAAATATGTATTCCGTCGCCGTCAGCAGCCGTTTACCATAACGTCGTTCGTCCCTGTTTTCCTTCCTTTAAGTCCTCCTTTTCCTGAACGTTAGCGCGGTTAAAGTCACCCTTTTGCCCCGAGGAAAATGGATTCCACGTCGGCGAACGTTCAACGAAATAACCAGCTCGGAAGGAACTTACGCCTCGGATCAGATTTATTCGATAGTACATCGCGGCACGAAAATTCCCTCCGGGACTTTCGTCGCTTTTCCCCCCATCCCTCCCCCATTCCCGACGATTCACGTATTTCCATTAAGTTTTTTATTTGACAACGTCCTTAACGCCAGGACGACGAGGTGTCACTCACTTTCGTGCGCCGTTTACGTTTCAACGGCGGATAAAGCTGTGCCCGATCTCCTCTACGAATCTATGTCATCGACGCCGTTAGAAATCCTTCGGCCGAGAACGCTCTTACGGCTCTGAAGGAGACGTCTGTGTGTCGACGCGGCGACCTGCCTCGAATCGCTCTCGAAACGGCTATATAAACGGAGAATTTGATGAGATTTATGTTTAACCGAGGCCGGGACTAGGATTTTATCGTCAGACGGAGAATCTGATGGGATTTATGCTTAACCGAATCGAGAATGGAATTTTAACGTCTGGCAACTGGCACGAGCATCATATTTTTACTTAAAGAAAATAGCGAATTAAACATCGTAACTAAAATTAGTGGGGGTGCTGTTCCAGTTAAAGCAAAAAAGGGCTCATTAGTGCTGCAGTTCTACATTGCCACTGATAGAGATTACAGCTTGACACGATTTACCTAATCTATCATCCATTTTACTTCATTATTAAGTCTGTTAAGGGAAGTAGGTTTTTTAATGGTGAATAAGATTGAGTCCTTGGTAAAACTGGTAACTTACATATTTAATGGGGATAAAACTGAACGTAAAGGAACCAGGACTTTACAGTAAGTCCTGCCTGATCCTCTTCCGTCAACTACACAAAAATTAACAGCCTTTCGACTAAGATATAATAGTTAAGCAATTTTCCTGGGGTTAAGCAATCATTTTATTATTCCAACATTCTTGGATAGAGAATTGTCTATAAATAAGTTTTATTTCAACAAGTTTGAATTAAGGGCGCCATTTTCTCTGAGGAAGTCTATGGTGCTCGTTAGTGCGTACACTGTAGACTAATAAAGTGATATATAAACAGAGACAAAATTTGCTAAACTCCAGTACTAATAATGAAATAAGTTTTTCTAGAATCTTTTGAGCTAAGAAACTTGACATTTAATTAAAATATTTCTATCCGTAATTATTAATCTGCATCATAGATAGGGAGCGTTTCGCCGTCGACAGCGTCCTTTGAAATTGATGCACGACATCGGGTTCTGTTAAAGACGGAACCTTTTTTACGAGGAAATATTACGTCAGCAAACTTTTTGACATTAACCCGTGAGAAACAGTGGTCGTTTTATGATCCACTTTATCCGCGCTTATGAACCGAAGGCACAGAGGAAGAAGACGAAGACGAAAAAAATGATAGCAAGGCGAAGCTTGTTTGACGAATTGACGCGTTCTTGTCGCGTCTCGGCGAAAAAACTCGATATTCTGTGCGTGACGATATTCTCATTGGATCGTCTCGTAGTCAATGAGGTCTTTTACGATGTATACGGTGGTCAAGAAAGCTGAACCTACTTTACGAACCGACTCGCGAGTGCTCGTATAACGTACAACCGTAACGTTATATCGCGTGTAATAAAATAATACGAAACAGGTTGTATCCGTTGCTTCTCGAGCACAAAATAAAAGATAATTGTCCTTTATCTTTGTGTAAAAATTAAATCCTCGATTCTTGAAATGATTTTGTAAAAAAACAAATTTATTTTATCCCCATCCTCGATTCATGGTAGCTAAATATTTACGGTCGCGGGTTTCTGTTTACTTTCCATTCGAATTGTACACCTCCAAAGTGTAATATTGCTCCAATTTTATCTTAATTTACCTAAGACTGAGCTATAAAGTTATGCGATTGGCGGCTTCACAGCCCAGAGCGCTGACACTTTCGACATAGAAGAGAAGAGGCGCAATATTGCCGCTTGGCACTCAAACGCGTCTAATGTTTTCGCAACCGTGCAATGCCAGGCTCGAAAAACTAGCCTCTGCAATAATAAAAAAGGGTGCGCGGGTACAAAACCGAACGTACACACCAAAAATATGAAAATCTAAAAATAGCCTTGCTCAGGTAGTCGATTCCCAGCAAGTTTGTCGCTGCAACATCGTAAAAGGAAACATTGAAAATATTTTAGCTGAAAAATTAACACGAATAAAAGAAGGTGCGAAGAAAAAGTCGAGAGAAGCGTTTACAAGCGGCCGTCTCTCGAAACGTTACGATCCCTTCGGCAATATCTTCATCGGCGCTCGGTCCCAGAAGGAATCCTTGCATCAACGCGACCGATTCGGAAAAATCGTCTTTGCAGCGCGAGCAATCGCATAAATCAGGCGAACGAACGAAATGTCCCCTGGTTCGCGTGCTGCATCGAGAGCCGTTCCGTGGCTGATATTCCCCTTCCCGGGCGGCGTTGTCGCGGCCGACAGATCGCAGTGGTCGCGAAATCGCGAACAGTAAATCGCAAAGGTAGTCGGGAACGTGTATTCCGGAGTTTACGATCGCCGGACAGTCGAATGGGCGCTTCCCTACGGCGCCGAGAGTGTCAGAGCCAGGCCAATAAAACGGGCCGAACCGGCCACGTAGGTGTGTATAACGGATGGCCGTTGGCCGCGGGCAGATTTGTTTGACATCGTGCTGCGGCAGCACCTAATAAAAGATGCTAATATATCCTGCGGTGTCGCAAACTGGAGAACGGCTGAACTTCGCGGGACCAGAAGCTGGCCGGTTAGCTGGCCGGCTCCCCGCGCTCGCCGGACGTAACTTAAGGAACCCGCCAGGATTCGTTTGCTCCGACGTCGTCCTTGCCGCGACAAAACGTCAAGAGCCGAGGAAAAAGAACAAGCAGCAGGATACCGGGGATACTTTACTCGCTCCGTCACTATTTTCTGAAAGAAACGTGTTGCAATTCGTGTACCGTAAATCATAAACTGTTGCGTAAAACGTACTCGAATATTGTTACTGATTTTTGGTTTTGTGATTACAATTCGTAACATGTAAGTACTCAAATAAAGAAGAGAAGGATTTTCAATATCAACATTATCAACATTTTAAAGATAGCGTGGACACAGATGAAGATGGAGAAATTTATTGTACAGTCCCTGGCCTCGAATTAGGACCACTGCAAATTTTCGGTATTTTTCACAATTTTTGTAAAATTAAAATACATAACATAATACACAACTACTGTAAGTAATATTATTAACAAATGTTAATATCTTGTGTTTCCACCCTTTGCTTTAATGACAGCAAAATATATACAGCAAAGTGAAATTTTCATAGAGGAGTAGGTAATTTTGATTGAACTTTATAGAATTAAATAATGATTTCGTAAAATGTTATTTTAGTGATAGTAAGAAAGAAACGATAAGTAGAATGAGGCAACTAGTCTTGATAATAGACAGACTCTTTTAGTTTTGAAAGTATTTGGCAAAAAAGGGTTAGTGAACAAATTGGTGGCGATCCAACCCAAGTGGGTCAGCCCAATTCTCATCTGTTTTATCAAAAAATAATGGGGGTGGAGGTAGGTTGGGGTTAGCAACGTTAAATTGAGGTAGAATTGAGTTTTTGTAAGGTGGAGATGCAACCCCGTTTACTTCACCCTGTATATGAAGTATCAGTGTATCTCGACGTAATTTTTGTACAAATTAAATATTATTATACCAACAGCCTGTACGATAATAATTTATCGATGAAAGATTTTTTAATATTCCATTAACAATCACAGCTCTTCGGGTTTATAAGGGAGATCCACCGCGCCGCTTGACGCGCGCGCGTGGTTGGATTGCGGTTGCTGGACAAATCGCTTTGAAGCTAATTAACTGGGGTGATATAGCTGTGCAACGTATTTAATGACAATAGAGTATCTATGTGTACCGTGAATTACCGAGATTGAAAGCGTCGGGAAATTGACGTTAATGACGAATTATTATTAAGGGAATACAATTATTGCCGTTCGATTGATATTTCATGAACGAACCTTTAGTTCGTTAAAGGATATCAATTTCTTTTCAGATCGATGGTTTTATTGGAAGTATGGACGGGGCAATTGCGGCACGTACTAAAATTGTATTACAAAGTTAATTGCGACGCGGAGGGGTTAGAATGTGCGATGGTCCGGAACTTAATTATAGGCGCTACTAATTTAAAATGTTTGCTTTCGCAACGAAACATACTATATAATTACGGTAAGTCTAAGTTTGTATCGTTAGGTACGGGATACCGTTAATGACATGCAATGAGTTTTGTGTACTTTGTACACAGAACGGCTCGGTAATGTATACTCCTGATTTAAACCCGATCGAAGATGCCTAATTTACCGAAAGACTAATTTGCTTAACGTTTATCTAAAACGCTCGTTAAACCAAAAATACAATGGCACTAGGTATATTATAGAAAATATTAGAAATTATTTTGCTGGATTTGTAGAAATTAAAAAATTGAAATTTATATAGCTGTGCAACAATAACTCCTGTGAATTATCGCATTACTCAAATTATTTAAAATAATAAATTCATATCTGTTCTTAACCCATTGCCCGCCGTATTTCATATCATTTTGAACGACTGCATTTTATTTAGAAGTTGCAGTTTTTAAAAGAAAACAATTTGAAAATGTGTCCGAAAATTGAAACTAAAAAAAAATGTGAAAAATGTTGCTTGCATTTCGGTTCTTCTTCGCGAAGGAAATTGTCTTTCGTATCTCCCCGCCGTATGAATAATTTCAATCAACGAAACGTTTGAAAGAAAGGAGAAGGGGGCGTAGAAGATAAGAGCGATGGTAACATTGTCGACAGGCTATTAACCAGAAACAAACATCGATCGCGGTATCGAAAATACGATCGGCATTAACTTTCAGGCCGATCTCGAAGCGAGCAGGGCGGTCAACGAGCGTTGGCGAAGAGGCCCCGGAACGAACTGAACCGGTACGTAGATCGAATCGCGTTAACGAAGTCAGGACGGAAAGAGAAACGTCGGTTTCGGCGTGCACAAACGAAAGGATATTGCACGCCTTCGTTCAACGTATGATGTATGTATCTAGATAGCTCGGAGAGGATTAAGCGATTCTGACACCCTACGAACACATTGTTCGCCGCGCGTCGAGCTCTGTGCTCGTTTTACACGCGCCGCTATGCTTTCGCGCTAACGCTGGACCTTCGTTCGTTTAAATTAATCTTTTGCAAAATTAAAAATTTTAGAATCTCGAAAAAAGTGGTAATTTTAGTACATTATCTCTACGATGATTAAGTGTTTTATAATAGTTTAAAAAACTAGCTGGAAAAATTATACTTTTCCGGAAGGTTCATTGTTGACGATTGACTATCTCGAAAAAGTGAAAAGGAATCTTGCAAGAGGCACTTAGATTCTAGATTCGTTGCGATTCCTTACTACTGTCGATTTATGTAACTAACGCTAATCGAAAATGTCTGGCTAGTCCTTTTAACACTTCGACTGCCACGTCTCCCATATATGGGTGACACTTGAATTTCCATTAGATATCTTTGGTTCCATTAAATGTTTAAATTTATGAATAATAGAAATACCAAAATATTGTGGAAAGAGAATATAAAATTTGTCAAAAATAAAATTATTACCAAATGAAATTTTTAGCGACCGCAGTCAAAGTGTTACACGTCCGGTTTGCCTTAGAAAGTGGTGGATTTAGGGTTGGTGCAAATGCGACAGGGTCTGGAGATATCTAAACTTATCTAAACTGAACGTGAAACGTAAAATTATCTACTAACATAGAGCGGTATCCAAAAGTGCTGACATTTGCGAGAGAGAGAAGATCGCTATTTCTTTGTACTCCTCGATTGTGTTCCGTATCGATTTTCGCTAAAACGGGAGCTAATCAATCGCCATTAGCGTACCGTACCTCTGACGTCTAGGAGAGGGCGTTGTTAACTAATCATGAAAGGTCAGGATTATCTTGATTCCGAGTTACGAGCTCGAGCGCGGCCTTTCTCGCGCCGCAACCCTTCCAGTCGCGTCACGTATATTGAAATCCTGCGAAGTCACTTAACGTCGAACGTCGGCGGTCCGAAGTCGAGAACGTCGTTGGAAACTGGGCAATAAATTTCGACGATAAGCGCCGCCGGGAGCGTCTCTATCGCCGCGTGCGAAGGAAACCTCTGTCGTGTATCATTGAGACTCTAACTCGCGGGGCCTCGTTCCCAGTCGGGACGAACGATAGAGCTCTGTTCCGTTCTCCTCGTACGTGCCCGGCGTGTTCAGATGCATCCCGTCCAATGGATTCACCACGGAATTTCTGCCTCGTCCCGTGACACGTGTGGGATTCGAAACGGAGCTTATCACACGGGATTAGCCTGCCTTTTAGAATATTGCTTCTGGTTTCAGGCGATTTTCCGGCTTTCCTGGCGCCGTGTATTGAAATATCGGGTTATGATAATGGCCGTGAATCGCCGAACGACAGCCACGTGATTGGATAACAGTTTGTTTAAGACGAATGAAAGTTAATGGCGGAAAACGGTAGCATAATGAGATTAACCACTTGCCATACTTTGACACGTGATGCACTTTAAACAAACCTAGCTTGTACTGCTATCACAACTGGATTTTAAGTGGAATTCCAAATATAATTGGAATGGTAAACTATCGTTAACAATAAGGGCAAGGGTTTAATAAAATTTTGTATTCGAAACTTTTGGTAATAATAAAAAACAGAGAATGTCTGAAACTTTGATTTGATTGACAAATAATGTAAAGTGAATTTAATCGATTCTGTGTTGCACAATCTCTCTCATTTGATATTTCCTAATAAAGAGTATTAAGTTATAGATTTGTCCAAGAATATTAATGATTGCATGGTCACTTTCACTAAACCTTAAGCTTCAAATTGATGTAGCGTAAGTGCTACTTAGCTGGACTTTTCACATTTCGAAATTCACGGTTTAATATGCAGGGAACTGATAGAAGTTACTGCTTACGTTTTTTCTTAGATAATTTCAAATTGGACGAAAATAAAATGCAAGAAGCAAATTGTGAAAGCGTAAGTAAAAGCCATAAACTTGCCGGAGAAATGAAAGGTGTAGTCAGTAAACCAGATTTTATTATCTTGAGGGTATTTATAGCTCCCGTTACTTGCATTTTTTTACTGCTTATTATAAGAAAAAAAGGAACAATGGTGATTCCATTTCCATTAAAATTGGAGGAAAAATGTTAAAAATGTTAATTCAATTTTTCTTATTTAAATATTCTCCGAATAAATTATTCGATTGAGAAGAAAACTAAAGTATTACAATTTCTCGATTCGTAAACCAATCACATTTCAATGGCGTAAATAAACGCATGACTTTTTAATCAATTCATTGTACAGCTTTATTCGTTAATAATTTATCCGGTTGTCCATGTCGGATGTTTAAAACTACAAGTTTCCTTTGTACGCTCCTCTTATCGTATAATTCTTTGAGCATTAATAATAATTAACGAAAGAGGTTGGAGATTTTTACTCGGATTCAAGAAGTGCATACTTTATAGCAGCGGGAGCATTTAATTAACCTTACTTTCTCATTTATTTCGAGTAACGGGAATACGTTCTAATGGTAAAGTAACAGAGCTAAATGAGAGTAAATTCCAATTTTTTAGCTACCTTTGCATTTACCTGTTTCTCCTTAATGAATTTTCGCCCCATTGTAAATTAGTTCCCTGTATCAATTTTTATTATGCCTTCATATACCAAACTTAGATAAATTTCTATATTATTGAACCTTTATTAAATTCCTGTTAATCGAAACTGATCAATTGAAGCAACAGCTCAATATTAAAATTAAAAAAGGAGTATAGTATCCAAGAGTTTTATAAATTGCAATGAAGAATATTTAAAAAAGCCCTTAAAATTCAAAAGCCCTATTTTGAAAGAAAAGAGTTACAAATGTTTATCTTTCATTAATTTGCTAATTTGCTTCTAGAATTTTTTCAGAAATAAATGAAATATTTGCTAATAACAACAGAGAATCGATTGACCGCTAAAATTAATTATATTCAAAATAATTTGTAATCAGAAAACGGTCTCATCAATGGACTCATGGAAGTATTCAAATGTTCTCACGTCTGTGGGTGAGATAAGAATGCATATTCATTGGTATCGACTGATCGGCGTCACCTTTGGTACCATTGTTTTACCATACAAACGAGACTGATTGCAAGCCAGTCGTAATAGACGTACGTGCATAACATTACCAACACCAGGGGATTTCATCGTGACGGGCATATAAAACACCTATGGGCTAAACGCAAAAAACTGTAAATTACGAACACGTGTTTGCACGGAGAACACCAATGGAATGTATATACGAAAAACTGTTGACTGTTGATTTACCGTCTTCCATTCTGGAATACGAATTTCTTCTTCCTTTTCAATGTTCAATTTCTCACAATTTCAACTTTACGGAATTACGTAACGTTACGCTACCAATTCTTGGTATTACTGATAATTAAAAATATTTTAAAAAATTGCAGCTATTGGTGGAAAAATAATTTTTACTTATATTTTTCATTGACAGAATTTCGTGAGTAAAAATTTGGAAATAAGATTTTCTTAGAATTGTAAGTTTTTAAAAATTGTCACATTTATAACTCGTCAACGGTAAGTTAATTTTTATTTTTAATAATGTGAGTTCTGAGTTTAAATTATGCGATGTCTTCGAATGTGCACTTACTGCACTGCATTGTATTTACTCGAATTAATGCAAACTAACCCGTGAAAGTTTATCCGGATAGCACGTGCTATTGCGAACGTTGTTCCTCGATGTGGGGTCGGCACGTCCCCTGGATAATTAAAACTTTCGAGGACGTAATTTCGCCGCAAATTTGCCAATTCGAGCGCGAGGCTGAGTAACGATTTGTAATTAACGCTATCAATAAAAACGAGAAACGAGAAAGCGAGCCTCCGCCGCGATACAGGTTCTCTCACCCCGCTGATTTTATTTCGCGTAAAAGAATTTTTCAGAGGAACGAAACGTAATCTACCCTTACTGTTTAATCTTTCACTTTTTGACAAGTCAATTCGTCGTTCGACGACGATGGGACCATTTTTCTTAGGAAAAGATTGTTTCTTACAATCAATTAAAGTATTAATTAAAGTTTTTTCTAGCGAAACAGTAACAAATAAAGCAATCATGACTTAATCAAATCACGATAAGAGAGTATTGTTGTATCAAAACAAATTCAATTTTCTTATTATTGCCATTTAATAGAAAAAATATATAAATTTCATCAAAAATAAAACTAATTAAAATTTATAATTAAAAACAATAGGGTATCTAATCCTATTCTATAAATTAAATTTATTAAAAATAAATCTATAACAAATAATTTTGCTAATACAAATTTTAAGACTCAATACGAAATTAGAATTTTCAAAGTTTTTATTAAATATTTTTTAAATATCTGATATGAAAGTTTACTTTTAATTTTGTTTTAATCTTCTGTACACGGTATTGTTTGTGTAAGAAGAATATTGCATAATTTCATTGGCGACTATTAAAGTTCACGGTGCTGTTATGAAATTATACGAAGATTTAATGTTATGGGTTTTAACAGTAAACATTGGTAATGTTCATCGAACAAAATCACTTGGTAATTTTTCAATCGATACTAAATGTTTCAATTTAAAATTTTAACGACGTTCTTGATACAATCTTCTCTTCGCTCAATTTAATCGATAAGCTGTAACTCGTAACGATAATCTGCTTAGTGTAACGGCAAGCCGATACCAGGAGATTGCAGCTCCTTTCCCTAAACTTCGTAATTTACTTACCGGGATTTTCACACGTTGATTAAACGTTGTTTAAACAGCTTCGAACACAACCGTCATGAAAGTTATAGAATAAACAGCGTCAAATGGGGTGCTCGGAAACTTCTTCGTGAATCGAAGTTTTGATAAAAAAAAAACAAAAGAAATTACACGGAAAGGGGTAAAAGTGTGAACTTGAATTATCGGGAAACGAACTTCACGTATGTACTTTGGCAAGATTTAATGAAGCCACTCATAGTTTACTATCAACCAAAGTTTACCTTAAGACGTAAAGTAAACGTGTTAAGCCTCCATTAATTAGAAATTTCTGATAAAAATGGCTTGTTATCGAGATATTATTAATAGCCCTCGAAAATGAAGTTATAATACTTTGATATTTTAATTTTAATACGCGCGCAGCTGTGAACATTTTTAGAGACAAACTTTAGACTAGTATGCTAAGTAAAAAATTATTTTACTTTAAGTTATTAAAATACGAATTTATCATGATAACATTTTTGTTTTTAATAGAATAATATACTTTTATTGAATGCAATATGGAATAGTAATAAGAGTTAAACGATAGTTGATGCATTGATTTTTTTCTATTACAATTTACTGCAAGAGGTGATAAGTTATTTTAGTGTTTTAATTTCTTTGAAAATAAATAAATACAATTAATTTAATTAATGTAATTAATGTATTATGACCATTTCCAAAAAATGGTTTTCTAGAATTAAAGTCTCGTTACCTTTAAAACTCTGACGATTGAATAATTTAATACATAAACTTGCAAGTATGCATCAAGGCACTTTTGGCCGGCAGCAGCCCCCAAAATTCGAAGAAGGGTTAAATGAAATAAACGTATCGTATCGTCATTTATGTCCTTGAATTAAAATCGGAACGTTATACGCAATTTAGTGACTTATCTCACGGTAATGATCGACTGCGGACGATTATCCATTTGTTCCGAGGGTAGCAGCGATTAAATCTGGACGACGCGTACGTGGATGTGTCGGTGCGTGCATGTATACGATTTCTGCGTTGATTCGTGGCGGGTGGTCGTGAATAATCGCAGACGAGTCGTCATACGGATATACATACTTACGTACATCCGTCTGGTGTCGTCGGGAGAGGTCGAGAGATCAGTTCGTCGTCGAGGATCTTTGGCGTGTAGCCAAACGGCATTCTTGGGAACTCCCGCGTGCTTCTGAATAATATATTATTGATAGGAAGCCAGGTAACGAGATAGATGGATGGCTAGGTGTACAGGATGATTCACGACCCGTACCGCCGCGTTCGAAGATGAATCTAACACGAAACGTTAACCCTTTGCGCTCCGACGCCGGATCCAGAAGCCTTGCTGGTAGGGGGTGAACTTCATAAAAGTATCTGATAATTTATCTGATAATTTAAATGACGGAGTTCAGTCTATGCATCATAGAAAATGAAGGAGTTACAGTTTGTCAAATAAGAAAATAAAATAATTAAAATATTATCGTTATCAAATTTTATAGTTGCAAATATAGCAGTTGCTATGAAGATGTATTTTGTTTTAGAATATATATATTTTTTAAATTTCATAAATCTTGGAAGGGGTGATATTTCAACATCTTCCATCATCAACTCGATAATTATGAAAAATTAAGAAATTAAGAAATACAATATTGAATTTTGTTCATTACTAATTGTGTTACAAGGGAATTACTCCATTTCTTGAAGCCGTGTTGTATTTATGAAGTATTAATAAGTTATTAACAGAATAAAATACACTAATATTTATCGAGCAAATGCAAAATGGAAAAAAAGATCCATTGGTGGATTTTGCTCGAAGATCAATGTTTAATTTTAAAAACTACTAGTATTGCTTTTGGAAAGCGACGCAAGATTCATTTCGCGAATAATAAATCAGTCAACAACTCAGGACTTTCTTTGAGAATAATTTACTCTTATACCGCAGACACTTTGGTTACTTCTGTGAGAGACGTACTTGAAGCAGAATGTCAAATATTGCCCAGAAGGCATACTTGGAATGCAAAGGGTTAACAGGTTGAAGAAGGAAGAATCTGTCGACAGTTTGGATAACTTAATTGCTTCAATTTTTCGTACGCGTCAGTCAATGACAATTACTGAATATTACGTTTAACGAATTACACATCATTCTTCAATATTGTATCATTATATTATTAGCAATTTTCGCAATTTTTAATACCAAATATTGAGATATCTGCAATGTTTACTTAATTTACTTAAAAGTTCAAAGCAATAAATAACTTTGTTTAGTAGAAACTGGTAGCAGACACAGATTGCTTATTGTTAACTTAAATTTACCAAAATAATTAATTGTTTCCTTTTTATAATTTAATAAAAACAACTTGATTTCATAAAAGGGGCTTGGAGGTTGCCATTCTTTTATGTTTTTCCAACCCATTTTTTGATTACATGTTTTTATTATTAATTTTTTAAGTTATATTTATGACTCTTTTAACAAACAATGAATTAACAATCTAACCGACAGAATGATCAACTGATAACATGTTACAATTTGGTCAAAAGAAAATACTTTAACTCGAAACAAAACAAAAAATGAGAGAAACAACTCTAGTGACAGTTACAACAGAAGTTCGTCGAACAAAATCTACAACATCAATTTTATCTTGAAGGGCTGGACAGCTGGTGTTCATGGAAACGCATTGGAGCGTGGCGAAAAAATATAGACGAGCATGAAAAACCGCGGTTGACGAGATAAAAAACATGTACCGAGGCTGTTTGATTATATTTATGAGAAATACAGAGGCAAAATAATATCGTAAAATTTTAATCCAATCGTTTATTTCAATCCTTGGTTGTGTTAGAAGCTAATTAATTGAACATTTATCGAATACGTTTTCATGAAGTCAATATGATGAGTCTTTCAGAATTTACTAGATAATTATTGTAATTTTTTATTTTTAAATTATACATAAATGTCACGTTTATAAAGTTACTTAGTCAAGTTTGATATTTTACTTCTGCTTCCAGAAAGGGAACAAGAAATTTTATTAAACTCGTATTATAGATACATGTGTATCAGGCTCATAACCAGTTATACGACGTATATATACGACGGTAAGGGGTTAGGCAAATAACACCAAATTTCCTGATAATATCTATTTATCAAATTATGCTAAATTAAATGTCTTAACACATTATTTACCGCTCTAAAATAACAGAAATAAACACTGTTACCTTATAACTTAATATTAATTAAATAATAGGAAATGTAACCATTGTTTTTAGATTGTAACACATCTAACCTTAATTATTTTCCACAGTATTATAGACGAGAAAATAATAATCAGAGGATTATTGTATATGTAATAATTGTAACTGTAAGGATAACTGTAACCATGTAAGGATTGTTTTATTACAATTTTGTCACAGTATAATACCCTCTGGCAAACTTTGTTGAAATAATATTTCTCTAAGCTGTATGAGATAATTTTGGCCCAACGAAAGGATTGCTTCATTAGAATTCCTTCTTTCTTCCGAAAATACGATTGCCATCTTCGGTACCTCACTCAAGACATCCAATTTTTTTTCGAAAACCTGATTTCTGCCGTTCCACCGTACATCGCCGTGTACCATCGTTGATGGTCGCAAAGGGTTGAGCGCATCAACGGTAACGCACGACCGCAACGGCGTCGAAACGAGCCGAAATCGTTCATTTGTATGCACAGCTTGCGGACAGCGACATGCATCCGAGCATCTAAACGCGAATATCGAAGTTCGAAAACGCTTCGTCCCGATTTTCTTTTCTATCCCATTCCATTGCCATTCCGCCCCGTATTTTTTCTTCGCAGGGGCTATCATTTTCGATAGCGTCCTACGTGTCGGGGAATCTTACGACGAGAATATCGCGCAGATTGGAACCGTTCTCGCATGCATATTGCATACTCGATGCGCAATACTTCGTTTCAGCGGATAACCGTTGTTCTGATGGGATATTGAAACGAAACATGAATTCCCGCGAATGCATGGGAAAAGAAATTAAATCCGCACCATTCTTCAGACTTGTAATTATTTGACTAATTTATTAGCACAATGCAAATAACAATCAATCTGAAATGGGCAAAGAACAACAGCATTTTCCTACACATATCCGACTTATAAAACACGTTAAGTACGTCAAGAGCTGGATATTTGATTAGCAAGTTTGAAACAATTTGCTCAGCTTTCATGAACATTTTTGGATCGAACACAGCGAGCACAGGCAGAAATTCGCGGTGTTGGGGCGGAGACAAGCCAAAATCAACCGTTCGCATACATCTCTCGCGCTCAGCAGTTTATAAGTTCGCGGCGAAGTTGACGACGAAGATGACAGCATCGGTTCTTATGAATGGCGGCTAACGATTCTTGGTTCCCGCCGAGCTAAGGATTCGAAATTATTAATGCGATTGTCACGCGTTCAGCCGTCGATTCGAAGTTCCCGTGCCGTTTAACGAACGAAAAATGAAACGTTGAACCCGAGGGATCCTAGGAGGGCAACTGAAAAGAATGCTCGTACACGTCTAACGACCGGCCGGTCGTTATAGTCGGCTTAAGTTAATTTTCCGTGAATCGTTGCGCCGGAGTTCAACGTTAAATACCGGCTTGCACGGGCAGAAAAACTCCGTGAAATTTCTGATTTATGTTCGTCGCAGCGAAAAAGTAGTTACAAAGGAGGCGGAGGTTCTTACGGTATTTAAAGGGAACCTTTGGTGCGCGTATTTCCTACGAGACCTTTGCTGCTCCAAGGGTCTCTGCACGGTTATGCGAGCAATTTTTAGGGAAAAATTTCACTGGAAATAGAGTATCAAATTATTGGCGCTTTAAGCGGATCTCCACTTTATACGCGCTACTCTGAAAGTCGCAATTTTTGTCAAATTTTTTTTCAAACATTTCGTATACTCGGCGACAATTACCCGACGCGGCTCTTCGTACTCGCAACAGAAATATGCATTTCAACTACGCTACTGTTTTAATTAACATCACTTTGAACGTGTCCCGGTGAAGTAATTTGTTAATTACCTTTTTCGCCGTGATTCCGTACGTTTTAGAAGTAATTTGCTTTGTCGAGCGCAGACGCCGGATGCATCAAAGTAATACTCGTAAGATAAGCGAGAATTAAGCCGCGAAGCGTTTTTATTCCCTTTAAAAGAAGCAGTACCCTCTGAAGTGGTGGCTCGAGAACATTTCCCAGACCTTTTTCTTCTCCCCCTCTTTGCGGGAATCAGAATTTTTCAAGTTTATCAGCCACTTTTTGCCACGACTTGATAGACGATATTAATTGCGGGCCTTTCAAAGAGTATTTGTTATACAATTATGTAGAGTTTATATTTGATCGCGTCCTGGATGATAATTGAGATTTAACACTTTGACTGCCACGTCACCCAAATATGGGTGTTAAATCAGAAACAGATTAATTTTGTCGTAGGCTAAAACAGAAAAATTTATTGGAAGACCGTCTAACTCGGTTCCTATAGTATTACTAACTAACTATTTACATTTTTGAACTTTGCTTTGGGAGAAAACTCTCCCACCATGCTCTGTCTTTTTTTCAGCCCACACCATAAACGCGTCGCACCTTGACTACGTTTTCCGCAGGTAGGCTAACCCCAGGAACTAGGCAATATAATAAAAACATTCTTAGAGATTTATTCAGTCACTGACTTAGGAATATTTGTAACAGGCATTTGAAAATGAAATATTGTGAAACTAACAGACAAAATTTGACAAAAATAAAATTTCTATTTAACAAAATTTTCGACAGCTTTAATATGGCAGACAAGGTGTTAAACACACTACACGTGGCTCTTCTGCGACTTTCTTAGTATCATCGATATATGTTAACGACGTGTGATCTAATAAACATCCTTATTCTCCTAATCTTCCTTCCAAAGCCGTAATTATTGGCTAACCGCTCCGAGTACTGGATTGCATGTAATTAAATACTTGTTAGATATCAGTTCATAAAACCGTACAGAATATTAGGGATCTTATATTTCCCATAAAATCGACCAATCTGTTCAGCAAATTAATATGTATGAACGCATACGTTTAAATTCGTGATATGCTAATTGGCTAGTCACATACACTTACACAATTTTCAAGTTATTATCAGAGCATCGCGCCAACAGTGCCTCTGGGTCACATTTTAAAATGTAAAATTTAAGGGTTATTTACATTAGAACGTTGCAAATTAACGACAGTAATAAAAGTAAACAGATCATAAGTATTTGCAACTCTTTTCTCCCAAAATAAGGCTTTAAAATGTTCAAAGTTTAATTGGAAAAGAAATCTAGACTTAATCATATCCAAAAATGCTTCAAGTGCAAAGGGTTAATAAAAGAAAAGATTCAAGATCCCTTTAGAAAACACGATACCGAATTTCCATAAAAAGTCACAATAAAATATACTGTTCCCAACAATCTGCCATAAAAAGGTAGACATAGAACGCCTTCAAAACTTATTTATTTCTTATTGGTTTTTTATTTGGTCTCCCCCAGAAATGAAAAGAGGAAAGGATCGAGATTTACGAGGACGTTTATAGGTCCAAGGAATCAAAGGAAGGATGCAAAGTCAAGTACACTCGGGTCCGTTCCTGGATTCACACCGTCCTCCATGGAAGTAATCCCGGCGTGGTTGCACGTTGCTGCACCGCCGCGGCATTGCACGGCAAATGAAGTAGGCAATTCATTAGGACGGGTCGCGTTCCTGGAATTCTGACTCGGTTGGTCGTTATCCTGTCGTTTTCCTGCTAAAGACGTCGCGAGCACCTTCGCTCACAATGCGATTTCTCCGCCTTTCGTCCGATCGCTTCGATCCGTGATAATCGTCGCTTTTAATTAATTCTTCTTTTCCAGCGTCCTGAACGATAATTGCCAGGAGGGAAGGTAAGGTGGTAATGAAAGTTCGAACGATATTAACGATATCGAGAGCGTTTTAACACATTGCGTACGAGTGACGAGATATCTCGTCTAAAGCAAGCTGAGTCGTGGCTGGGTGACAACTCTTGTAAGATTAAAACTGCTACATCCTTAAAAGGTTAATATGAACCATGTTTCATTTTCATTTTCAAATATCTTAGAATGCTTCTTTCATGAACCACAGTGGTAACCTCTGACATAACTTCGTTGTAAACAAAAAGATAGAATTTTGAAGAAAATTCCCCTTCAAATTGTATCCTGTTCGCACAATGAAAACGATTTGGTGGTAAACGAGAAAATCCCAGGGAAATTTAATCGAATTAAAAGCCGGGCCGCATTTAAAATGCTTTCCAGTACGAAAATGCTTCTGTACTTAACGGGCGAGAGATGGAAGCCACTGTAACGCCCGTACACCGGGGCTTGTTTTCCTTTATTTTTGTCAGAGTTGCTTTGCATTTTAATGAGGAAACGACTTCAGTGGCGAACGTCTCGCTAACAGGTGAGACGTGAAACAACACGACGAAACGTAATGCCGTGAGAAACTGGCAGAAATTTCGACTTCCTCTTCGCTCGGATCTTTCTTTTCCTTTTTACCCATGCTTTTAACCCCGAATCGGCGCGGTGAATAAAAATGACGGAAGTAATGCGGTTAGGTGTTTGGTATCCTTTATTGTGATAAGATTATGTCTGCTTCTGAAAGCGTTTCTTATTTTTCCTGTATCTCTGAGCGTTCCATTAGGATTTAATGCGAAGAATTCAATTTTTATTCGATTTATTATCTCGTAATTGGCCAGGGAGTTTCAAATGTGAGATTCAAGTTTTATTCGAAAGTCGAAAGAAATGAAAATAAATAAAGTAATAAAGTTTTCTTTACGAGTTTTTGATTTTTACTAAAAAATAGGCTAAGCTCGTAAAATGTTATTCAGACCATTCTAAATGCAAGGGTTTGGTAAATGAATTATTTAAAAAAAGCTCGATACACAATAATTCATTTATCAAATCCTTGCATTTAGACTGAACTGCCCTCTTAAAGCTAAAATACCGATAGCACCGGGATAAGGAAATCCTCTTGGCGTGCACTTATTATCCCTTGGTTTATAACTTAAATGGCGAGATTCCTGTCGCGTAAAGCATCCCTGAGCAAACTACGCTGTAACAAGAACAGGAATTCCTTGTAAAATTCTTTCTTCAGATACACCGCCTTCATAAACTTAAATTAAAAACTAAATAGCCACGTTTCTCAAACATCTCAACGTTTCGCGAAGTTAATTTACAGTTCAAATACTTTTCGAAAGTGATACGAATAGTTTCGACAGATGCGCGCGAGTGCTTTTTGTCTTTTTCCGCAGAAACGGGGCTTTTAGCAATTTTTCTGGATTCCTCTGTTCCCTGTCGAAGCTTGTTGGAACAGGGTCAAACGTTGTTTACAACAGTGGACCGAAACAATCGAGTACGACAAACACTGCTGAGAATAAATCGCTCGATGAATTTCACGGCTGACTGTTCCAATCGTCGGCCCCCCTGCAACGTTTTATCCCGCCGTTCTTTATAACATTCGATTCTGCTGCTACAACTAACGTAATTTATTTTTCTGTGAACGAGGATTCACCGCAAATCCATCCGTTACGAATTGAAACAGTGGCTCGATAAGTAGGGGGTGGAATCAATCAACGTCTTCTTTGGAAAGAATCGAAGTTTGCCAGGGAGATAACAGAGCAGACATCAACATCAGAAATACAGTTATTCGCGAAAGCATTCGAACATCTTTTAACCTCGTGTCATATTATTTTCTTCACAAATGCGTCAGGCAGAGCTGAATATTTGTTGTCGCAATATTGAAATAAGCAAAGGAAAATTGTAATGTTCTATGTAATTTATATTTAACAACAATTTACCATTTTAATTGGAATTGGAATTGTACTTAAGATCCAATTGTATTAATAGTCGATTTGTCACATTTGAACCGTAAGGTGTGTCACGTGTCTGATTCGTGAAAATATGGCAAGGGGTTAAAACAGACTCGAACTTTAGTAATTTTGAAAAAATTACAACCTTTTATAGCTCTAAGTTAATTTTTTTTTAAACGACAAAGCAAAATTTGCAATATTCTGAATATTCTGAAATAACTGGTAGGTCATATTAAAAATTGTTTCGAATGCAAAGGGTTGATACTTTATCATTGCATTGAAACAATAAATTTAAAAATCTGATGGTGGTTTGACCATGTTTGTATTTTTATTCAATTATTATCGTGTTAAAAATTGTGAAAGTGTCGTATGGATTGCATTCAATATCTGATTACAAAGGATCAACGCTGTTTGATATGCAGGTGCAATTTTGGTTGAATAATATTATGTCGTTAGGTATCGGTGTTATCATTAAGTTTCGTAATTCCAACACCGCGGAGCCGTTGACAGCGATACAGAAATCGCATTTCCTTTGAAATACGTATCGATGATCGTTGGCGGGTTCTTCATTCTCAATTAACGTGGAAATTACGTGGCTTAATTAATCCGATAATCGATACCAGCGTTCGATGCTCATCAAAAGACACACCGTACGCGAACAAAGCTGGATACATGTATACGTACTTACACGTATAGAGTAATTTACGCACAGTTTTCATTACGTGTTAATTCTCTTTTATCAAACGTATCATAGAAATTTCCGCGAATTTGTATACAATTGTATTATGTAAATCGATTACCACCATAATAAATATTTATTGATTTATACACCGTTTAAGATTTCATTTACACCTTTCACTCCATTGTCTCCTCTGAGGGGACATGAAAAAATGCAGATGATCTTTAAGGGAAATATAATATTCTGTTTCCTTCCAAATTTAAATACATATAATAATTATTCCAAATACTATGTTATCTTATTTACGATGGCATGTTACTCATTACTTTGTAATTAAGTATTTTTGAGTTGCTGGTAAATAATCCGTAAAAATTTCTTAGTGTAAAGGAAATCTAATTAAAGAAAATCAGAAAATATATTATATTATTCTTTGGAAACAAATTCTTTAATGAAAATTAAATTTATGTGTTACTGCATCAATTGTATTTTTAAATTTTACATGCAACATCAGAACAGACATATCTGCTTTAATGTTCTGAGAATAATTAAATTTATCTTCTCATGTAAAATCATCCTTTTTCTGGTCCTGTTACGAATAATGGGACACTCCGTGTAACAAATGTATTTGTAACTTAGCTATAACTGGATACATCGAGCACTAATTAAATGAATATCATGGTATTCGAATTTCAGTGATGGCTTTTGTGCACGTTGTTTTATTATCAGCTGCTATAAATTGAACGTAATGAGGAAATTCGATATTCGAGATTCTGTTTCGCGAGTTAACAACCTTTGTAAGAAATCTTTGCAATATTTGAAAAGAAGTCTGCAAAAGGAGCTTACTTATCTCGATTTCCATATTATTAAATGCATATTTCAGAAAATAGCTTAAATTTCACATATTTTTTTAAATGGCTGATATACGAATCACGAATAGATTTAATTATCAGAAACCGTGTCCAATTTTTGAGCAAATTTGATAAGATAAGCGTCAAAAGTTACAGAAACAATACAGATTATGAATGTACTTTATTTTAATAACGTTACTGATTAAGCTAAATGATTTTAGTGTAACTTAATACATTTCTTTGCGCGAAAATTTTGGAATAACTAGTTGTGCATATATGAATGTATGGTTATAATTATTGCACACACAGACTTATCGTTTCACCAAAATTAATTAAAATTGATGAGGACCGCGCACGAAGCCTCCCCCATCGAGATCCCCGGGACCGAATCAATAGCCCTAGTCGAAATTAACATAATAACGAGGGAAAACGCGCGTCCGTCCCGCGATAAAAGCGACGAATTATCCTGACAATTTATCTCGTAATTCGTTGCGAGTAAAATCATTCTCGGGCTTGTTTCTCGTCGATCGTTGGACGACGAAACACGATAATCGGTCGTTGCGCGCCTACGTGGGATCATCGATAATACTTCGACACGCGAAGGAAGGGAAGAGCACGGTTCGTTGACTTCCGCCCCGTGTTTTCTTCCTTTTTCTTCTTCCTTTTTTTTTCTTATTTCATTGGCATCGATGCCGTTTAAAGGGTCCCTGAAAACGCTGTCCGTGGTATCGGCAGATGTTCCCGGAGTGTATACACTTTTGTTCGTAAGGAAATATTGCATCGGGACATAGCGGTAACTAAAAGTGGTAACTAAAAGCGCGTGGGAGGCCCGATGCCCGGCCCGCTACGATCCTGTATCACGTACCGATAGGAAGAACATGCGTTATCGACAGGCTATACCGGCATAACTAACGAACCCTCTGCGGGCGAAAGTTCGTAAAATCCAAACCCGGATCCGAGGTTCGACCATCTATCTATCGGGAAGAGCTTTTTCTTCCGCGCGACCGCGTTGGCGGACGTTTATACATTATTTATTTCGCGCGACCCGCGAGATCCGCGCGCGCGGACCGTTTTAAAAGTAACGAGATTGAATTCCCAAGTATTGTTCATTACAGCGTAGCTAAAACGCTGAGAACACCCATTTGCTGCTCTAAATTTTACTTAACGATGAAGGACTTTAAAAGTAGCATCTTCTGAAATTTTGATCATTTTTTGGAATTATGTTATCGGCGCGTCTGCATTCCCCTTGAAATTTGACAATTTTTCCATTATTTATAGGGCATTTTATAAAAACTTTTATTGTGTAACACCTGGGGTATATTTATTTATTTTTAACCTATGTAATTATTCAATTTTAGAGACATTTTTGTCAATTTGATGAAAACGTTCTATCTCAAATCTCGATTCAACAATTCGATCCAGTGATCCTTTACTCCCTCGAATACAATCTCCCCATCCTTCCCTGTGTAAATATTTTTCGTCTCCTCCCTCCATCAAACAAGCTACTGTATCTCGAGTATTATACTACAGTCTATGGTAGTCTGATAGTTGATTCTGAACTCGAGCCTCGTACTTCCCGAAATTGGTTGAACAATATTTCGAGACAGCCTCTTTGCATGATAGTCGCAAAGAAATAACCGTTTCCGTTTTAATCCTTTAACGTTGCTTCAATGTTAAAACAAATGACAAAAAATCGAAATATTATATATATTAAACCCTAACTGTATAAACTTCAATCAGAATTAAATTTAAAATATCACATATGAAATATGGGGTGCGTCACGAATGTGACACGATATTGTAGGGCAGGGGGTTAATACCTTTAAGTTGTATTTAGGAGCTTTAATGACCTACCTATGCTATAAAATTACAATTTTTGATATTAAAAGTAAGAATAATTGTATTATTTCTTAAAGTTTATACAAGCACACTTGAAAATAAGGCCACACAATGTTCTTGAAAAGGTCGATTCGCAAGAAAATTGTCTGCAGCATTAAGGTGACAAAATAACCTCAGCAAGATTAATCTATCTTCATTTATCAAACATCGTGGAATCTTCTGCGAAAGTCATTACACAATATCTTTCTGCGTCTTGCATATTTCAGACCCTGGAACCATTCCTGACACACTCCTTCATGGCAGAATTCACGAAGTGTCGACCGCGAGCAAGAAATACGTCGAGGACTGGCACGTCGTCGTACTTTCTGCACGAGGAGTCTCACAAACGAAACCAATTTCCTGTGACCGTCGCATTTCCCTCTTCCTTCGTCGCATCGGGACTTCACGATATTTTGTAATCCCAGACAACCGTCGCTACCTCCTAGCAATAGGTTTTATGACAGATACGTTACCAAGGATCGAACCAAAAAATGGAGATATTCTCTGACGTACTAGCGATATAAAATAATATACGATTCGCGTAAAGAGTGTACGTTATCGAGCACCATAGGTTTCCTTAGGAAAAAGCAACCGCCCGTCTTGCATTAATCGCTAATTCGTGATATCAGTAATTATTTTGATAATAATTAGAGAATTACTCTGAGAGATTAGCTACCTTCTCCTACGGCGCCATTTTCCCTAGGAAAACCAAGCATGGCTTCTTTAATAACTTTCTGGTACACCCAAACATTAATAAATTTCTAAAATGTTTGAGAAATAGAAATACCTTGGCTGATTTGGAACTTTTCCTCGTTTAAACTAATACCATCATTTGGAGCTCGTTATTATTCGACTAACGCTCAATTCTCCGTTGGAACTTCCGCACGCAAACTGAAATTCAAATCCAAGACAGCATTTCGCCTTTCAACCGAATCATAACGCGACGACATATCCATTAAAAAGAAAAACCAATATCGCGGAGCTCGGTTCTTTCTTTCGAGCCAGCTGGAAAACGGTTCTAACAACGCCGCTGGTACCCGGCTCTCCCGCGGGAAACGAGAAAAATTCCCTTCGGTGGCCGGACGGGGTATTCACCCTGTTCCAGCGATCGTATTTAAGTCGCTCTAAAATCACCACGAAACTGATTTCCGTGGTTGAAATTGACGTGGAACAGGGATAAAACGGGGCCGGATATCGCGTGACTGGGATGAAAGGTAAATTCGTCAACCGACGGCGGAGGAGGGAGGGATGGGGGTGGGAGGGGGGACAGAGGATTTTTATTGAAATCCAGCAACGCGAACGGACGACGATGCGGTTTAAAAGCGGTTCCGTAAGGCAAATAACGTGTGTACAGCGGGGAGAAACCAAAGACGGAGGTCGGCGCGAATCGATATATCGACACGGGCCATTTTTCCCTCCCTCTATAAATAGCCAAACGACGGACACTAGGTTCCTAGATTAACGTATACGTAGAGTCAGGGGCCCCCGCTGAATACCGGGGCTGGAATAGATTAGAATGTTTCAACTGGCGCCTGATTTACGATCGCAAATACGGCTTCCCACGCGTCCACTTCGATATACTGGTATTTAAGCTTTATTCACGTACACGCGTGTGTCAGCTCGCGCCTCGTCTGCCGTCGCGTAATCCGTGAACAATCGAAGGGCGAAGTTGCTTCGGCTTGATTCATGACCGTTCGCCTCGTGAATACCATCGTGCTCGATTTCCTTTTGTGGAATTTTCCTTGTTGCCAGATCTTCGCCAAGTGTTTAATCCATTGCAATCTGAGGCTTAGATAATACGCCCCGCTATAGTGGGATCCCTTTAAACGTTTTCCCATTGTGGCGCCTTTCTTTTTCGATTTTGACGAATATCAATTATTGACCCTATGCACTCGAGGCGTTTTTGGATACGATTAAATTTAAATACGTTTTCCAATAAAGCAAAATTCAGATGTCCTATTTTAAAAGAAAAGAATTTGAAATAAGAATTTTTATTAAAAATGTTCAGAGTTAAGAGTCACGATTTGCAAAAGGTTTTGAAGTAACTGCAACGAAAAATAAACTTTGTGTACCCTGCGTGTAACATTTTTAACTAAGTTTATAATTCTTCAAGCATCGATAAAAAAAAATGATATGCTTGGCGAAAAAGCTTTGATCCGTTTAATGATTTCATCGCTTTTTGTATTTTTGTTTCGTGATTTTGGTAAATAAATTGCGGCAAAGTGTGGATTCACGGTTTAACTGTCCGGCACACGCGGCAACGTATCGGTGGCAAAGTTCGCCGCAGCGAGAGGGTGGAAACTCTTTCACGGTTTAAGCTCAAACAAACTGTAAGAGCGGTTGAAAACCATTTCAAACTTTGTCAAACGGTTAAACGTCCTGCAATTAGCCGAATGTATTGCACGCATCTGGTCTACATTCTTGTTACCAAAGATCGCGGGGGTTAATTTAAAGGCTAATTGACACTTTGTAACAGTCGAGCACGCGAGAGAATCCTTTGCATGCGATGCCACGCAAAAGCTACAAATACGTACGTACGCGGGCGTAAAACACACATGGGAATGCATTCATAATAGCGCCGCTTCGTCGGGGTTTAAAGTTAGATACTCCTTTTCACACGCAACCATTTAACCGGTGCACCTCGAGGCATCATCTTCTGCCTCTTCCACGTTATTTTCTTGTATGCGTTTCCCCTTTGATGTGTACAATGCTGTATGAAAACTTTCAATTTCGTGGACGTATATTTCACTTGATACGTGCAAATGGGAAAAAAAAGAATTGCGAATTAACCCTTTAATAAGGCTCGGGCAAAGGATCAAATACCGAACAATTTGTCGGACAGAAACTCGAGCATAACGATGATATACATTTCTTATTATTAAGCCGTGTTTAACCCTATCAGAAAGACATAATTTTGTAGCTTGACACTGGATGTGTAAGAAATGTTATTTATTTGAAGTAAAACGAGTAATAATTCCCTGAGGCGACTTAAAGAAGAAGGCCTTATTATTCGTCTTCTATTCGAAAATTATTAATAAGCATTATGGCCAGACATGGTAATTAACCTAGCGTCCATTATGAGGTTACTAAGCAAAGTATTAGTAAATTACTAATTAAATTACCAAATTACTAAATTTGATAATTATTAAATTACGAAGTTAATAAGTCGACAATCACAATTACTAAATTAACCAATTTAATTTGTGACAAGGCTTCATACTTAAAATTGTTGTTGTTCGCAGAGAAAATGAAACTCCATTTCTTTTAACTTGATAATTCACAATTTTAGTTTAAATTTTAATAATAGAATTTCATAGCCAAAAGTTTTATTGTAACAAAAAAAAAGAAACTCTGTGAACTTATATTGCAATCTAATTTTTTGCAAAGGATTAATGAAATAAATCATTTCAATTACTCGAAACGTGCGAATACGCCAATTAAAATAATACTTCAAATGATACAGAGAAAAATGGATTCTCCATAAATGATGTATTCACTTTTATTTAAAGTTTCAAGCGTGTTCAGCGCATTTTGCGATAACGATACAATTAAAGGGAATAACGTTACGATGAGTTCATCAATTTTAATTATTAGATTAAATCTGCCATTGAATAAATCGATGGCCGCTGTAAACGGACATTTATTTAATGATATTTTAGGTATTACCGGGGCTTTTGAAACGTTCGGTTCACTCTAGACCAAACAATGAACAGTTATACAATACTTTAGTTCGACACGTGCGGTGTGCATGTCACGTAATGTAATGTAAACGGCGTTACTGGATCATTAATGAACGTTAACCGAGAAATGGCCTTAATTAGACCGTTCATAATTTCTGTTCGTAAACGGCTTCACCCGATTCAGATTTCCGAATCACGCTGGCGCAATTTCATTTCAAAAAATCCATGTTTACATCCTTGCTTTCGCTTTCATCCCTTGCCAGCGAAAATTATTTTTAATTCATTCGTACAATATTTATTCACGCAATAGTTTCGATAAAAAATTAACGGTACGAATGTGCAAGAATTTTTATAGAAAAAAGTAATGAAATATTTATTCTTCTTAGTATTAAATATATTTAGTACTAGGAAAAAGAAATGAAAGGTTAAGGTAAATATTTAGACATCTTTTGTGTAATGACTGGAATATAACGTCATTCCTCTTATTTCGTTTGGAAATTAAATCGAGGAATATCTTTTTCCCGATAAATCACCCCTCAGGCGATGGATGCTGAGTCATTTAAGATCGAGGTTTAAATCTGTCTTGTATCAAGCTGACACTGTGACATTTGAGTGACACTGTAATAATTACGTAATACATTCACTTCGTGTACACACTGTATAGAAAGAGAATATCGATTGTTCAGTTACGCAATAAATATACATTTTCCTGAGCCAAGATATCTCGTACGATCAAATTCTGATATAAAAATATTTCCCTGAACATGTACAAGATTAAAGCTGATCCATTTTTACAATCCAAAATTATTTTCATTGAATCATAAATACAAAATAAATTCGAATAAACTACCAAGACTGAGAAACTGAAAATCGATCATTTTTCTTGCATAATTTTGACTTTTATCTCATTGCTTTTACACATTGGCAAAGAATTACCGTGTCTGAGCAGGAAAATTATCGATTTAATTTCGAAGGGGTTGAATCCGAACCAGCCATGGTATTTAAAGTTTAAAAGGACTGTAATTGCATGTACAATCTGCAGGGAATCGATCATCAGGCGAGACGAGGACAGGCCATTCCGAGACCGAAATTCATTTCAGGAACGGCGTTCACATTATTCAGCCCAGGAACGATAGGCTGAGTTCGTCCGTAATAGGCATCCCGAGTAACCCTCTGTCTCCTGAGGGGGGGTGTACCTACTGTGACCTAGGGAAATTGAGGTTACCCAGTGGACCGTATCGAGGCGAATCAAGCCCCGTACGTTGCATTGTAGGCATAATACTTGGCTGTGAGGACGAACAGATACCTCAGACGATACGTATCGAGGCAATTTACGGAACCGTGGCCGGAGGGAAGAATCAATTCGAAAGTTTCCAAAGAGGATTCCATTCGTTGGAAAAATTTGCCTATGTTCAATGAAATTACACGTTTCCTGGTTAACTGGAGTGTAACGAACAAGTTTTATACTCCAGTTGGACCGTCAAACTGTTCTCGAGATTTCGAGTAAATATACGGCTCATCAGTCATTCAACGCGTTCACTGTCACAGTGAAAACAGACGTACGCGGTAAGACAACCCTAATTATTAGGTGACACTTAACGCGTTGATTGCCGTAGCGAAAACGGACGTATCTGGAAAGTGACACTTAAATTCTAATTATGGATTTCGTCGATTAATTTTCATATTTTAATTATTCGCGATCGCGACACCCGTGATTTAATTTACCTTTTCTTTTATCAGTTATTCGACTATAGACAATTTTAGACTCCGCTTATTGGCGACAATAGTAACAGTCGAGGTGTTAATATATTTAGAAACAATATAAAACACCAAACACCAAATTGTCTGAAAAGTAGTTATTATTTTAATAGATAAATTTTCAAAAATATATAAGAATTTAATATTTATAAGCGACTGAGAAATAGAAGAAAATTGAATAGACCCGTACGCATTAAATTATAAAATACATTATTGTGAAATTACCGATTTAAAATTAAAGAGCTTATAATACTCATTATAAAATATTATTAATAACGGTGCATTTATTGATATCAAATTAAACGTTACATCATTTTCATGAAATATTATAAAGTACGTCATTTATTGAACAGATTGTTTGACCATCGAATACATATATTACAATATTAATATCCGCAATAATATGATTTTTGATGAATCCAAACTTAATTAATCTGGATTCAATAATACGGTTTTAATGTTGCGTCATTAAAAGCTGTTATTGGAATTTATTAATAATGCCCTTTTCATATTTGTCAAAAATTGTATATTTAACTATGTTAAAACAAAGACTAGAAAATATTTTAATTTTGTATAAAAGGTTTCATTATCTGTGTGTAAAAGGTGCAGTGTCTAAATCACAAATATTTATATTTCACATGATGTAATTAAAATAGTACCAATTCTATTTACATGAAAAATTGACAGTAAACAACCCTACAAATTCATTAAATAATACAACCGTACGTTTAATTTTTGTTAAGTTACTCAGTAATTGTTTTTATTTCAACGAACACGGTTTATTTGTGCAATATTGTACGTAATCAACAATTAACTTGAAATTTTGCTGCAGTACCTCATAGCTTTTTTACATGGAAACTTTTTCATACCCTTAGCAGTAACATGCTGGGCATAAGTACCCTCGCCGCCCCTCTGTTCCACCATCCATCCTGTCCTGTCAGCATTAAAAGTATTAATAAATAAACCGGCACGAAAACTGACAATATCGTTCGTCCAATAATGCAAATCAATTTAATAAAGGCGGAAGCAGCCAGCCCGGCCCGAATAATCAGTTCTCTCTTTAATAAATTCCACTCGAACGTAAGTATCGAGTTCGTATAATTCCCGTGCCGATGTCACGTCTCGCAGACGACGACGACGACGAGGGCAACTATAACTCGTCGAGACGAGGAGCAAGGAATCGCGACAACATCGAAAGAGGATTCCCCGGTATACACGATTCTCTCGACCTGTCTCTCCCACCTAGCCGAACGGACAGCAGAATCTGTCGTTGGAGGAAGAAGAACGGTCGACTCGGGGGCAAGAGGAGGAACGTGAAAACGAAAAGATCGCTCAAAGATGCAAGTCAGACGAGTGAAAATCGTGGACGAATCGCTAGGCGACCGAGGAGGGATCCTTCTCTCGCCTTGCCAGACGTTCATTCTCTGCTGGATTCCTTTCCTCGTCGAGGATCCTCGAAATCGCTGGCAAGGCAAGGCAAGGCAAGACGGCACGAAACGAGCGACCAGAAATATTCTGCCAGCTGGAAACACTGTTAACCATTTTCGTCCTTTTCACGACCCGACGGCTCCCTCCTTCTCTCCTTTTACCTTTCGTGTTTCGCGTTCTTCACGGCTTCGAGCACCACGAATGAATCTGCCGAACTGCTCGAGTCGATTAAACGTAAATTGAATTTCTACGCTTTAAGGGGATATATATTATCCGTTCAGACACGGAACGGTTCGGTACGGGCAAAGATTGCTGCAGATAAAAAAGATACGAATCGCCGCTTTGAACGATAAACCGATTAAATTAAAACATTGAGATTTCTTGTTATTTGAGACCATAATATTATACTCCTTCTAGTTGAAGGGCAATTATTTCAGTTTTGAGTCGCGCTCGAGTACCAGAAGCTGAATGTTCTACTATCATCTTATTATACTACTTACGTTTCCCCATTAGTTCGGATGAGGAAAATTCTATTCACCATTATAGTACTACAGAACAACTTTTATTCCCAATTTATTTCAAAAATGAATTGGATACATTTTTGTTTCAAGATATAAATGTTTTATTAACACTTTGATAAATTTCATTTAATAATAATTTAATTTTTGACAAACTTTGTATTTTGCTATTTCTATTCTTCCTAATTTCACATATCTAACAGTAATATTTTCAACCAAATAAACTAAGAGACGGTTTTTATGATAATTTAAGTGTTCCTCATACGTGGGTGACGTGGCCAGACAAGGTGTTGTATATCGGTTTACTCTACTAGGTAAGAATTATTTTTCAAAAGGAACAGAAGGAAGGCGAAAGGTATCGAAAAATGGTTAGAAGGCAGTGTTAAACGCGCATCTCCTTAAACCGATAACCGATCATCCTTGTTCCCCGATGAAGGAACGTGCGAAACGAAGATTTAGGTTAGCCCCTTCGCCGTTGGGATGGGAGCAGTCCGTGACGAAATTATATGGTGCAGCCCGATCCTTCGCGTAATACCACGTTATTATGTCGGGATTATTATTATAGACTGCCTATTAGCCGCTTAATCCGATCGAACGCTTTGTAACGCATTCTAGGCCGCGTCCGCGGTTAATGCCACGGTCCTCCTCCTGTGTATGTATACGCAATACAAAGCCTCTGGCGCAGGTATCGCTGTTTTATTCGATCGATGTCCACCCAATGTTCACCGTTCGAAATGTAACATAATCGCACGCACGTGTTGCCAATTTCGCGTTCGTTTTTCATGTTAACCATTTAACGCCAGCCCGTTATTTCTGACAAAGAAATCATTCCTCGCGGACGATAATAGTTTTCTTAACCATCATTTGTGCTACGGTGTAACAATATTTATTCAGGTGCAAGGCAAGTGGAAAGTTTAAACTTGGAAATACTTGGATCGCTATTTTCTGTAATGGACTTTTTGATCATTTTATTACGCGTGACGAAGATCAAATACGTAACTAAATTGTATTAAGTCTTATAATTAAACTGATTATTAATTTAACTGATACCCCGAAACATACGAGCGCTATTAATTTAACGCTCGAAGCCCGCCCCTAAGAATTATCCCCTCTCAGAATTATTCATAAATTTAAGAAAACTTTAGTATTCTAAATTATTTGCTATCGATTCTTTTTTAGGGGGTGAGAAGTGAATTTATTTTAATATTTACTGTTATAACGGGTAAATATATTTTTTGGGCAACTAGAAATAAGAATCGCGTTCCCTCGAGTGGTTTATATTATCTTCGGCAGTTGCGAAACGTCGTAGAAAAATAAAAAAGCGTGTGAATACGAAAATATGTAAAGAAGCGGTGTGCTGCGTTCATCTAAATACATTAAAACGAACACAACCGCGGGAACGTACACGCCACAGGGGTATATCCCGTGGAAGAAAGAAACACATTGTTCCTGTGGAATATTTAACGACACCTACGCTCAACCGCGTATCTCGAAGAAGATGATACTTCAGGTACGTTCCTCGGGACGACGTTTATCGCCGTTTATTTATCGCTCGATACTGCTTACCAGTCGCGCTCACCCACCATCTTATTATTTAAGCGAGCACACTTACGCCTACGTGCTTACCATCCGCATTTTTCTGTCACGCTTCTTTCCCGTTTGAACGAAAGGATCGTAATGGCATGCGGTTCGGTAGAATTTCTCTTTATTCGAAATAATTGGAATTTTCGAGTACAGAAATAAATCACCTTCCTCAAAAAAAGAATTCTCGAAAACAAAATAAACCATCTTCCTCGTTCAAAACTGATGATAAATTTAGAATTAAAAATTTCATTCTTTTCAAAAACTTAAAAAATAGAATTTTAGGTAATAAAACATTCAAATATTTTAAAGCAATGAGTACTGAATGATGGAAACTTAAACATGGTTGAAAAATTAACCCTTTCCACCTGGATGTCCCTTTTAAAGGAACATTTGGAAAAAAAGTATAACTAATTTATTTTTATTTTTTTAATTTCCTTCCAAATAATTATTCCCAATGCTATATTAAATTATCTACGATGGTATGTTGTTCACTTCTTTGTAACTAAGTATTTTTGAGTTACTGGTAAATAATCTGACAAAATTTCCGAGTGCAAAGGATTGTATAATTAAAAGTGTTTTATTTACCGTGATTCATAAGCGAATTAATTTTAATTAATTCTAAGATACTTATGAAGATTTATTACACCAGAAGTTTAAAACTTACAAGGATAAAAATTCAAATTTAAAAGGAAGTCTTTGGGTTAATTAAGGTTGTAGAGTTTTGAAATGAATAATTTGGATATACTTTACATCTAAGATTGTGCTGATTATTAGAAGCTTATCTAACATTTAAGGATTCGAATACACGGAATATAACAATCGCCCTTGTAACGCGTCGTTAACACGATGAAAGTACTTAGCGCAACATTGTTAACGACAAAGCTCGCGCTTGCCAAAGCGGAGACCCAGTTTTCGAATCTTCACTGACATTACTCGTTGACCGACTTGTTCCCGAACTTTTTTAAATCACCAATTCTTCTCCGTCGATGCTCGATGTTCTTGTTCCTACCAACGATCAAGAACCATCGTAAAACGTGTATTAATTCAGAGGATCGTTAAGAAAAAAAAGAAAAGCTAAACAGAAACGTTGCGCCCTTGTCAATTATTCCGAATGCAGCCTCAAAAGTTTTTATTACGCCGCCATTCATTATCGAAGCAACCCCCTTTGACGATCGCGACGATCCTTGACCCAGTAATTTGTAACAGCTTTTAGGACTCGTTCCCGGAATAATACCGACCCACTCCTCGCCCCGATAATCTCTCTATCTCGGGAACACGGACGGTCTAAGGCCCGTTTCGAACATCTCCCGACAGGTATACGACCATAATCGTCGAGATCCGAATCCGGGCTGCCTCGTGGAACGCGTTTTCCTCCGAGCGATTAAGGGCAACGTAACCGGACGAAGTTTCTTTTTCGATGAAGTCGCCACAAATCCCCGTGGCTCCTCGTCGTCAGATTAAAAGAAACACGATACATCGTTCGACGAATGATCAATTTTCTTCGCCGGGCTAACTGGAATTTCGAGACGACGTCAGACGATCCACCGGAGAAATCTAACACGACCAATGAAATATCTTACGGGAGATTTCACGTCTGACCAAAAACGGATGCGCAAGCTTTAATATCCGATCATTTGATACCCGATCCTTTTTCGGTTTCCTTTCCCAGAATTAGGAAAAGCATGCGTAATTGAATAAATTATACAAAGGTTACAATTTCGAATAGAAATTTGCTCGAGGTGTCAACACTCGGGCGCTTTTTATCCCACTAGAAATCGCGAAGAAGCAATCGAATCGATTGTCGTCCGTTAGCTAAGCGAGTTGCATACAGTGGCGGGTCTCGATCGGGAATGAATTCTGTCCACGGCCAGACACGGCAAACGCCAATAGTCTCGGCGAGGCGAAAAATCATTTAGCCGAAGATCTTATCGTCCCGGCACTTATCGACGAAACCCTGACTTGAGGCTCGGTCTGGCACCAATTCGCTTCTTTTCCGAACGATAAGAATCCGATTTCCATGAAACGCGGCTAAAAGGGACACGATGCCTTCCTTCCTTTCCGAGGCAGAAAACCCTTATCGAATCCCCGATAAAATGTCGCAAGTTTCCTTCTTGGCCCATCGTAGCTGATTCGAGTCTCGTCTCTAGGAAACATTCTTGGAATTTTACCCTCCCCCCCAGTTCGATTATACTCGACTAACCGACCAAGAATTCTCGAATCTGAATACCTCGAGGGAATCGACGCAAACTCTCCCTCCCCTCCAGAATTGCTTTGTATCTTTTAATTGATTCTGCTCACTTTTGCATTTCATTGATTATTCCCTCTTCTGCCTTTGAACTCCCATTTTATTTTTCTGTTCTTAACAAGTCTCCATTATTTTAAGTATTTTATTTGAAACGTACTTCAAAAGACAGCTGATCAATTTTAATAAGATAGCAAGACAATTTTTGTAGATGTTTAATAGAACAATTTTACGGTCTCTGAATAAAGCAATTTAAAGGGTTAATTCCAACCTTGCCATGGTAATATGCTCAAATTTAAATACTTATAAAGCAACTATATTATAATACTAGTATAATTTATGTAAAGTATATGTTACGTTGTAGCATATGAAATTGCTGTTTAGGTCGATCAAACTTGAAACGATGGGAATTTCAATTTTATTTGATCGAAATTTGCAGCGTTTACATGAGAAAATTTCATAAACACCGTTTTACTTGAAATTTTGAATTTCATCTGACGAAGTTTCGAAATTAGTAATCCACTAGCCAAATATTGGCAATTTCAAAATAAAAAGAAAAAAGTTTCGTGTCGTCAAACGAAATGGGAGGTTCAGTGGCAAGGTGTTGATCTTACGAATTTTTAAAGGAGTGGTATGACCCTAGAATTTTTCAGACACTTCTGGTAACATTTCTCAACAATTTTTAACTATTTCGTTAGATCATTCGTGTTTCAAGTTAATAACTCCAGTTCTCGAGGAATTTAATTTCTAATAAAACGAGGTAAAAAGGAAATATCTGAAATTTTATCGTTTCTAAGCTATCCGGTAATTAAGAATAACTTTTTATTCGAACGGAATACTCGTCGATATTCGTTACCCTCGAACGGCTTCGTTTTATTCGAAATTTGTATGTAAAATTTATTCAAACAATTTGGAATACTGTGTATTTCGTTCAGTCTCCAGTTTTCTTGCCCAATGAACAATAAAATATTTTATCAATAACGCGAACGTGTGCGTGCGGGTACGTGAGACAGACACGTAGGTTGAATTTCAACATGAGGGCAATAGAAAGCAATTTATGGTTGAATTTGTAAGGAAACGACCGGCTTGTTTAGGCGAAGAAATCACAGCTGCTTTGGAGAAACGCAATGAGCCGAAACGGATAGAATAAAAAGAAGCAGATAAATTAAAGCGAACATTAAACCGTGTATTAAACGGTAGCGTTGTTCCGTGTTGTTCCTTGGTATCTATCGCTTGATATACACTGTAGGCTGTATATCTTCTGGCTCGAATAGTCCGTGTAATTTTGTATTTCTTCTTCACATCAAAAAAGAAATAAATTACACTGCCACGAAATGCCATTAAATACCATAGAACGTTCATAAATTAATCCTAAGACCGTAGAAATAAAAATTTATTTCCATTTTTCAAATTTTGTAATATTACGTTAAAATATTACTCGACAACGAAATTATTACCTAATTTTCGTCAATTATTATTGTATTTTTCCTAGTTTTAACTCACGATTGACTCAGGCTTCCAGAATTTTGCAAAAATGCAAAGTAATTAAAAGATATTTTAAAAGTAAATATCAAAATATGTTTATTAATGTATTAAAAAAATTGTGTATAATTTAAAATGTAGATTACACTTTTTTGTAATTTATTTATTATTTTACATTTAAATTTGAAGTAACCCATTTTCATATACTACGAAAAGATTAATTCCAAGCGCTAATGCAAATTTCAAAGTCAAGTTGTTAATATTCCCACCATAGACTTTATGGAAATTCCAGATGAATTTAATCAGACGCAGCTTCATTAATTTGCAATTTGATCATTTTGTAGATTTGACGTGAACATACGATGCAGAATAAATGGAAATTCGGAACATAATCGAGGAAGATCCTCGTTTTGCTTTCTTTTCATTTTTACCAAAGAGAATTCTTACCAATTTACAAAATTAAAAATTTCAAAGCATAATTCGAAAAGAAAGAAGATTATTCCATTTGGTTAAATGTTTCATCTTTGAATAATAACGAATGAATTATTAATGTTTTTCAAATTCAAATAATGTTGAAAATTGATTAAATACGCTCGGAGAAATTTCAGAATGATCGAAGATTCATTAATCTTCATTTTACAGCGAACAATGTGAAAGCTGCATCGTCGTGTCTGCTTTATTTGCATAATGAACCGCAATCCCATACATATCATTTGTTTTTACTTATTAGAAGAAATCCTATTTTCCATCATGATGAACTCGTGTTATTAGCATAGCTAATTGCCGGTTCTACGAACCGGTTAAACGTCTACCTATAATTTCAAATATAATTTACAAGTTTGCACCCTCGTATGACATCAATCTATAGTCAATTACATTGGAAACCGGAAACTTAATTGACCTCTTCGAACTTGACAAGCGACGAACTGTCGGGAGCATAATTTCGTCGATCTCGAAACTAATTTGCTTTCGGACACTTCTAAAATAAACTTGCGAATTCAATTTTCAACTAAGGTATTATAATACCTTGACGCGAATAAAATATTAAGAGCGTATTTCGTTTTATTACGTTCCTCGATAAAATCGGGCCGATACACGGTATTTTCTATAATCTGTACATAATTATTGAGCCGCCCTGTATATTGCGTAGCAAGGCACGAAAGCCGGTAAAGATTTTTATCCTCGACGCGATATTACAGGGCCGTCCTGTTCGTTTGCGTATAAAACGTTAGGGAGAAAATGGGGAGGGAAATAGGTGAAAAATAAGCAGTCTCGCTAAATTACAGCAAAAAGCTGAGAGAGAAATTTATCGTGGAAAACTTATAAACTCGTGTACGTGCGCCTCGAGTGTATCATATTTTTTAACGTGATGTACCTGCATCAAAAAGAGGCGTAACAATAAGTGCAGCCCATAAAACTTTCTTTGTGATGCTTACATTTAAAGATTAAAATATAAAATGTATTACATGATGTTCCAACATGGTCCATATAACTTGACCAAATATCTCATAACTTTCGTCGTACCTATATTGTACGATGCCAAAACCCTTTTTTTGCTGGTTTAAGTTTCGGACACTCCATGTATCAAACTTTTGCGGTATATACGTTACGGTTGATATATTATTAATAATATCCACGTCTTTTGGTAAATATAAATAATAAATTACTGGTAATTATTAATAATTACTTGTATATTACTGGGGCATACGAATAAGAAAAGCAACTAATGAAGTATTACTGGTGCAAAATTAATAATTACCAGTTTATGTGATAAGTTCTTCAAAATTAATCACTTTGACCTTTTTATTTGGTTAGTACTAATAATGGCCGGCTAATTACTTCTAAAAATGTAATACTTTGAAATATTTCATTTCCGAAAAATATAGTATTTATTTTCTTAATTTCTATTGCAGTCAAAGCGAAATAGTTATTCTCTGATTGGTGGAAAATCTCTTAACAATGCATACATGGGACATTCAATATACAATTTTTAATAATTTTGAGAATGCAAGGAGTTAAAACTTTTATGGATAGTTATATTTCAGTCTCGTAAAAAAATTATAGCACACAAGGATAATATAATCTTGTCAAAGACAAGAATTCAGATAAACAGCTATAAATGACGCGACGACAGAATTGGTAAAAATCTAATTTTTCAAATATTTGATAGCACAGCTCCCCCATTCGATAGACCTCTCGATTGAGCTGTTGATAGTTACGGGTACACCCTGTATACGACAGGTAGGACACGAAGGTGTCCCTGTCCTCTGGGCTCCTTTCCATTCACGAGGCTGTGCTGGCCGAGCAGTTTGCCTGGTAAACTGACGAGAGCCAGAAAGGAGGCGGAGGCTGCCATCTTGGCTCGTTAGATATGGACGCATACCTAACCGTTTCAAGATGACACGGGTGGGGCCTCTGACCGAACCGAGCCTCGAAATTAGGCGCCAATGTTGTACACGGACGCACCCCTTGCCTCGACCTCTTCGTATTACCGCGTTGCGGTCTACCGTATAGAAACTCGATACTCGGCGTATAATGAATGACCGGGCTATTTCGAAAGGGTGTACATAATTCGGTGACGCGTCCTTAAAATACTTTAAACGGCCCTCGGAGGCAATTTAAACGCCGGTTTCTAGCCGGACCGACCCGGGCCGCGTTCGCTCTTTGAAGCGAAGGGAAAAAAGGAGGAAACCGAAGAAGTTATTAATACGCGCTATCAGTGTCGATCCGATGAAATTGCCGTGGCAAAGTTGACCGTTAACTTGTAACTCGCTACGCTTTTGCGCGGCATTTCGTAAATTTATTACCGTGAAATGGAGAACTTTGAAACGCTATTATTAAGAGATTTATTGCTCGAGGTATCGTTAGCTGTTAAGAAGTTACGCGATAGCATAAGTTTTAATCAAACTTCGAAAATATTGATATCCGTTCCTTCTACCTCAGATAAAATCACTTTCTTAGAAGGGTACCCTTGTAATCTTGTAACTCGGGAAATTCACTGATCGAATGCTTAATAATAATTCGAGGGTACCCAAAAGAAAAATAAACAAAAAGTGTCTTTTATGCACGGGTAGCGTTTCATTTGAATAAAAATATATTTTACGGCTCGTTTTCTTCCTTTCCTGTCGCGTGCATTAATGTCAACTTCGCGTCAATGTACAATGAAGAATGTGCAATAAATAGCCAACTTGTATGGACGTCTATGCTCAATGTAATCATCGTTTAAATGCCAACGCGAAGAAGAGGTTAAAAAGGTGCAGCAATCGTAAAAAAGATTACGTATAACATTCGTTTAAACGTCTTCGCCGCGGCAAACGAAACTGTTTCATTTTCTTTCGAAGCACGGCCTTAACTTCTCGTAAAGACGACTTCATGAATACATATAAAGCCGAAGAATAAGACCGGGCAAATGAATGCGGCCGCCCTGTTTAAAGGTTGCTAAAACAGAAGCGATCGTCTACGTGCACACCTTTTCCTCTTCTCTCTTCTTCTTTTTTTTTTTTAATTTGCCACACGAGTTTGCGTAAAAAACCGCACCTAAATTCTAGTTTGCATTGACGAAGTAAGTGGTAGAGTATACGGGAGCTCGTACCCTACTGTTCCATTTTTGTTAGCTTTCGTACAATGCTCTGCCATTCTATTATGAGCAGCCCCAATTTGAAACGTTCGCTGCTTTCACAGCAAAATCTTAAAGTTCCGACGGCTTTGATAGAACGCAAGTTTTGCCCTGTCAGTCTGCTCGAAATATTGCTAATGACAAGAATAAGATTCTTTGGTCTGACACCGACTCTTTTCGAATGTTTCAAGACATAAAACGTCACGTTTTACTAATCTCGATAGTTTTCAATTCTGTCAGTTCTTAATTCTGATCAAAATTCTTGTGATGTCACCACACGACATAGTGTTAATAATTCTAAGAAAGTATAGTGTTTTATTGCGACACGAAATAAAATATTAAATTTAAATAATCACTGTATAAGTGATATAGTAAGCCGATTTTTGTGTTAGTTTCACTTACTCCGCCATTTATACGCTTTGTCAATGTAAACTGGATTTAAACACGAGAGAAAGCTCGGAACGCCCACGTCTTAACGATTGAATTGTCAAGTTTGCTTTTATTTTGCCACGACCGCTGTTGGTTGTGAAAGACTCGACGATTTCAATGTCGTCTATGTTCTAGATTCTAGAACGAGGATCGATTCATTTAATGGCACTAAATTCGACATCTTTCTTGCTAATTGGATATATTATAATACTAAAGTAGAGTGTCCACTTGATAGCTTGCCAAACTCATTCGTTTATGGCCATCGCTTCATTCGTTCACCTATGTCCACTAATCAGAAAAGATATTTGATGTTTTATGCAAAACCGTAATAGTCCACTTTATTATAGAATCTATTTTAAAGGATTGCTGTCGATAGCTTCTTAAATAGCTGATCAAAATTAAGGTTTCCTGGAGCTATTACTTTTTAACGCGTTGACTGCCACAGTGAAAACAGACGTGTGTGGTAAGACACACTTTAATTCCAATTATTAAGGCTTTCACTATTGCTCTAATATTAGCAATATCCACGGTTTATTTTATCTGTTATTTTATTACTTATTTAATTATATCTTTGAAGCGCCGGTCACCAGTGACCACCATGATAGTCAACGTGTTAAATAAGGTTAAATAAATTGGTTTTGTGGCATTTGAAAACCCAAAGGATTGCATAAATTTTCAAATAACTACGTTAACATCCATTAACTCTATTTTTCAATCTTTAAATTAAGAATATTTCAACACGTGTTAGTATAATTCAATTCTATGTTACACCATTGTACTTTTAAATATTGTAAAAGAAATTTATTGGTAATTCTTCAAAATTACCTAAATTTGAAAATGCAGAGCAAAGTTAAGATGTGCTCAGCTCAGAAATGTGAGGAGAGACAGCCATAATCCAAAGAACCTAGACAAATGATGATATTAACTCTTTTGCCACCACTATCTGTGCCACAGGACGCATTAATACGTCAGTGTATTAAAAACCGGGAACACTCGACTCGTTAGCGTTCGCAGGTTTCTTCAGCGGTGTTTTTCCGAGGTATGGGAAGATTCGAGCGGTCGGTTTTTCGTGTCGTTTCATCACGAACTCGGCCAAACGTCAGCGAACGAAGGAACGAACGCAGAAAGAAGAAACCGGTCTCGATCTCGGACGAGCATGTCGCGCTCGTTTGGTGCTCGTCGGCTTGCTCGTAACATCGAGGAATGCGAAATGTAATTATAGAAGTCTTGCGCCGGAGGGGTCAATCCCCAATTGAACTCCAATTCACAACCGACTCCTCACCGGTCGTGCGTCGCGTTACGGCGTCGAAATGGCGTCTGAATTTGGCCAACTTCTTCATAGGTACTCCGAGGACTTGACCAAATTCGTCGTCAGCCGTAACTGGACGCCCTCACGAATTATGTTGAAGACGTTGGGCAGCCGTGTAACGACGAGCAACTTCTCGAGACGATCGCGTAAGTAACCGGTCTAGGTAATAGACGAAAATCGACGCTTTGAACGTCTTTGACCCGGGCCAGCGCGAGTTTAGCGAAGTTTAAGGTTGAAATGGAGCTCCACGTGGCCGGCAGACGAGCCGCGAGGTTGGATATACAACATACATCAACGTGATCGCAAAAGGCCCGGGCTATATCGAGGTTGCCGATAGTATCCGAACGGAAGCCAAGTTTCCGTGGAATGCGAAGTCAATTTATCCTTTGTATGCCCTGTCACCGATCGGCCCTTTTAAGGTTGAACGTCGTTTGTCTTGAACAAATTCCGCTTGGCCGGCCTCTAACAAGGAGATCTATCTTTTCGAGTCGCTCCTAAATGACACACAATTGTTTTATCTTCATCCGTAAATGGCGAAAGCAATTGAACGTGGAACCGTAATCTTCCGTAATTGTTACCTTTTATTTATGGTACTATAAAGCTCAGACGTTTAATCGATCGCCCGTTAGATGTTATGAGGTTAGATCAATGAATCTGAAGAGAAACGATGATTTATGTCAAACGTGTTGAATATTCATTAAATATTAAAATCAACTTACATTTATCATTCTGTAGATTAATTTTTCTACTTAATATGATTTTTTCAATGTCTAAATATTTATTGTTGAAAATTTCTGTCATTTTAAATTTCTCTAATATTTAAATTTAAGTTTTCATAATTTCAACAAAACTAAAATATAAACAACATCACAGACAAATACTTAATTTTTCTTTATTCCCTAAACTAACAATTATTTGAATCGAAAATTACAAGGAGTTTACTTGTAATTTTTATTCAAAAATTGTACGAGCCTGAGCGGATATGAAATCAGCAACGGAAGTGGAACAATTCCTGCGAAGCAACAAGCTTAGCTGCCTTTCGTCTCGTTTCGAAGCTACACAACTTAAATTGCAATTAAGATTTAAACTGGCGAATAACAACTCTCGAGGATACGCGTCAACGCTTCTTAATAAACATCGTCATAAGTTTAATCGACTGAAGACACTTCAGTCAGACTAACTTCTCGTCACCGGAAACAGATCGAGCCCCTCGGAAATTAAACAGTTGTACACCCGTGAATTTAAGCAGCGTCTCGCTTAGTACGTTCATCAATTTAAATTTATAGCTACTTGAGCATGCATATTTTACGAGCTGTGACGTTAACACGTTAACTCCAGCACAAATCTATTTAATTCTCGTGATTGAAATTTTAATGCGTACAGCTTTTTCAATCAATACAAAATATACAAAAGATGGAAATTCGGAACAATTTTGCAATATCTTTTATGCGAATATAAAAAATTATTGTGGAGGATCATTTTAAAACTCTATATAAAATATTTTATAATAATCTGGTCTTTAGAAACAGCATTGTTGAATTATAATCATTCAAAATAAACTAATCCCTAATTACACTAAAAATGCTTTGTTTTTATTAAATATTCAAATAAAAATCACTAGTATTGTTTAAAAAAACAAAGTTATTTCAGAAAAATTAATACATGAAGCATTTATATATTTAAAAATTTTCAAAATTTAAGCACGTGTATAAAATGAGATAATGTTATTTCCATTGAACAAAAATTATCCTTTTGCCAAAGGGATACGTTCTTGGGAACATTATTATTCGTAATGTGTAAAATAAACGTTTCAAATTGGATAATTTATGTTTCGAAAGACGGAAAAGAAATCGAATTAACCCAGGCAAAAAATATATACAAATTCAAGCCAAGCACTCTGGGGAATATTTCATTACTCCATATGCATCGTCTTGTATACAATAAAATTGAGCGAACGAAGAATTCATAAAATTTAATAAAACTACGACGACCAGCTTCCCCTTAACGAGCCACTATAGGGGTTGCATATTTCTCGTCGTTGTTGCATTATTCAACGGGAAAAACAGGAAGGACAAAGGAGGATACAAACAGGCAACTTAGATATTTCTAAAGCCGGCCCTGTTACAATCTTTTTGTTTAATTCCATTCGTCCCCATTTGGCGACAGACGCTCGGTAATTTCGACGAAAGCGTGAAGCTCGTTGATTAAGGTCTCGCGAGCGGGTATCTCGAGCGGTCCCCGAGTCGATTTAATCACCATATTAAATTCAATTCGCCGAACCTCGCCACGGTTAATCCGTTTGCCGGTGTTCGTAGCATCTGCGATGATGCGTGCCACCTGTTTACGCGTGTAGGTATCTCGCGTCGATCCGAAGACAAGGGCGGAGGAGGAGGAGACGGTCGAGGCTAGAGCGTCGCGGCCGATCGATAGTCAACCTGGATCCCGACGCTATCGCGATAACCGTAGCGGAGGAGGAAGGTCCCGAAATAAAGTGTCGGCGATATAAACCCATCCTGATAGAAGGCGGTCCTTAAGCCTTCGGGAGCTTAGCCTGCGAATGATCTTTCGCGTACCTTATCTCGCGTCGATATACGCGCACGCATACCTATGCCTGTGGGAATACGAAGCCCCCGATCCTCGTCCATTGGGTGTTCACGAAATTCAACGACCAGCCTGGCAATCCCCGCGCGACGGACACTTTGAAATTCCAGCGAGGAAACCTCTAATTGAAGGCGAACCTTGATTACCTCGCACGGCTCGAAGATAATCAGAGGAATTCGCGGAGAGGGAAGGCAACGCGAGGGGAAGACGAAATCACTTTTCGAAGCGGAAGACACGAGTCTGACACTCGTATTTGATTGTTGCATCCTCGAAGTCGCGAGCATGGGAAATCCGGAAAAGTAGCGGGTATTACTTATGTCGGATCTATTCGGTTCCATCGGAAAGAAGCTCACTGTCACGGGCGCAGTGATTGGCTTCCAGATGTCTGTGCTTTCGGTACAAAGACCAAGAAACGGAGTTCCCGGCCATCCTCTGCCGTGGAAATCTCATAAGATTGGTATTTGCGATGAAAGGGTGAATCAATGAAAGACGACATAAATGTCGTCGCTCTTTGTACCTTCATCCCGCTTTCATTTCATTTTATTTATTCACTTTCCTGTTTCCTATCGCGTCTTCCTTTTAACTTTCATCGAATTCACGGATGCGGACAATGTTCCGTTGCACAATAACGATTGGCATTTACAATTTTTACGATAACATGGTTTACTGACTTAACACGGTAAGAAATGTTTAGATACATTTCTTAATTGATTAATAAGTAGTGATTCACCAGCGACTGTCGCGATTTGGACAGAAAATTTACTGTCAGTGTCAGACTGACGTGGCGTTTAACGCGTTAATGAACATTTCTTCGTAAAATTTTTTTGAAAATCGAACGTGCCAAAGTTCCATTTCGTTTCTTAGTCTAGAACGAGTTAACTAATTAAATACGACTTTCTGCGTTTCAAAAGGGTGTATCGGTTTATCATCGACTCGATGCGGAGAAATCAGCACGGAAACATCCAATAATCAAACCTAATAATCCGATTGCGTCTGAACGGGGCGCACAAAGCCGAAAAGATTCCTGCGCTTCCATTGTACGTTGCGATTCGTTCGAGTATGTGAAGGGTAGGGAATATCTATGGTGAACGAACGGATGCCAGAACTCGTATACACTGGAGAGCCCATACATTCCGTATCTCCTTGAAAAGTGGAAATCTAGGTGGTTTTCGTATCTACGAGCAGGGGGTTGGGACGATGAGAATCCGCTGGTGGCACATAAGTATTGGTACAGTTCCCTTCAACCCCCTACCCCATCCACTGCCGCTTTTCATTTCTTCCTTCCTTCCTTCCTTCCTTCCTTCCTTCCTTCCGTCCTTCCTTCCTATCTCAAGACGCATTTATTTCCGTCGTAACACGCTCTGACGCCGGGCGACGAACAGAGTACCGTTGTTAAAATTGTAAGCGAGCAAGAATAAAAAAAAGAAGAATAAAAGGAAACACGTTCCATTCGTTTGATCGCGTTCAGTTGGCAGACCGTCAGATGTGTCGCTCAGGAATGGCAATATACCGCGTTGTTACGTCGACCTTTCGTGATTCTCACGGAATTCAGTGAAATTAAATCCGTCTACCGTGCGGAAACACGGTGCCCATGGGGTGAAAAGTGCGAGATTAAAAACACGGTACGGGGCGCGACGAAAAAAGCGTAGTCAACAGTCTTGCCGCGGGGACAAAGCACCTTGTAAACAACGGTCAATAACGGCGGGTGGGTTTAATAAGTTAAACTTCGTCCCCGAGATTTTTGCCCGGGACACACTTTAGAAACTTGGCGAGCTAGCTTCCGGAGGAGATTTAGAAACCTCCGAGATATCATTTGTCAACACCTTAATCTACTAAATCATAACAAACTTCGTCATAGCGAACTTCGGATTTTAATTATGTCATCGAAACGTATTTTAAAATAATTATACGTATGTATATAAAATTTATAATTCTACGGAATTATTTGTTAAAATTCAATAAATAACCGTGAAGGGTAACTATCTAGGATCGAGTAAAAAATATAATACTTTTAGGAATGATTGTTTTGGAAACCATTTTTCGTCATATTTGTGGCATTTCTCCGTTTCTCTGCGATAATATTTCAAACTGCCTGTGGTTTTGATTCAAAACTCCCGAATAAAATGACAAATTTTTGTTATACACACCAATCCTATCTGATTTTTTTAAAACGTTTGTACCACGTACGAGATCAAACTCGTCATCTGTCAATTTTATTGATATTTTTTTTATTCGTTATTTGTTTCGTGCGTTCGCTATCACATATCAACTTACATTCACGGAGGGCAAAAAAATTCGGAAAATATGTTTGGAAACTCTTTCCTAATCCTAGAACACGAACCCCCGTAATTTTTGCGACTGACTATAGACAATTTTAATTTTTAACAATTGAATAATTGTTAAAAGAAAAGATGGAATCAAAACAAACGAAGAAAATCGACACATTATATATACTTCACAATTGACAAGCCTTGGCTATATAAATTACAATTAGAATTAAATTTGAAATTAAATTTTAATCAAAATGTAAAGGATAAAGATCACATTTGAAACACGGGGTGCGTGACGAGTGTAATACGACACTGTAGAGCAAAGGATTAGTATAATAACGCAAAGTACCAAACAGGATAACGTGGAAATTATTCGATCGAAGTTTAATAATTTTCACTGTGCCAATTAACACGCCAAAGATTAATACGTTGACTGCCATGGTGGTCACTGGCGATCGGCGCTTCAAATTTGATATAATTAAATAATTAATAAAAGAAAAGATAAAATATGGATATTACTAGTATTAGACTAATAGTACAAGCTAATAGTTTGAATGGTGTTTGAAAATTAATCGACAGAAGCCTTAATAATTAAAATTAAAGTGTGTCTTACCGCACACGTCTGTTTTCACTGTGGCAGCGAACGCGTTAAATAAATTCCATTCAGCAAGTCAGAGTAGTTTCGCTCATTCGTTAACATTGTTTGCGAGCGATTGAGCCGCAGACTTGCCTGAAATTTTCAGCCGTGTCGTGCGATCGCAGTTTCCGTTTACACGGTCCATGAATCCTGCGGAACGCGACAGGTAGCAGCATCGCGCGCTACCCTATACCAGAATGTCGCCAACCTTTTTTTTTTCCTTCTTCGTTCCTCTTTTTTTTTTCACTTAACCCTGCTAATGACCTCTCGCGACGTAACGACGAAGCCTGACGTTCCATACATTACCCGCGAAGGGAGAGGCTCGGGTGTTTCTCGGCGAAAACAGCGGCGAAAGGGTGAATCGAGCGGAGTCAAGTTGCGACACTCGTTATTCAGTCGCAGCTGAAAACAAACCTCTCAAGAATCCTCCCCATCTCGCGCGAGTACGGGCGCGTGTAATTCGCCGGCGTAAATGGTAATGAATTTTTCTCCTCGTTTACCGACGAAAAACGATGCCCGACAAACGGCCGCGAAACGCGAGCACGCGATTCCGCAATTATTACCAGATGCGATTGCGACGCTTTGTCGAATGTAAAACGCCGCTCTCCCGGCGCTCGTTTACAAATCGACGAGCGGTCATCGAATATGCAAAACGCCCGCTCGCAACGGCGAGCTTTGTGCCCGTACGATTGTCAGCTGTTTTACTCTTCCTCACCCCTTCCCTCCCTGCCCTACGATACGTATGAAATATATGAAATATTCGACGTTTAAAACTGACAGACGCGCCGTGTAATTAACGCGACACTCGATCGACGATGAAACATGTATGGCGGACAAAGTTATCGGTGACAATCGATCCAATCAGTCGGCTTCCGTCGGTGTACGAAATAACAGAATTTAATAAAAATCAGGAAGCGAATTGTATATTTATGAAAACGAATTTATTTGATGGATGCCACACCGTGGTACGTTATTTAATTATTCGCCAATTACTATTTGATTTCTTTGTCATAATTGAATTAAGTTTGTTGTGTATCAACAAACTTAAATAGCAGAAGATAATACTTATGACATTTTGGAGCTTGAAATTTAGCGATAATAAACTGATCAATTTGCAATTCAATATTATCTACCGAAGAATATCCAATTTTTGAAATATATTATAATATTCAAGTTTTCTCTAACCTTTCTTTATTCTAACCAGACGAATCCAAATAATACTTTCGACAGTTCTAAGCAGTCTAACGATTCGCTAGAAAAAATCACATTCCTAACCAGGAAAAAATCGATGCGAACGGGGGTCGGTATTGACCCAGTAACGAATAGCTGCGGACCGTCGAACTATCGATAACTTGGACGGTTCATTCATTAAAAAAGATTCTCAATATCCGGTTTCCGCGCAACGGGGGGATTATCAACCCTTCGACGCGTGCACCATCTTCCCGGCTACGGATATCGGTCCCCGCGCCGCGTTTACGACTGTCCGACGAAGCGTATTTAACCGTATTTAATCGGATTTTTCCATGTTCCTAACGCGCTCGATCGCGATACGCCGATGGCGCGTGCAAGAGGATCCGATATCGGCTATCTTGCAGGCGCGATGCACACGCACCAATTCACGCGCGTGCACTTGCACTCGGGAAACATGCCGGGAGAGCAAACGACAGAAAGATAGAGAGAAAGGGTGAACGTTAGCGTGACAGCAGAGCACGAATCACGACACGAGAGTGGCGTGAGAGTCCGTCGCCGTTGATTTGATCGAGCTTTGATGGAATAAACGCGGATAAGAACTTAACGGATCGTGTACGCCGTGTCGGTCCGGATCGACGGCGACCCACGGCTAAAGGAACACGTTGTACCATTACGGAAAAGCTCGCGGCGCATAGCGCTCCGTTTATTAACCCTCGCTGACACTTTTACAATTACTTCTAAAGTGAGTGTTGAACATTTATTTGCTAAATAAATGTCACAGAGTTTTGTCCAAGTATATATTTATTAATATTGTTGCGCCTCGGGTGACAATATTAGCACTAGTTTACTATTTACAAGTATTTGCAATAAGATTTACAAATGTACAGAACGTGGTTTCTGTACATTTAAGATGTAAGTTTAAGACAAGAATTCTAATTTCCAAAACGCAATGCAATTCTCAACGAAGGTCGACAATTTTAGCATTACATTTTACGTTGGCCGTAATACCTGCAAAATTCAAACGAAATCCGGCGGAAGGAGAGGGATGATAAGAAAAGGACAGAGAACGGGGATGAACTATGAATTGTCATATAAATCACGATAAATGCAGGGTGGAAAATGAAGAAGAGAAAAAGAACAGAGGTCTCCGGAGAGAGGCACGGTGTTAAAAGTACAAAGAGAGAAGACGAGGGGGTATATCAAGAGAATAAAATCGAGAAAAGGGGGCGAATGCGTGCGTTAACGAAACGGCCGATGGGGAAACGCGTGTGTAACTAGACAAAAGGGTGCGAGCGTGAAAGGAAGTGGAGAGGCGGTAAGGAAAGACAAGAACAAGAAGGGAAAAAAAGCAAGTGGATGCGAAATAAAGGACGGAAATGACAAAACCGGCGGGAAAAGAATGAGGACAAATATGGTTCGGTACGGGGGAAAGACCTAAAAAAAACTTGAAGAGGTGTGCGCGCGTGTGTGAAAGAGAGAAGGAGAGAGAGGAGAAAAGAAGCAAGTGACGAAGAAAGATGAGCGAGAAGGCGGCACCTCGGTGTCGGGAACGATTGCCGGTGAATGACGAGCATCATTAGTTCATCGACGTTGTCAATGGATTCATTGCTGCCCATTACGACGTCAAATCCTCTTGTCCGATAATCTAGCGATAATGAGAGCTCGTTAAAGACGAACGGAATAACAGGGCGTGTACCGGTGTCGTGGAGGATCGATGCCTTGTACACGTGGCACGCTGCCTTTTCTATTTTTCTTCCCTTCCAATTTTCCGTCCCCCTTCCGTCCCCCCGTGCTCGCTGTGCACGCTCGTTTAGAACGTTTGTACGATCACTCTTTTCCTACTTTCTCGTCCTTTTTACGAGAAAATTCTTTAATTTCGTCCCGGTAAAACGCGTCTCGTTTACGGTAGCGACAGGACACCGTCCCGGGCAAATAATCTTGACGTTTTCATTGTCAGAAGCAGCAACTTGGCTGCAATTATCGACACGAATCGATGCCGAGGGTGGAGGGATTCGATGAATTCCTGACGGGGGTTCGTTATACACGCTTCGAGCAGACAACGAAAGCGTTCTCGATGATCATCGACGGGTGCTCGAGCATTGTATGCATACAGACGGCGTTTAACGATTTAGATCAGAATATTGAACACGTTAATCCCGAATAATGAAAAAACGGTACGGAGTGTGTGATTCTTCCAATTATTTTGGCTCGAAGCGATGAAATCATCCCCTTAGTGTTGTTACGATTTTACGTGTGTATCAGGCAGTCAACGTTAACGAGAAACTTTGTGTATTTGAGAAATAATATGTGAAGGGACGGTGGAAAATTTCGAAGATGAAAAAAGGTTTAGAAGACAATTTAAATCGTCACTTGTTTGTCTCGACGACTCGCCTTCCGAGGCTTAATTCTTTCATTGATATTGGCGCCTATAGGCGTCCTCCTCAACTAATTTTATTAATTGTAAGCTGGCGGCATCTTTATCGAATCACCGACCGAAGCAATGCGATCCGGGTTACTGATCCCTCTTTATAATAATTCTCTTTAACGCTAGAGCTACCGACGCCTAATACACTTTCTATTAAATCGGACATGAAATGAAAAACGAAATAAATAAGGGATGACAATTGATAAATTTCATTTTAGTTGATAGATTTTCTTGATAAATTTTGTAATGCAAAATAAGAAATGTGGAACAAGTCATTTTGACCCCGTTGGTAGTTCTAATGTTAAGCAACGATTTTCTTTATATTAAATTAATACAGCACTTCTTTTAAGTTTTAATCCTAATTTTTATTGGAGTTTAATAACCTTCTTTTACTTAAAAATGTATACAATTATACCTTTAATTGATCTATCATACGACCTTGTAACGTTTAATTTGCACGGGTAATAAAAGAAAGTACCTTTGTCCATTAATTCGCACGTGCTTCTTATAAAGCGATCAAAAATGCAAATACACCCCCTTTGAATTAACACGTCAGTTCAGTTACACCGGGCACAAAGGGCCAAAGGGTTGAAAAAACAAGCTCCTCTCGATTTGATCGTCCCGTTTGGTTTTCTTTTCATCGGCGCGGTTGGCGAGGCCTCTTTTAGAGATTCGCGATAATTGGATGCCGTTTGAAGCGTAAATGAAAGGAGGACGGTTCGGCCGGGAGGGAATGCGTGCACGCGTAAAATGAGCTTTACCGGTGTTATTCATGCGGATACAAATCGACAGCCCGTTGGAAAAGATTCGCGGATGCCTTTCGATCTCTTTCAGCTTCTTCCTGCGTGAAATCGAATCCAGAATTTCCCCGGTCCCTCGTCGGGTTCTCGTTCGATTTCGTTATTGGCCGAACGTATTAAAAATCGGGAGAACAACGGGGGGGGCGACGACGATAACGGAGATAAACGAACATCCTGGCGGGCAATAAAACCCTTTGTCCGTATTCGCGTAGAAAGGAAATGAGCGACGAGGTTCGAACTTTTTTAAACACGCTACAGGCGACGAAGATAACGGGGAATGGAGCTCTTTAATGGTTCTCTAGCGGCCTCACCCTGCCACTTTATGGTTTACACAACTTCCCTGTCGTCTTTTTTTCTACTCCTTTCACATTTCATTTTTCCTTCCTTTTTTATTTTTCGGACCCCGTTACGCTACCCACCGGCTTTTCACTCATTTATTTTTCCACTGTACAACAAAAAATACCGACGATTGATCTGGCCAAAATGGCTTCAGAAGGAACGTAACGCTGATGAACGTAATTGGTCACACATGCCTAATTAGTAGAGTCGAGCAACGATACTTTTGTACTCACGGTAGGAGATCCGTCTTATCTTACATTTCTGTTACGCTAGATTATAGTGTGCCGTAACGAATTTAAATTATCTACCCACATTTTTCAAGATATTAATTTGAGAACGTCGTGTCCTCGCGTTTAACACTTTGACTGCCACGCTACTAAAAATTCCATTTTATAGTAATTTTATTTTTGACAAGTTCTGTACTCTATTATTTATGATTTCAAGTATTTGATGGGAACACTTTGAACCAAATAAATGACAGAAATTCTAAAATTTCACGAAGGCCTAAAAGGATTATTTACATATCCCCCAGAAATGTTATATGTATTTTTTAAATAAAAATTAGGAAAATAAATATTACATTCCTGGAGCTAAGACATTTATAAATGCAACATTTTCAATATTACGAAAGTGCATTGTTTGGCCAACCAATCCCACCTCAATAAAGACATTTCGCTTTGTTTGACTTAAAAATAATTATTCCGTTTTAAAGAGTATCCTGATGCTTATGGACGGCAGTAAACGCGACGTCAAAACGATAAAATATGGGAAAATATATGAGGCTGGTGAACATTATCGACTTGTGAAACGCGTATTTACGAGATTCGTATATCGGGCCCCGACGTCGAGAATGATTTACAACCAAAGAATTTAATTTATCGTAAACAATAGATGGTACACGATCACGTTGTATTTATTACTCGAGCAAGTTGTCAGTCTAGTCGTCAATCGATTGCATAAAAAAAGCAAAATCGAGGTTGTGACAGATCCTGCGCGGAAAACGCGTTTTCACGCGATCGGCATCGTATCGGGTAAACGTGATTGATTGCGCCAAAACGCTAGCCACGAGCGTTCAACGGAGTTACAGAGTGGCAAAACTATCTTCGACCCCGCATTAATACGAATGTAATTCACTCGGCGGAATCATAAACTCTTGTACGTTTGGGGGAAATGGTCCTCGGCGTTGAACGCGTAACGATGCACCCGTAGACGAATAGAGGGTAGTCGTAAAAAATGGGGTTCCTAACTTTACGAGTCTGCGGTCTATATTTTAGCTACCACGAGTAAAATTTGAAACCTTTATTACAGTGGTTTCCAGCCTTTTTTGAGTTGCCACCTTCTTTTATGTTATTCGAATAGCCTTTGACCCCCTTTTCTCCATATAAGGCGAGGTAAATTTGAAACACTTTAAAAACAGGTATTTTAGAATATAATTTTAATTTAATAACAGTTCATTATTTTAATATATATTGTTAAGTACTATAGGCTCTTTTAGAGAAAATGGAGTTGTAAGGGGAGGTGCCCCCATAACTTGCCGTAATATTAGAAAGGTACGCGTTGTATTTAGGTTAGGTTTAGCGGAACAAATATTTGTCTTGGTAATTATATTAAAGCAACTTGGTTGATTTAGCAACGAGGTAAAATGACTAGGTTAACAGTTTGACTGCCACACTGCAGCTACTAAAAATTCCATTTGATGGTAATTTTATATTCTATTTTCACAATATTTTGTTATTTCTGTTATCTATCATTTCTAATACTAATGGAAACTTTTGCAACTAAATAATATGGGTGATAGTTTCTAATGGAAATTCAAGTGGCATCCATACATGGGTGACGTGGTTGTAACTTTGAATATAAATCGAATGAAGGAGCCTTCTTTCCCTATATTACCATTTTTTCTAAGGTACTCTAAAAAAGATATTAAAGATTTATTATATTTTCTTCCTTTTATTGATAAAAAATCAGTATTTATTCACAATTGGAAAGCTTTGCTTTATTAAACACTAAACCCTAATAAACGACTATAAAAGAATCAATAGGTGTTACTACGAATTCAGTAAAACATAATGAATAAATAGCAATTTGAGACCGTATTAGTTCACCTTTGTGAACTCAGGATTATTATTATAAATAATAATTACTTATTATACGAAAAGACCAATTTGAAAATGAAAATTAGTTTTAGTAACTATGGATCCTCTTTAACGACCACCCGGTACACGCACAGAAACAAGTAAGAGCGGTAAGGTGTTGAAATCTTTGATCTTTGGTTTCCCCTAAACCCGAAGGAACAAAACGGAACGTCTGTTCGTACAGAACTTTCAAAGTGCAAAGACATAACTTATGGACAGATATTTACAGCTTACATATGAATCGGTGTCTTTAGAAGTGGATACAAGCCCGCTTGGAGTTAATAAACACCGTTTTACTTGTATAGAATATTTATGAAACTGGTTGTATAATAAAATTAAATGCGTCTGGAACGAGTTAACGGATAGGGTCAAATGCGAAGCATTAAATATCTCCAAATAAAAAATCAATAGAATTTCACAACTTTCAAATAAAGTCACTTAATTCAAAAGGAAACTTTATGGAAGCATTGCATAAAAGCAGAATACTAATTGTTCATTGCTCGTGTAAATATTTCCCTACAAATATTCACGTTTCTAAAACGGTACAATTTTTCTGCCCACAATTGCATTACCATTTCGTTTGAACGTTATTGTTCTAAATAAAATCTAATGTCAGAGATTCGAACGGCGTTCGTCTATCAAGAATTTCTTATCTTGCCTTCGAAGAAAGGCATCGAGGCTTTTTTCAACTTATTTCTTCCACATTTTCGAGTCAATGCTCCTGCTATGATAGATTTAGTGTTATTGACGCAATCCTTTTCAGGCATCTCACGAAATCATAAATCCGCTCGTAAATGACGTGTGAAGAAACGGGACGTTGTGAACCGAATGGTGCCGAGAAGCTTATCGCCATCTATGCTTATCCAGATGTTAGAAAACGCGGTTACGTTAAATTTAACCTACATTCCGTCGGTTTTCGTGCACGAATAACGTTCCTTTTGATAACAATTGATTACACGTGGTGCTCTAGGCAGCTTTTGGCGGAAAATTTCAGTGCCTAGGGTGATTGACAAGCTCAAAATTTGATATTCCATCTATTCTAAACATTTCGTTTGTTAAATGTAGCGCACACGTGTACAAATAATTAAAGAATTGTTATGGTAACTCATAAATTCGACAAATACTGTGCTGTCTTCTTAATACACAAAATAACTATAAATATGATAAAAATTAATAGTGTGATATGATAAAAGGAACTGATATTGATACTTTTCAACCCTTTGTGCTCGAGTGGCGCCTGTGGGGCCACGTACGTGATTAACTAGACTATTTTCGAATGTAAAATTTACGAGTTAATTATATTAGAAAAGTAAATAGATTATAAATATTCGTAATTCTTTTCTTTTAAAATAAGGCTTTTGATTATCTGGAATATTTTATACGTACATATAATTTGACTTATTTGCTGTATAAATAATAATAAATTTTAATGCCAGGAATCACCATTTATATTATTATTACTGTGCATTGTACATATCAAATATTTAACTTTGAACAAATAACTTTTTTGCCAACCAAGGATACATATTTCTTCTTATTACAGAAAATAAAATTGAGTAATGACTTGGAAGCCGGAAACTAGTTAGGTAATTCAAACCAATGTAAATATCATTTTTCTGGAGCATTGAAAAGGAAGTCAGCTGATCAAACTATCAAACAGGGATTCCGTTTGTACACGGAACATCTGTGTTACTCATTAAACCATTCAAACTTCTCAGAAACTGTGTTATTAAGTAGGATAGAAATGTTTCATATTTTAATACATAAAACGTATTAAAAAGCAATCTTGTTATTTGATTTTCAAAATTCCAGCCTGTCAATTTATGTAATTGATTTACAAATTTGTTTTTATTTGCTGAAATTATCCGCGACCGAGGAATAAGTCAAGCAAAGCTAATATCCCACTCGAAGTTTACGAATGCAAACATGGATATGCACTTGTTTGAAATTCAGAGGATCGAGGTAAGTATCTACTCGATGAAGTTTCAAAGTTCCTTTCTTGGAAACGAAGCTCCAAACGAGACAAACTTATTCCATAATTTCGTGTTTGAACCCGAAATTTTACTACAAAGAAGTTTCAGCACATAATGAATGAGAGGTATTTCGAAAGTTCTGAAATCAATGATGTTAGTTTTATTTTCTTAATTTAGAATTATTGAACACGATGGTAATCCTTAAAGATTTTTAAATTTAATTGCAAACATGAAACTATACAAAATATAATTCTCTTTTTTCTACTTTAATTTAATCTAATAATTAAGTGAATAAAATTTCTTAACAAATGTCTATCATATATTTGTAAAATATTTAAAAGCTTAGAAAATAAAAATGCAAAGAGTACAAAATTAAATTAGCAGTCCTGTTCTAAAATTAATTACTACATTGCTTTTTATAAAAAATAAAAAATGTTACAAGTGTTAGAAAGAGAGTAGAAAAATTTGGTTAAATGAATAATTCACGAAGCAAATGAAACGGTGCTAATTTTAGATCTTATAAGCTGGATGCTATAATTAGTAAGAGGAAATGCTAAAAGCAGCAACTTCTAATTAACGTAAAACACTAGGTTTAATGCACTCGTTTTTGAACTTGTTGAACAATGCTATTGTTCGCCCACGTGGTTCGCATTATACGCGGAACAATTTTTTTGCTGCTTGCATTTTTATGCATCCCTTCTCGTTCCGCCGGCGTCCAAATAAACGAAAGACAAATTTACTCGGCGGAAAGAAACGTTTGCCTCGTTTCGCGTTGTTTTGTCTATAAAATAAACGTTTATCGTTTACTCGATTGTGCCGGTGTATTAAATAGCCGACAGATTGTTAGAGCTTCCGGCGCCTACGCGAATTGTATCGGGTATACGGCGAATGCATCTGTTAACACTGATGGTTGCGTGTTCTACCCTGCCGATCGAACAGCGTTCAAAGAAATCGCTAAAAGTACCATTTTACTTGATGTTGCAAGGAAACGGGGGGAAGCGATCACGATTTGATACGATATAACAAATGTTACGGCGTTGCACATCAAACGTACAGTGTTTGACGTCGTTTGATGACATAGAAGTATCACGAAATACTTTAAGCTTTAATAAAACTGACTCCATAAATATTTAAAACTTGGAAGCTTCGAAATGTTATTATTAATTTATGAAGATTCATAGTTTTAATTTAAAATATTGCAATATTATAATGGAAGGTAGTAACCGCTTAATCTTATTTTAATGAAAAAAAGATACTATAAATCCTAACGTAACTCTAATCCTAATAGCTACTAGATTTCGAATTACAGTAACTCTACTCTTCTATTCGATAAGTAATTTTAGATTGAATTTCTGCAATTATAAACCGGGTAACTACATACCTGTTTAATTACCCTAACAATTTGATTTTCCAAGCCACTTCGGTGCTAATTGATTCGTATAATTGACGCTCAAATATAACTAACCATCCCGCATGAACGAATAAATACAAATTGCAGCACCTGCAAGCTGCGCAACGCCTAAGTTTTCTCTAACACAATCACAAGGAAATATGCACGCAAGGAAGATGAATCTTCGACGCGATATCTTCGGAGGGTATCAACTTGGTGAAAATGAACGACGGGGTCGGTAATATTGCTTTGTCCCACGATATTCGGTAATCGAGGTAGACCGCAAGGAAGACGTTGACAAACGAGTCAACTTCTTCGTGCTACCTACAGGAACCGATGTTCTTATATAAACGCGTCCGAGACACTACACGGTGCACGTGCGCAACGCCGGCATACCAAAGCGGCAACAACTTCTCCCGGGTTCATCGCGTCGAGGCGTTTTACTCGACGACTGGAGCGGAATCGAGTTCCTCGAACAATGACCGCACCCGGACGGGTTGGCGAACGATCGAAGGAGATACATCGTGAAATAATTTCCTTCATCACTCGCGTTGAATGTGTACAACGGCTAGCACGCTTTCCAAGGGAAAATGGCCTCGTTAGTGAAAAATGTCCTGCCACTCATTCCGCTATGTATTATGCAGTCGAGCTATCGATCATTTAAAAGAGGGTTGGATGATTTAATAATGAAGCGAAAATCTGATCAAAGTATAACTTTCAGTAACTTTCAAACGCGAAACGATGTAATCTTTATATCATTCTATTTTTTTAAGAAAGCCTACAGTGTTCATCAGTGTAGAACCCTTTGATTTTAAACCAGAGAATTCGAGTTCAAATACAACAAATCTCCAGACTTCAGTTTTATTAAAAATATCTTTGGTTTGGTAGAACAAAAAATTCTTAGGAATTCAATGGATTCTACAGTTAATCTACAATTAAACGGCACCCAGGTGTCTGGAAGTATTGTCAAGCATGAAGGCTGTCACTGTATTTAAAATTAATAAAATGATATAAAAAACCATTATCGATCTAAAATATTCATTCACAGCGCTCCCCTTACTAACTTTTCAAAAGCTTTTAAAAAGAAAATCTGTGGAAAAATATTAGGTTAATTATTATTATACTCTTCGTGTTTTCCGTACTCCAGAGCGGAAATCCTGATCAGAGCTAAAGGAAAATTCTGTTACTTTTTTCATTGTAAAAAGAAAGCTCAACAACTTTATTATTCCACCTTATAATATCACGTTTTGTTCTATTGTTTTTCGTTTTCTTTTGTTATTTTTCGAAAGCAGCTACGGGGCGATTGTGATCGACCTTAACGAATGGGTTAAACAAAGCGGCCATAGATTGTAAACCGGACGAGGTTTCTTCTATTTGTAGATAACAATTGCCGCTAAATAGACGGCCGCAAAGTTAATCCTTAACTACCGTGGCTTAGGGCACGACCTAGCATTGTTTGTGTAATCTTCTCTAACGTATTTGTTACGGTGTTTGTTAAATATAAAAGTAAGAAAGGAGAAATTAAAAACTACAGATTTAATTTGGATAGAGTCAAATCTTACCATCTCGTGGTACTCGAGGATTAAATTGAAAGCTTTTGCCTAGCCTCATTTTTTCAAAATGAATCAACGAAGTAACAAAATAGAAAGATTTACGAAGAGAGTGTGCAAACCGGAATGCGGTAGATAGAAGATTAAATGACCAGGGTGTCCACACAGGGGTGACTAGCCACCGTGGAAGTTTGTGTAAAACTAAGCTGAGCGTGTCCACCAATAAACTTTGTCTTGAGAACACTAAAAGGGAAAGTGTTCTGAATTGAACTTTGTGAGTTTCAAAGTTCAGCCTCTGAGCTGGGTTAGTATTGGTACTCATTTCTGAGAACAGTAGAACATAGAACTTGCCAAATAATTCAAATGGTTTTTCTTGTAAGAGGTCGAGTTCTTCTACAAAAAAATCCACTGAACAGTTAGTTGATTGAAGAAAACATACAAAATTTTACCTTGAATTGAATCGAGCATTACTGCAATTTTTTAAATGTCTGAGGTTTAGCCTTTTGAAATATAAACCACAAATTTTGATATTATTTATAATAAATATCAGTAATAAAAATGTAAGGAATTTTCATGAATCCTAAAAAATGTTACCACCCTCCTTTTCTTATGAAGGGAGGCTAGGATTAGGATTAGGCTTGTTATTAGCGTTGCTATGAAACAAACATTTTGTTTCGTGGATAGAACCTCGATCTTCGTTGAACCCCAACGTTTTCGGACACCCTGTGCACCAGAACAGAGTGCACACAGCAGACGGAATAACACCACGTGCATGGCCCGACACATTTCTTGACGTTCTGTCACGGCAATAACAGGGCTTCGTGGCAGAGCGAGTAACAGTCAAGTCGAATAGCAATTGATCGCGTGTAACCATAGAAACGATCTCTCGTTATTGAAGATCGACGACGTGGACGGATTTGAACGGTCCATTACACGTCAGAGCCTGTCAGTAACGTAGCAGCGTGAGCTGCATCGACTTGTGTCGTCGCTATCTACCGGGGAGAAACTGTTATGCCTTCAGGGTTGCACGCGTCGAGACAGCGGCCAGATATCTTGCCTAGATGTTAAACGCTTCGGAAATGCGGTCAAGAGGAAATATTTGTCGTTTCTGCGGCGAACACGTACCCTATCTCGCACGCGGTTAATTACCAGATTCGCTGTTCCCTCAAGACTAGATCTACCGAACGGGACGTGTTATCGTATCTCAACCATTTTTATCCAATATCAAACAAAATTTTTCCCAAGAAAAAAAAATAAAAAGTGAACTATCCGTCCTTTGCATGACGGGACTGGATTAAGGATTCGGGGGAGGGCTAAGTGAAATTGCAACCCCAAGTATAGAATCTTGGGGATTCCAACTCATAATTTTATATGTCATCACAGCCTTTTAAATAAACATTTTTCATAATTTGTTGTACACTTGTCTTCTTAATACTAGAACTATCGACGCACTTCTAAGGGAAGAAATCTAAATTTTAATACAGAACGCATTTCGCATTTCGGCAAAATTTTGATAAATTTTATAACATAAAATAAAAAATCTGGAGTAATTTTGACCCCTTTGGTAGTTCCAGCGTTAATTTCCTATTCCAGGGTAGCCCTATGCTTCCTGAAATATTGATTCTGAGTGATCGAACCATGTTAATCGTCAAAGTACATAAATCGCTTATTTATGATACAAAACTTGGCACGGATCCGCTCGAAACGAACGGAATCGAATAAATTTCGTGATGTGGATGGAACAGGCACGGGACCGGGTTCATCGATCGCGCAACGTCTCGTTAACCCTTTTCGATTACGTAGCGAGAATTACTCGCCCATCTAGAACTGTTCTGTCGTTGATCTTGGATTTGGATTAGTTTGCACTGGTCTCAAATTCGCTATCAGAGAATAGCGAGTACTTGTCCGACGGAACGTGATTCATTCGACAATTTCGGTACACGGAGTACACGTGCCCGGTACATTACCCCGGCACGATATACATACGTATACCGCACCCCAGCACACGAATCCCGATGCATTCGAATCCAATCAGACGGGAAATAGCTCCACGGCCCTCTCCTTCATCCTCTCGTTCGGTGTGGGCACGAATTTTGCGAACGATTCATCTCTAATTATGCAGCCTGCCGTGCTTACTCAATAACTTCGTTCGTCGTTCGTAAACGATGTCGTTCGATATTCGTTTCCGTTTCGGGATGTGACAGTCGACTATTCGCAGGTGTCGAAATATGTAAATATCAATGTGCACGTCCGTCAAATATTTTTAATAACCGAGCGTTTAATACAAAAAAGAGATACGCTTCCTTGAAAAATAAATCGTAAGTATTTAAGAATTTATTTTCATGTGTTTAAATGTCTAAAAATATTATTCAGAAGCTTCAAAGTTTCAAATAAATTAGTATCGAAAGGGTTAAAAATTTCTATTAAAGAAATGTAATATGTCTAGCCAAAGCGAAAGGAAAATTAATCGATTGTACTCCTAATAATTAAGATGCTGTTCTAATTACAGTCAACGCGTAACACGTACAATTAGACAAGCGGTTAGGAAGCCGTAATTAATTTCAGGCTCACTTCAAGTAGCCGGTTTAATCGATTAACAAAAAAAAAAAAAGAACAAAAAAATATGTACTCATCGTCGGTGTGCTCGTACCTTTTAATTCGTTTCAGTATGCTGTCCTTCGAACGTAATTAATCGCAAGCCCGACGTATGTAGGAGGAAATTGCCAACATTAAAGGTAATTTAAAATGTAGACTCGCAAAGAGTGTATTTCCATTGCCATGATAAAATACACTTGCTTTATTATCGTTCTACAACGATAAAGTGGATTTTATATGCTTTATGACATTTATTAACAGTCCAGAACGGGCCAGTGTATCGTAAATTCCGCGGTACGAATTGCGATTTAAACTGTATTCTTGCTTTGGGCTTCGCGTACTTTATCCGCTACCGTTTGCCGCTTTAATGCATCATTCGGCGAACAGTAATGCTCGTCTTCGCAAATATATTCGCGACAATAAGGCACGAAACAGTCTTGCCATATCAAATTAAGAATCATTGGAGCCATAATTCAGTCGCATTACCTTCGCCTTGCAGCCGACGGAAAAATATATCAACGATGTACTAAAGTTTCCATCGTTCTTCAGGTAATTTTTCATTACTAAAAATTCACGTCCGATAAGAAACTTTTTATCAACGTATGTTGTCATTTTTTCAATTAGAGAAAACAATTACAATTAATTATCATTTTTAAGGTAAAATTATTTATGATTCTTAAGAGTTTGATAATTTTATCATCACCATTGAAACTGTGTAATATTAATTCTATCTTTCTTAAGTTAATTATTTTTAATTAGGAGTACATAAAAATTGCAAGTTTGTACTTTATTTTTACACCATGCCCGAAGTAAGGGTATAACGCAAAGAGATGAGAATTTATTTAAATTTTAAATAATCGTATCAAGGTACTAAAAAAAAAGCTAATATTTATTTCATAATTACACGATGCTTGAAAATTTCATCTCCTGAAAGATAACCGGATCAAAATCGCGATTATACTCGCTTACCGCGAAACGATTTTGCGATATTAACGCCGTCTCGTATTCGACTACCACGAAACAACCCCTGAGTATAGAAACCGAGGAAATTCAACCGCCACAATTATACTCATTGAAAATCTGTTTTACGTCGTTATCTGTTCAGGGAACTGAATGACATTAGAGGCACAGTTTTGTGTATCTAAGATTACAAGAATGGTTCTTATTTTTATTGAAAATCGTGGTTAAAAGAAACGGTACCTTTTTTTATTTTATTTTTAAGTTATCAGTGAATTTCCATTATTCGTGGCAACCGATAATATTATTCACGATAGAACAGAAACGAACCGCTTCGGCTCGCGATCGTGCATCTAACAAGGGAAGAAAGCATCGCGGATTGGTCGTCGTAAGTGCACACGAATAAGCCGTTTCGACTAATTAAACGACATTTAAGCGAACGGAGGGCAGCCGGGTATGCATTGAAACGTAACGACCGGTTCGCGATTCATGCAAATTCAACCACTTCGAAGCCAAGTGTTTCTACTACCACTATCATCGCCAAAGCATCGACGGTCCCGTCTTTTCTCTCTTTATTTCTCTTCTATTTGTATACACAGACGCGAGTACTTTCCTTCCTCGTTTTATTTTCTATTTCTTGTAAGCCTTTCAGCCATGTTACCCTTCCTTCTCTTCCCTTTATTATTTTATATTTAGCTCGCAAGAGAGGCACACCACCTGTCCAATTTCAATTTTAACGAGCTTTTGTAAAATAATAGCGTGCAAGTAAAATATCACGTCCATAGATTAAATACTTTCAAGTTGTAGTATAAAATACACGATGCGAAAGCGTAAGTTATTCAAGTGGTTGTTTGATTAACAAGTATCGATTTGTTAGAATATTTTCCCTTTTAGTTTACCTTCTACGATAATTACTCGAAATTATTCATTCCTTATGAACTATGATTTTAAATATTAACACATTTATCGATGCGAAAATTACTGGTGAATTATTCATGAAAGGGAGGAGATGGAAAATACACATCGTTATTGTTGTATCAATAATACAAGGTAACAAATAGGAACCTTAATTTGAAAATTGACTTCCAGAACTACCACTACCGCACTAGATCTACCAAACGAGTCAAAATGACTTGTTTCAGATTTTCGCCAATGTGATTTTTATTAACATTAAGAATTGTTCCATTCCTTGTTTATTTGTGCCATCATTTACAAATTACCGACAAAAATTATTTAACTCTTTAAATTCTGTAAGAGCAACTCCTCTCGATAAATAATTATTTACCAGAGAAGGCGACTGCTATTAATTTGCTGCCTGCAGAATGAGCTTTGCCTGGAATTTCTTATCGGGTTCTTTATTCGACCGCTTTATTTAAATCGTACTCCCGTTTAATCCGTCTCGTCAGATGGTTCGTCCGCGTTTTATTCCATCGATTCTCAGATTTAAATCCGTTTAAAACGTGCGAATGAAAACATGGCGAGTTGCAAGCTACCGGTGCGTCGTGGTCAACCTCAAACCAACCCGGTTGTAACGGGATGGGTGACTGCGAAAGCTTCTGGTCTACTTGCCTCTTAACCCTGAGGATACTAGAAAGTCCAAGTCCTCTGGAATAATGACGAAGTTAACTGTGGAACCCCCGTCGATCAACCGAACTTGCCAATACCGATCGCTAACAATACCGTAGCATTCCATGCCGGGTACAACAAGGAAACGTACACTTGATCCAATTAATTTCCAATAATCACGAGGCATATTAATTTTAGCCAAGAATACGCTGCAATGAATGTAACTAACCGTCAAATTGTGAAACCGGGTCAATCGTGACCTGAACGTTTGGAACGTGCATTATTATGCAGCAATGATTTGATTCTCTGGCAGGTAATGTTGTAAATATTATTTAATATTTTCTAACAGAAAAGAAATAAAAATTGTTAAGCTATTCTAAAATGTGCACTAAATAATTTTTAGTTCTGTAGGAAATCGTGGAAAAAAGCGGCCACGTTACTCCCTTACTAAACACTGTCCACTGCCACTTTTCCTTCCACGATTCCTCTTATGGAGACCTATGAAGGTCCCGTTCCTACAGTTCTATGACAAAATTAAAATTTTGCAAGGGTGACAACACCAAGGTGTCGTTCCAGGGTTGATTTGCTGGTGATACTAAATGAGTGGCTAAACTTCGGGTTCTGGGGCCCGTGCTATGCTCTTGGATGAGGGGGTATTAGGTTTTTTCAGGGTCAATTCCCCTTCGAGGAGAGTGGTGGGTCCCACACACCCCCAGGAATAGCACGCACACTCCTGGGGTAGACGTATCCCCCAAAAAAGGGTTGATTTGTTAGTATCAACTAAAACTGGCATTTGATTCATAATCTCAGGATATTTTGTTACAATCGTTCCAGAAGAGAGAAATTCATTTCAATTGTTATTTTGTGGAGTAATCTTGATGGACGTGAAGAGGTGGTGCATCGGCAAGGGGAGAAATTTCGGTAGGGGGAAAAAATCGTACAAGTCGTAAGAAACAAGGGCAGCCAGTCCGTTATACAGAGCTGCCTGTAAGTTTCGACGACGGTAAGAGAGGTCCTTGAGCATAAACTTCAAGGCAGCTGCACGGTTGACGCACGTGCACCAATCGTAAATCGCACCTTCTTCTGAAAAGTTTCGGAGGCAATGTCGTCGCTAGAAAATGCGACACTCAACCACCTTCCGTCCTCTATTTCGCCCCTTTTTTTTCTGAACTCTTACGTTGACAAGCGTAAAGTTCCGTGTCGAAAGTTCCGAAAGATGCGTTTTGTAACTGCACCGATACACGTAGGTTTACCGGAAACCCTATGCACGCCGATGCATTACAACTTTTCGTCCAACTTAACTTGCTTATAGAAACTAAATCGATTTATTGACTTTGCAATAAAATGACTTATATAAAATGTTTTATAGCAAATTTGCAAGTTAAATTCTTCGTACTGAATTTTGGAATCTTGAGCTAATACGTATTTGGAACAAAATTTCTATCATAAATATTTAATTATCACAGCACTTCAGATCTGTTATACCCTTGACTTTTAATTACAAAAATAACCCGTTAAAAAGGTTTTCAAGAACGAAATTATTGTACCGTGTGTTTGCTCAAAAGTTGTACAACCTTCATTGTTAAATATTTTCTTGTACAACGAACACTTGACACACAATTCGCGGTGTAGAAACCTCGAGTGCCTCGCATTGTGCATTATCGAAAAGAAAATTCGGTCAGTTGAAAAAGTAAGTACTCAGATTTATTCCAGCGTGTAATAACACCTTTGCGTTTGATCCCTTATTTTCGCGACACATTGCAACATTTAACGATACCGTGCATTGTTTCTCAGCCTGGATCGCGTAAGGTGTTACAGTATTGTTTCGCCGATAACTGTTAAATACAGCGAAAAAAAATTTCTTTTTTGACGGTTTAAAACACACTGCAACCCTTCACGCGCGATATATGCGACTTTGCCGCCGGTATAACCCCGGGATGCAGTAACGGCGGACTCGGTTTTTTAAACGGGCTACAATATAAATTGTATTTTTAAGCTTTCAAAAACTCCTGACATTTATTTGACGTATGGTCTATAATTTTTGCGCTCAAAGAAATATAGAGGCGGGACTGAAAGCTCGGCTGGATTCGCGAGAAAGGATTTTCGTTAAGTTCTAAAATACAAGGAACAATGTTTAAAACAATATCGAAGAGTATTCATAACTATTTTCAAATTGGTGTACGTGTTTTGAGCTATTTTTGTGCTTCAAAGAATCCCTGTTTTAATAAATCAATAAATTTAGTATCAATACGTAAAAATTGTTTATTTATCCTCTGTTATACTATTAAAGATCAAATATATTAATAAAACATAAGGATTACAAAATTGTACGAAATAAAATTTAAGATTTTTATACAATTTATTTTGAAAAAGTATGCAAATAGTAACAAAATAAATTTGTTCACTAAATCTGATTTCCAGGAAGCATTGCATCCAGTGTATTCCACAGAATTGAACTTTTTTCAACACTTTGCAAAATTAGGAGTCTTGTCCCCATCTTTTTTGGCAATTTTAATTTCGCCATAATTTTTTATATAATACGAGCGAAATATTTTTACTTATTAAGTAAAAGGGTGTTTTTTCAGTTACTAATTTTTCTATGGGAAAGTGGCACCCCGTTGTGTGACTTCTGCCTACTTATGTCAACGATAATGAGGTAAAGTCTGGAAACTTATGCGAGCGAATCTACTGTAAATTTCTATTAATAATACTTCCGGAAGTTGCTCATATTCATGGAGATGCGCATACAGTGTAGGTATACGCCAGTCAATGCATCATTCTGGTCTCTTGCACCATAGATTGCATTTCTGAGATAGCCAGCAATTTAACTGAAACTACATAGGAGAATTGCTCTCGTACAAGAGATGAGTTGCTTCGACTGGAAGTTTAGACTCCATCAGCTTCTTTAAGTATTTTCTTACGTAGGTATGTACCTTGAAAATATTCTTCGGGCAACTTCGTATCGTAACTTTTTGCCATCTCGATGTTCTTCAATATTGAGAACTGAACTAAGGTAATCGCTTAAATTTACAAAGATTATTACACAACGTGTGCTCGTATAATCGTTTCTTTCGCGAAATATAAATGCCTTGTATGATATCAAAAGTACTTTGCTGATATTATTATTTGGTAACAACTAAATTTTTAAACTTTCATTGGAAAGGAAATCTAGATTCGAGTGCAAAGGTTTAAAAAAGAGTGTTGCCAGATCATGTCAGATCCCTAAAATACAGAAATTTAAGCTGTACGGGGTTTATTATATCCAACCTAGTTAGCGGAGGGTTAAGCCATTCGTACCGATCTCTAATTCTCCATATATCATGAATTATATGACGTAATGTTTGTCGTAAATTAAACGTTTGAAAAATATCACGTACAAAATGTTCGTATTTCTTGTCGTAAATTATCTTTTTCATTCCACTAATTATCATAATCCCACGCTCGTGGCGGCAATTATAAATTCCCATGGATCTCGAAAATTCGTTAGAGAATAGATGCTAGAAAAAAAGAGGGGCACAAGGTGGGGTGGGGGCAGGCAGGCAAACAAATGGCCACGAATTAGGCAAGACAAGCGGACGTTTTCATCGATTTCGAAGGGGAAAAAGGCGTTTCCTCGATAAAAACTTTACAGTGGCCATCAATTTCCCAAGACACCGAGGAACGAAGTGCGCTTTTACCCCGACACAAGTAGTAATTCACCCCGCATTAAATCAACAGCATCTACCTATCGGTTAAGCGGCGATATTAAGGATTTCCTCTATAAACCCTCCCCGAGCTTCTCATCGTTCCTCTCCTTTTTTTTCTTTTTTTTTATTCCAGGACAGAAAAACGAACGACACGCGACGCTGAGCGATCTCTTCTACTATTCTAGACGAGCATCATTTATTTACCCATTGATCTACGCATCTATCCGGGGTTTTTTGTTTTCCCTGCTTCTCCTTTTGGAACAACCTATACGTATATTGAGAGAGACGAAACTAACGACCATTTGCGAAACGTCGCCTGTACATTTTATGTAAAGTTTATCGCTGCCAGTTTGATAAATTATAAACATTTACGAACATGGGACTGTTATTACGCTATTTTGTATCAATCAGAATGTGCATAAGGTAATTCCGGATAAGATGATTCGATGTCGTTTAAAACATGAAATATGTTTACTTTTAGTTGGTTTTGCTTGTATACTGAACATTCCTCATAGCCATGTTAAATGTTATGTTTGCTTTTAGTTGAAAAGTTAGATGAGGTGCCTTTGAAAATTTATTAGTATTTTGCGAAAAATAATGATTTAATATAATATAAAGAAGGTAACTATTTTTTATCTAATTTGTACAGGATATTAAATACATATTATTCAGAATACAACCATTTAATTGTTCAATTTAAACGTAACACCTCACAAACTTAATTTAACATTAATCTTGTTTAAATATTATATTTTATTCTCAAATGTTCCAATCTTCCCCTTTATATTTCACCTGAATTAACACCGACTGAAAGGTTACACAGAATCCGCCGCGTGTGTTACTTAAAATATCAGTTTGAAAAATCTCGGCGTACGAACAGTGAAATTCGTTCAAATATCGCAAGAGCAGCCTTCCAAGTAAAGCCATCGACTTTTCTTATTTCCAAGCACGACTCGTCTATTCTTATCACCTGTCGATACGATCTATCTTTACTATATTTGCCCGCGTTAGCCGAGTTCCCGAGATCGCAACAAGAATCGGAAACGATTCGTCGCGGACCCGGCGAAAGGTTCAAGTTCGCAGGGAACCAAACAGCCTCGAAGACACCGGGCTGATTGCGAGCGGGATGTTATAGGAAAAGGGAGGAATACGAGGGAGGGAATAGATATGCCAAGCTGCGAGGGAGGGTAAGATTTATGATGCTCGTGCGTCAGCTCGCACATCTCAATTTCGGAATGCCGCGAGTTAGGAGCCGCGCCGTTCCCTTTGTTGCTGCCGGAGACGACCGTGCAGGAAGGAACGATAAGAGAAAAGCTGGCACAAAGAAAAAGGAAGAAGAAAAAAAAAGAGGAGACTAGATAGGGATCGGATTGGGCGAGAAGAAAGGAAAAACGACGTGTGCCTACGCGATATTTTCTCTCGTCCTTTCGACTGCTTTCTCTATTCTTTGCGCCGAGTGCCTCTTCCGCCACCGAGCAATCCTTTTAATTAGCAAAGCTCGAATCATTTTGGCGCCTTTGTTCCCAACGTTGCTGATAATATCGTGATTACTTTCGTAGTAATTGCAGAAGTTTAATTTTTAATAGTATTATCGCACAAGGATATCAATTTCCTTTTTTAATTTAATGCCTTCGAATTACTGATACAATTTCACTAATATTTATTGTATAGGAATATATAAAAAGAATTCAATTTGAAAAACTGAAACTGACGTTTATATCTCATTCTAATAAAAATAAAGCAACGATAAATTATTATTCCTGAAAACCATGCGATTTTTATTTAAAACACTCTTTCGTAGCACAAACGATTTATGAGTTATTTAACATCTGATCGTTCGTTAAAAGTATCCTTTTTAGTTCTCTCCTCGCATCATCAAAAGTAATCGAGGCACTTTATATTCCGATCGAGCAGCGCGAGATAAATGGCGTTAATTATCATGTGAATCATGAATATCGAAAGTTTAAGGGCTTATGCTAAGATAGATACGCTCAACAGTGTTTCAACTTTTATTATTCTCGCAGATGAAATTCTAATTAAGGACGGATCAAGCGGCGACCTTATCGAGGAACAAAGTCGATTTTCAGTGTAAAGTGGTTCGCAAACAACGCTTATAATAAACTTTTATAATTTATCCCGGACTGTGTTGCAGTTACATTTATCGGTCATAAACTCTGTTTCCGTGTCTAATAGTTTCAGGACAACTTCATCTCGAGTTCTAAGCAAATTTTACCTCTACACCCATGTCGCTGGTTCTCTTTCGGTTTTACGTCCATTGATTCGTACACAACGGACGTATCCGTTTCCTCGTGAAAAAACAATTTCGCATTCCCTAGTCCACGTTCTACGATCGGTGAAAAGTTTGCATGAATGCATATTCAAAACCAGAAGGATCGAACTAGACAGAAAACGAACATTTCTACCTTTTCAAGTTTGAAAACTCCTCGAATCGTGATGTATTTAAAAAAAAGTGAACTATCAAATGAAATGCATTCATAAACAATTATTTTGATCATAATTAGAAAACTAAAGTTTATTCTAACTAAACTTTAATTTTATTCACTACCAACCTACGAGTTATTGTTAGTTAAAATGAAACAGCGAAAGTAATTCAAACATCGAAGAATTTGAAGATAGTGTCAGTTCACTGATTAGTTGTCAACTGTTAAGTGGTGGTTTAATGAAGGATGCGGGGCGCGTTGTTCGATCTCTGATAACGCTCATTAAACCATCGGCGAACGTGAGATGCATAGTTCCGCGATCTTGCGTTCGCGAAAAGAATGCCGAAACACGAAAACCGCAGGATGCCGATGTCGCGCGAGTTTCAAAGTGCACGCTGACATTTAGATGACGGTCCGCGAGTGACATGAATGCTTAACGCGATTCCGCCTAACGTAACATGTTTCTCGATGCGATTACGGCCAACTTTTGTACGACACGGTTTTGCTCTACCTCTATTCAAGAATTGGAAACACCATTTTACAACTGTGAGTTCAGAAATTTTGCCCTAAAATATGTAAACAAATATGGAATATTTGCACAAAATAAACCTATTTTCTATCGAAAACATACGATACTAAAAGCAAAAGGTCCAAAGATACAAGAAAATGTTCGATCACACGTCATATCGCATTCATTCCCATCGAAATGGAAACGTTCGATACGGTTGTAAAAGGAAAACGAAACTGCTGTTTGCGCGAAAAGAATCCGTACATCGGTGAAACCAATGCGAGTACATAGAGAGGACGGAGTTTTCCTCGGAAGGTATCCGTAGAATTTGAATTGTCAAGCCGCTAGTTCATTCTTGAGCATCCACTCTCCATATGCGGTGCAAAGGACAGGGCGATCTTGAAAAACAAGACTCGCTCTCTCAAGCATTCTCAAGATCGAAATTCTCAAGATCGCGGGTCCTTTGTCCGCGAACCGAAGCTGCTCCGTTTCTGAGACAAAGATCTCTCTCTTTCCTCGTTGCACGCATACTTTCTTCCCACCCCCATACTTTCCCGTGTACGTGTATATACCCGAGCCGTACTTATACGTATCCGCGATTACAATTCAACGGGTTGGTAAGGCATCTCGGGCTTTTGTACGTACCACGCGCGCGCCCTTTCCGCGTCAAAGACCACGAAAAGGACGCGCACGATGAAGATGAACGAATGCCAAAAACTGAGAATGATCAAGAAGTTCCATTTGCGAGAGTAATCGAGAAAATAAAAGGGTACCCGGAGACTTTATCTCATAGCTGCTGACGCGCGAGTGCAGTCGAGGTGCAGTTTGCATGTACCCGCAATTTGCACAGTCAACAGTTGAACTTTGTTCAGTTTGCTTTAACGCTGTCAGCAGCGAACAATTAGTTCAAACAGACGCGTTGGTTCAAAGAAGAAATTGATCGTGGAGGGACTTACCTGGTGGACAATTGCAGTCGGACGCGTCCCGTTTGCTCCGAAATACGTCCGAATCCATGGTGAACCGGTGCTGGTCTAGCTGCTGTTGCACCTCCCTCCTGAGCCTCTGGATCAGAACATCCGGTGTTTCCCGAATCTGACAACGAGCCTCCAAACTGGCGATCCGCGACTCCAATCCTAGCTCCCTGTACATCAGCAGACCGGACACGGCCAGACTGGCGATACAGAGGGCGCACATTGCCCAATTGAGTGTTGCACATCCCGTTCGACATGATTCCTTGCGGAATTTCCTCGGCATCGATGTCTCGAGGGAGTCCTTCCTCGTCGACGACCAATCGGTCGCCGTGTCGGACTCCATGTTGTACACGATCGACACACGCTCGCTTCTATTCGTGCACGGAGCGCGTTAAGCGCGCGTCATAACCTAGCCGACGATCGTCGATACGTCCTGATACGGCAATCACGGATAAACGCGATACAATGCGAAAAGCACGCGAGTCTTACAGACTGTGCGGCGTCATCGTTCATCTGGAATGCATCTCGCGCGCCCACTTGCCGTTATTGCTTACCTCTCTTTCTCCGACTAGCTCTAGCTCCTTCTCCCTGTACCTAGAGAGCACGCGTTCTCTTTATACCTTCGGCTAACGCACTCGCGTTCTTTCTCCTCTTATCCTTGTTTCACTATTTCCCTTTGCCAGCTTCTTTCCCTGTCTTCTCGTAGTAATAGACGGGTAGACCAGCCGAACCGCACTTAATGTTGGTAAACAACAAACGATGCCACCAGTTTAACGAGTGTGTTCGCTAAACCGCGCGCTCCTTTCAAACGTTCGAGAGACAACGTCGCTTCATCGGGCTCGTCCTCGAGAGAAAATCCTACGTTACCTTCGTCACGGTCCGTCGTTGCTTTATACCTTCCTTCTATTTTCGTCTATCTTGCTCTTCGAACGTCTTGTCCTTCGTGTTGCCGCTGCCGCTGCAAATGGAGTATCTCCCGGCGCTGTCTCATCGCGATTCCCTTCGGTTCGCACGTTGTCCGCACTGATTCAAATTGAAAATCGAGAAAAACGGAACGGAAAACACACGGTCTCGGTTTTAGAATGGCTCGCCTCTATGCGATTTTCCTGCTCGTTTAACACGCTGCTACGATAGACGACGAGAAACGGGGGGAAACGAACGACACCGGAGCGACAATCACCGTTGAAAATTACCGGCTAAAACGACGCGGTGTACCGATTTTCCTCGAACGTTTGCAACCCAGTCCGCGATACTTTGTTTTCAAAGATTTCCTCGATCAAAACGGATACACTGTCGTGACAACGAAGTACGATTTATTAGTCGAGTGAAAAGTCCCGAAATACCGCGAATACGAAGCTCACAACGTGGCATTCGCAGTACGACTGGATGTGGTGGGGCGACGCTCCGCCGAGGGCCGAGGGTTTGTCGCTTCGGTGATATTCGTGGACGTTCGGCCGTCTTCGAGGTTCCGACTCATCCACCGACTGCCGGACGCGTGGAGGACGATCGCTCGACCTAACGTCCACTTCCATTCGCACTGATTCGCCCCTGCTTCCCTTGCCCTTCCATTTACCCCTCCATTGCGCCCCCTTCGACACTCGACCGGATTTCGGTAGCGAATCTATCTTTTTGTTTTCCCTTCCTTTCGTTATCTACTCAAATTACATGTCCATGAAAATATGCAAAATTCCACGAACTTATTTAACGTTCACCCTTATCTTTCTCTTGATTAATTTCCAGGTACAGACGAAATAGATTGAATACATTTAAATATACTTAACGTGATTGATTTATTCGGTGCAATCAATTTTCATCGTACCTAAGCTGTTTTAATATAATTATTAATATTTGCATATGTCTGAAGCAACGTGTTCCATCGTTTCGTTTCTTAATACCAAAATAACCTACGTTAAGTGTGTACCTAATTAAAAGTAATTTGTCTTTAAGTTTAATTCATAAAGTGATAAATGAAAAAAGTTTTCAGTAGAGATAATTCTTCATTAACTAATCTCGAACCATTTTTTAGTCGAATTAGTAGGATAAAAGGTTATAAGTTGCATGATTAACAGAATTAAATTTATTAAAAATGAAACGATCAAGTACAGTCTTAGTTTATTTCTGACATTATAATTACATAGTCTATAAAACGCATTCAGTAAATGAGAACGTACTTTAAAGCCTCTTTCAAAATAATACTTAATTTCCACCAAAATAGAATGATTAATGAATAGTTCCATAGTATCATAATTTATCTGATGACCCTGATTAGGTATATTAAGAAATTTGATTTCACTTGTGATTTCAAACTGAACAAACATGCGCCTGTTTTCAATATCTGTCGATATTGTGAGAAATTTTATATTCCCTCTCTGAAAATTCAGTTTCATCATTTTCATTATAACCAGATATTCCATTTTCATCTTTGTTTTCTGCAAAGTTTAATTTCAAAAATCAGGTAGGTCCAATTAATTGTTATTTGGACATCTGTCACAACGATTTTTATCGATATCGTACAGAATACAAATATATTTGATTGTAACAGTATTTTTAATTACTCGTACGCTGTAATAATTCCAGTGGTGATTCACGTTTAAATTGTCACCTATTTCAGACGTAAAAGTAAAACATTGCCTTTTCGTTTCTGTCGTATCGCGCCTTTAAAATACTAGTTCCCGAAAATCGTCCACGTTCTTTAAACAACGTTCGCCGGCGTGTAACTCATACACGGAATAGGATACGGTTGGAGCGAAGCGGGTAGGACGAAATGCGATTGAGACGAAGTAGTTATTAGGAAATATCGATCGGCGAATCGATTGTGTCCCTTGAAACACATCCCCCGTGTATATACGTGACGGATACGTACAATCGACCCCTTGCTACCGTCCAATCGCTAGCACAGGAAGCGATTATAGACTACATCCTGGAACATACGTTCGGCCTGTTCGCCCTCTGCGCGTATACTAAATCGAATGCTGTAGCAACCTCCTAATCGTGTAACTAATAAGCGGACAAATCACGGGTACACAACGAGAAAGTGGTAAAACAAGAGAGACGACAAAATCAATATAGGATTATTGGCTATTATACCGCGGAATAATATTGCTGAATGGAAACGTGTCCTTTAATTGACGTTGCTTTGTCTATTAATCGGATTTGCAAACAAAACCATCAAAGGGAAGGTATTACAATGTTCTGAACGTCGATTCATTTTCTTGGACAGACCGGTAATTTCACCAGTAAATTTCTAATTAATGTAATGCCAATTTTATTATCTCTATTCGATGTAAGACATATTTACAAGATGGCTATTGATCAGTGTAATAGAATTTAAAAACTATTAATTTTATTTAAATGATGGAGTTTGAAAATTAATTTAAAATTTACCTACTTAATTAGCTATGAACTCCTGAACTTCTGAAACATTCAGAATTTTAGAAATATTGTAACTTTTTGAGAATGTTGGAGATTTGGCTTGTAGAGTGTTAATAGCGTTCGTTTTATCGTAACGTGGTAATTCTACATAAATAAGCAATTCAAACATTGGCGTAACTATAAAATACACCATTTCAGGAAAAGGATAGAAACTACAAGGTTCGTTTTATGGTTATGTGCTCGTCTTACAAGACTTAGCAATTAAATTGTGTTAGAAATACAATCCAAAATAATTACTGTCGAAATAAAGATAAAAGTTACAGCATTCGTTTTATGGTTACACGGTAATTTTACGGAAATAATCAATTAGAATGTTTCGAAATAAACATAAATTAACAAAATCTTTTAAGTAAAAGTCATAAAATTTGTTTTATTGTTTTACAACTATGGTTAGTTAAAATGTTTCAAAATCATTCTACAACATCCTGTGTTTCAACAAATAAATCAATGTTACACGTACTATGTAAAAAGTGATTAACTTGTTTCAAGTGATTAACTTCGTTTGTTTATGTAGAACGACACTTCGAAGCAAGCTGTTGTTATCTTTGTCAATGGAACAGTTCGAACGCACTTGCTTCGCATTAACGTTGTCATTGTAGTATCACTCGGACATAAGTTACAGGTTGACCAAAGAGAAAGTTTTCGTGGTCAAAATGTACCCGTAGTTAATCGCGTCGACGAAGCAAACGTGCTGTCGCATTCTGTCCCGTTGTCGTCCCGAATTCACCCGAGTCCCTTGAAAAGGTGCGGCTATACAGTTTCTCGTTTTCTCGGTAGAAGGCACTAATCGGTGAAAACCACTCGAAGCGAGCACGGAATAAGAGGACCATCGTACGATGTTTCAGTAATTCCTCTAGTTTCCTCTCTTTAATACACCGATCTCCTTATCTCAAACAGATGGACGACGCTTGAGTGCGTACAAAACTACTTGGACTTATCCTTTAATCTTCACCGCACTAGACCGTAAATTTCCATATCCTTGTGCATATCGTTCCTCTTGTAGAATGTTTGGAACTCGTTTCAATAGTCGCTTATATCTTCGTCGTTTCAACTTCAATTACCCGCAATTTAGAAAATTCCTGCAAATGTAACGAAAGATAACGCGCCGGCATAATTACGATCATCAGTGAACGAACTGATATCGATTCGAATAATGTAATATTAAAATGTCCCTTAAGGAATACCAAACGGTACCGTCATTTTAAGTATGTAGTGTCAATTTTCGATACCGATAATGCTTCGAGCTGTATCGAATTTTTATTTATTTTACTCAAATAAACGATAAAAATATGCACATAAATAATTCCCACGCATCAGTTTTCTGTCGAATACAGGACAAAGCAACAACGAAAAATAATATGCATATGTAGCACAATGTACCCCATTTTTCAATGAAGCTTTTTTATAGGGATGGTATTTGCAGATTGACAGATAACGTCATTTTATTGGAATTTTCCTGTCAGTTTCACTTCGTTCTCCGAAACAGACCTAGTGTATTGCTATTAAAATTCTCGAAAATGAAAAAGGGCGGAGTTATTCAGATTGGCCCGTGAACTCTGCCGTACGCTCTGCCAATGTACGTCAGACTTAAAAGCGGTTTGATATCGTGACAATGGACCGCGTTGAGAGCCTCTGAGAAGTGCAAACCGCGCTTCGAGGGGTGAACTTCCAGCGTGCGTCGTGATTAAAAAGTCATCGCGGCCGATGCCCTCTTCACGGCACGTTGGTCATCGTTGGGGTGCGGTACGAGGCGCATTATGTCGCGTTTCCGCCAGGAAGCAGGCGCAGTCGGGACGACAGCCTGCACCTCGTTTCCGTGCACTCTGAGAGAACGTGCCTTGCGGACACCACGGATAAGGATGAAGATACTCGAGAGAAACGGGTGCGAGAGCGATACGGTGATACAACGATAGCAGAACGGCGGAGGGGAGGGGGACGGCGAAGGGAATAAAGAGGAACCGGGAGAGAAAACGCAGGAGGAGGCAGAGAACGGGTACCGACGGACACGTTCGCGACACTAAAACAGACTCTCATTTTGGGGGCGAATCCGAAACCACCCCCCGTCCCACGGATGTGTCTGTACGTGCAGGAGGGTGAGCGTGGCACGCGGTGTAAAAGGGGCGAAGGGGGGACAGAGGCAATGTGCAGTTTGTATTCTGCTCGGCAGAAAATACTCGTTCGTTACAATGTATACGTACGGACGCACTCGCCGAAAATCGCCGTCATCGTTGTCGTCGTCGTCGTCGATGTCCTCGACCTTATCTTTGTTCTTCTACCTGCAGCATCCCTTTATATTCATAACGATACTTCTACGGGGAAAGGTACGAATGCCGCGCGATATATATTAATTTACATTTTAACAGGGATTTTTATGCGTTTCTGCTATTAATATGGTTATTCAAATGCAAGTGGTCCACAACTGGAGGGGTGCGTTTCTTTTTTTTTAATTTTGTGTATGAATATTAAAAGAAATATTGTGTGTACAGGTTTTATAAAGAAATTCCGAAACGTTGGAACTAATAAAATAAAAAGAAATCAATCCATGAATTTTAAAAAGTGGTTGTACGATAATTATCAATTTCTAATATTTTTTTCATGGAAATTGATATCAAAAGAATCATTTTCTTCCAACTAAATCATTTTTATGATTTTGTTATTTTTAGCATTCTTATTCATTAATAAAGAGGTAGATTTATTCATTTATTGTTTTACATTTATTCATCGATTTTCGATAGATTGTAGGCAGCAGGCAGCAGGATAAAAAAGTTTAATTACTTGGATAGGACAACACGTGTTCTCGTTGCATTTGTAATTTAGAAAGTTAAAATATTGAATTTTTATAAAAGTGTTGTACTATTATCTTACCATCCAATATTCGAGAATTAAATAGTGAATTAACAATTTTGTAACCTTTGCATTTCTCTTAAATAATATTTTTCTAAACGTTAACGATTAATGTCAATTAATAATACATATCTTGAAACATAGTCAAGGTTATATCGAAACTTGATCATTGATTATGAATTATAAATGATTACGATCAATACAACAGTTTACGATCGATTTTATGATCATACTCACGATTTTATGCATATAGCCACTTTAATATTGATCAAATATATTGCGATAAAATTGATGATATTGGATTGCTGATTGAAAGGGTTGAACCGGCCATAAAATAACATTCGAAACAGTAAAATAGATGCTGGAGATGGGGTAGTTTTCATTTTATATTTCCAATAAAATTTGAGAAAAATTAAAACATTTTTGAAAAACTGTTTTTAAACTATATTCATTTCTATACGATTAGGTAAATAAAAAATATTTACTACACTTGTGTCAATTCTATTTTCATTTCTTTGTTATAAGTGTTACAAATTTAATAAATATTGTATTAAAGCAGATATATACAATTCATTTTAAAATTCAAACACAAATGGATAAAAAGTATGTAAATTTTATTTCATTGAAATATACAGTTTGGTGGTCGCCGATGATTCATATTTTCCAATTGACTTTCACACGCGTAATAAAATGCTATTCACCTGTAAAATATATTCTTACCTCCCCAGGATCTTCATCTCTGTTCGCGTATTTAAAGGTACACACACGATCGCGGTCGATTCGAGCTTCCGCGGAATTTACAATTCACAAGGTTTCCATCCTCGGAAACCAATGGTAGGAAGAAGAAGGGTCGGGGGGGAAGGGTCGCAGATGGTAAAAAAGCTGCGGCGAGGAACGAAGGAGGAAATGGAGCCCGGAACGCTTCGTTTAGTTTTATGACAGCCTCGAAGCTGGTCGCTACACCGTCATGGGCGACCACGCATTATCGAATCCGACCCAACTTTACTGGTACTCGTCCAAGGTAAACGCAATATCGTGTTTGATAGCACCGTATCCAACGACTTGCTGACCCAACAATACGGTCAGCTACCAACGGGCGATGAATGGAAACGCGAGAGCGGCGAGGGGGAGAAAAAAAAATCAAATCGCGGCGTACAAAAACGAATCGTTTCTGTTGAAATGAATAAACGTATTGTTTATTTTCGTGCGAACGATTCAGCAAAAGCGATACGGCTAATGTTGGGGTGACAAGACAAGTGGATACTTCCCTCTCCGTACGATCGGTCGGATGAAGAGGCAATGAGGGGTCTCGTGATCGTTATTGGCTAGACAAGGAGCGTTACTCTGTCTAACTTGGTTCCTAGTTGAATAGTCAGACAAAAAGGAGGTGATTCCGATCTAAATAACTTGGTCTAAGTGGAAGAGGAACTGTGAATAATGGTAAAACGTTTTTAAATTGCTTTGAATTCGAAAAGGAAACGATATCGAATGGCACGGGAGGGTCCATCGGATACCAAACACGTACAACCCTCGTCCATACGTTGTGACACTTTGTCATTTTAAAATAAGTGTAGAATTATTTATTTAATACGTGGTGTTCGCATGAAGCCGGCGAGAATATAGAGTGAATGCAAAAGTTACCCCAGTTACCAGATTTCAACCCCGTTGAAAAATTGTAGGATGAACCGGAAAGATGTGCCCGAAAATAGAATCCTATGTTTGAAGAAGATTTGTGGACGTATTTGGAGCAATCCTTGGCAGATATTCGGGAAGATCCATTGAAAATCCTCGCCGTAAGAGTGCCAAAATTAATTCTATCTCTCGCGTTATGTTACGGTAGGAGGGGTGGTGTGCGCTAATGAAAAGATTTGAAACTTTATATTAGCTGTGTGCGAAAGTTTTCATCGCCTATAAATACCAAACGAAGACTTTAAATTGAGGGAAAAAAGGAATAAAAAATGGAAACTGTTGCCCCTTTGTAAGCAGATTGGGTTACTGATGCCATAAACTTTGCTCCAAATTTTTACTATTACTGTTCAAAGTTTTAACAAGCAACTGAATAATCTAGTAAACAATTTGGTAATTAAAAACAATAGAAAAATAAAAAAGAATTTAATTAATCTTCTATTATTATTATATAAGTACTGTAAATGATTTCGAGTAATAATAATAGGTGCAATTATTGATTTATCGACAATTCATCCATGGTTGTGTTTGTTCTAAAAGTATATCCATTGTTTTATCGCAATACCAATTTTTAGCTAAAAATTAGCAGAATGTTTTAATTAAATGTTGTAAAACGATGGAGCTAGAAATTTCTGGTTGTACATGAAATTCCATTCGCAGTAGTGATTCCTCCGCAGAAATCATTCATCAAGTTCCGTAGCTGTAGTGCTTGAAATTAACTTACGTTGCTTATCTCGCGAAAGCTCGCAAGAAAACGGAACAAGCTAAATAAATAATATCGTGCTCGAACGTTAGCCATGGAACGGCGAACTGGTCACGTCGAAGTAGCTTTTTATTTAGGTCAAGCACCGTACCAGAAGCATTAAGAAGCCTCTTTCGTAAACCTTCCTAAAGATATCGTGTTTCGTCTGCGATTGGACACCATTATAATACCATGCCGTATCAAACTGAGCCACACTCTGAGGCAATAATAATCACATCGTGCATATCGAGGATTTCATTGGTCGTGCGTAAGCACGAGAGCTGGTACTTGAAACGGCAATCGTTCCTAGAACAGTCGTTTCGAGTGTTCTACGTTCGTCAAATTGCAAATAACTTCGTGGATATCGATCAACAAAGATCAATCATGCTTTCGGTGAGCCCCACGCAATGAACCAACCAAATATCTGCCTCAGACTTTGATGAGTTTTAACATATTGATAAACAGGTTATTAAAACTCACTTTGTACGTGATTTCAGATGTGGGAGGTTGAAATTAATAACGATTATCCGCTCTGTAACTAAATTCTTATAGTGTTCTAAATTTCACGGTTTCTGACTAAAAATTATGTAAAAAAGGCTGCCTCGGGTATAAGAAAATGTCAGGTGTAATTAAGATAAAATTTCTTTCGGAGCCTGCTGTACCGTCACTAATAGATTCCTTCACAGGACCGTTAAACACGTGATAAAGGCTCATGCTTAAAGCTGATTTTCCAAAATGGGCTTTAGCCGTTAGTGTGCTTACCGATAATGTCAAAATTTATGAGTAATTCTTTATTTCGTACACGGGAAAGTGGTTTAGAGCGAAAAAAGGAAATTAGATTTTATAACAGAACGTTGAACGTACACAGTGGATGAATGAAAATGGCGTTAATGTTTTAAACTATGAGACACAATCATGAACTGTGAATCTAATTGAAAATTTTCATCCAATATAAATTATAACCTGCAATTAACACTTTGATAACTGGTGTTACGAATTCTGGAGTTTGGTATTTAATTTTATTGAGATTTTAAATTCCAAGACTTCAAATTATAAAATTCAATTTATAAAACCTCAGTCCTATTATTTTTCAGACACCCTGTCATTGCTTGTCAAAGTTTGGAGAGAACGGGTGAAGAGTTCTCCTCGTAAATGATGAAAGACCACAAAAATCATTGTAGAGCCGTCGTAATGTTGCAGCCTCAGAAGTGTGCAACCGCGAGAGTGCGGATATCGCTGGGACAAGGTCTTTGTACTATAATCGCAGGAAGACGATAATCGACGTAAATACCGCAAATCGTCGACAATCGGCAAGGGTAGTTTTCTAAGCCTACACGCGCGCAGAATTCCGCCTAAATCGTGGATCGTGGTGCGTTGCACCGAATAACACGCGAAATCACTGTTGCGTTATTTGGATCGCATTTTGCCCTACTGAAATCAGATTCCACGCGAAAATCGTGACCGAGTAGGTATATGGTAAATTGAATGATAGTATAATAGCGTTCCATGGCATTACAGAATTGCGTTACATAGGCTACGTGGAATGTTACCTACGAAATCGTAGAACTTTCATGTAACTCTCGTGCAGCTGACGTGCAACGCCACGAGTGAGTCGACTTTTAAGCAACGGGGACGTCGAATCTCTTTTCCCCCTTTTGTAAATAATAAAAAAGAAAAAACGTTGAATTACAAGTGTATGGTCGGTACAAAAATACGATGGAGGATACCGACCGTTTTTTCTTCTATTTCGTGCACATTTCTTGTCACGTACATGCTTGAAATAGAATTACGTAGCACCATTTGTATTCGTCTGTGTAATATAACGCCGGTTTCGTTGTCGTTATCAACAACAGGGGATCAGTGTTTCCCGCTGACGAAAATCATGGGGTAAAGTTAGCACCGTTAGTCATCGACTCGTGTCACTTAACCGATCGCACGCAAACCGTGAAACATCACTAAAATTATCGACGCGTGGAATGCTTTCGTATTCGATACGATAAATTTGATGTGTAACCACTATTGCGCATAAAATGTCATCAAAATTAAACGTATAATTATTTCCTAACAATAATGGAATAATTTAATATAGAATTAATTACAATACTTTAAAAAATTTCTAATAGTAATTTAATTTTCCCATTCTCCGTTTTTGGTTCTGTCGATTTTTGTTGCTTTATTTGCAATAATTATTGGTGTTATCTGAAAGAAACTGAAAATTGGAAATAATTTGGTAAATCCATTCTTGTTCTGAAACAAACACGCAGCAAGAGCAAACGGGGAGAAACAAATTGAGTGTCGGCAAGGTATTCATGGCGAATAACCTTCTCCATTTAAAACGATAAATGCAACGAATCACGGTGTCAATTACCCTACGACCCTGACCATGGTCGCTATCAACTCGATGTGAATAACCGTTGACATTCGAGTGGTTAGCAAGTCACTCTCTTTGAGCAGCGTGTACTTACTTTACCGGCTTTGCTGACCGATACGTAGACATCGATGCGCCGCCTTTCAACATCGCCGCGATGCCATTAACTGGGAGCTGCTCTTGCAATCTCTGATGTAGTTGGTACCGCTGTTGCTACCACACCAGGAAGCTTTAAGTGGGTGGTACAGACGGCTCCGAGCGAGTACTTTGTACCACCGAGTCAGAATTGGTTTAAGTCCATTACACGCGTACGTGTACATGAGATGTTAAAGAGCCCCGTTCATAAACGTTCCGCGAACCTCTCGAACCTTATCTACCTGTCCGCCTGAAAATATCCTCGGCCAACAAAGGCCTGTGATTCAGATTAAAAATGCAGCGGCGCGAGTAACGAAAGCCTTAATTCATTTTTCAAAATGAACGTTAATTCCAGCGAGGTGTACGACAGACATTTTGAACATCAAATATTGTATGCTCCACACAGGTGCATTTTGTTTCATTAGTAGATCAAAATTTTAAGGTTTTCTCTTGTTAACGTTTCATTGTAATCATTTTAATGAGGTAAAAAGCTATGCAACGAAGTTATGAGTACTCGACACCTGTCATCAAAGTATTAAACTGTTAAACTACGACACAGGAGACATTTGCTACAATCTACTTTATTGCCGTGGCTTTAATGTTCATATTATTATAATGAATTACAATGGATAAAATGCTGCGATTTTCGTCCAACAATTTTAAGCACATCATTTTTATTTGACAAATTAATAAATTGTACAGTTCTCAAGGGTTAGAAATAGTCCCGTGATTGACAGACTAACACAAGTCTACCTTTCCTAAAATTGATCCTATCAATCTTTCATTATTTTATCAAAATTATAAGAATCTATCCATATTGAGATTCAACCACGATCACGAATGTGTGATAGTTAAATTTTGAATAACTGAATAATTAATAAAAGAAAAGGTCAAATCAATTTTGAATACCGTTAATATTAAGCTAATAGTGTAAGATATTCATTTGAATCGTTACATTTGAAAATTAATCGATAGAAATCATAATGATTGTAACTTAAGCGTGCCTTACCACACACGTCTGTTTCCACTGTGACAGTCAACGTGTTAAAAAGTAACGAAAACGGATTCTAGTCTGGCTCTTGGGTACAGATACGTTCAAGCTTTCCTATCACCCTGTGCGTCGATTTTTAGCTTCAAAAGCTCGTTTAAAACTGACCTCTTGAAACGTACAGTTACAACGAAGCCACGTTGCGCCGTGTAGTTTTCAATCAACGTTGCGTTCATTAACAAGGGATTACAAATTCAAAGTGCATGTACCGGGGGGGGACGTATGGCCTGTGTAGCGGTAAATTTTAGCGCGTTCCCAAAGTGAAGAATCCCGTGCAGCCTATGTCGCGGGATCGTATGAAAGACGGTACATAAAATGAAGCAGGAACGTCCGTCAACGGTGCAATGTACATGGTCGAACAAACAGTGTACACGATCAATGAAACCTATGGTTACGCGTGGGATCACGTATGTTGTCCCGTCGAGCACTCCAGCCCGAAGGCAAAGGGGGAAAGGGTGACGACGTTTACCGGTCGCATCGAATTACAAGTCCCTTAGGTAATGGTGCGTACGTTATTCAATACCCTGTGCTTGGCATTCTACGTGTGCGGCACTCGAAAGGATGGAGTTTCCCGACGTGGCAAAGCGTTTACGTGATTACGAGTACAACGACGCCTGCGAAGATCATTGTCACATGCAACTGTATCGTGATTCGAGGCGTTCACGGATCCTGCGTTGACAGTGCGCAGCTACCCTCCCGCGTTACAGAGACCGAGGCTTAACACGCTATCAATTGTACGTGTCAACACCTACAATTGATGCGAATACCTGGTCTACATTTTGAGAGTCCCGGGAAAGCGAACAAAACTGAATACCATGCGATTTGTTTAAACGATTGAAATAAAATTTTTAATGTAGCAAGCTTTATGGTAGTAATTTATTTTTAACAAGTTTTATATTCTATTTCCACAATACTTCGTTATTATTTATAGTTTTCAATATCCAATAAGAATACTTTCGACTGAATAAGTAAAAGCATTTTTAATAACACGAGTGGCAACTTTTTTATGAAAATTAAAGTGTCACCCATATACGGGTGAAGTGGGAGTTAAGGTGTTCAACGTTGCAACTGATACTTTTTACATTTCTGAAAAGTGTGTTAATTATTTTTAATATTTAGACTCGACTCATATTTTTTCATTTCGTATCTAAATATTTCCAAGTGGATTTGAAACATTTCGAGCAATCAGTTAATTGAAATTTATTTTAGTTGAAATATCGAGCTTCTTCGGGACGAAGGGACTCCTTGTTCGTTTTATCGAAATACAAACACACTTCAGAACCCGGGTACAGGAACATTTCAGATAGTAGAAAATAACAACTTCCAAGGCAAATACCGTGCCGCCACTACTATTGCCATTACCGCACAGGTTTAATATTTGATATGTATCCAGAGGTACGTCAATATTTTACTACCGTAAAAAAGAGATTACCATTTTTGTGAATGAAACCGTATGTAGATTCTGATACGAGTATTTGTTTGTACAACAAACAGGTGCATCGCAATACCAGTTTATATTGATAACGCTTACTGCAAGCTGGTTTGGGATGTAATTTAACGATATTCGATAAAACGCTTGCCCGGCATCCGATGCCATCAACAACTATTATTATCGTTCATGACTACTTGATGAATTAAGATCTCGTATCAGATGATTACAGCACTTTCGTTCGCTCCGATCGTCCGTACGCTTTTCTGTCCCCGACCCTCTATGTTTTTGTTTGATTCAACAAATTGAGACCGTGTACATCGCGCACCGTGTATCAGTATTTTTATTCCAAGGAATGAAATCATGGACATTCTTTCTTAGAATATTGTGTTGACAAATTGATACGCCCAAGCGTGGGTGGGCCAAATGCTTGTCGCGCGCAGATGGTAAAGTCGTACACAGATTTCGTTCCATGTTTTATAAATCAGAGTTCCTTTGAATCGTTCCGAAAAGCGAAAGAAATGTTTACATTAAATTATTATCGTCGTTGGTTAATTTCAGTTTGGAAATGGGCAATTTTTTCTCCTACACACTTTTTCTAGTAATCTCCTTTAAATATAGGTGACACTTGAATTTCCATTAAAATCAGTCGCCTATGTAGATAAGAATTCTTTGGTGTATTTGGTTGAAAATATCCCTATTAGACGTTTTAAATTATGTATAATAAAACTACCAAAATATTATGGAAACGGAATATAAAATTTGTCAAAATAAAATTATTATCAAATGAAATTTTCAGTAGCTGCAGCGTGGCAGTAGAAATGTTAATATAAATAAAAATCTAAAATTGCAAGATCCATTAATTCCACGAAATGCGTGGAGTAAAGTGTTAAGTAATTGTGTTTCGAATAATATCAATAAGGATAATTTGTCGATAAAAAATAATGTTATTATCGTAATTTGATATTGCAGATAAAGAAATTGAACGGAATAAGTAGCCCCGTAAACGAGCCGATAGTAATGTTATTACTGGCTCCATGAAAACTGTTACTTTTATTCGATACCGTAAGAAGAGTAAAAGTTATATCGTTTTTCCTTTATTAGCGATTACGAACTATCATAAAAGATTCAAATTTTCTGCAGTCTAATAAAATAATGTTGCCCCACGTAAAGCCCTATGCTTTACGTCCTCTTTACATTTACGACAGAGAATTATAGCATCGTAGTATTAAATCACAAATTACTTTTAAAGTAATATTTTTTTACCTTTTGATATTAAACAGTATTATACAAAATCGAGCTCAAGAATGAAAAAATATACGATCTCCAAGTTCCAATATGGTTGCTTCGATTATAAATCAGTTTCAATATAATTCATTCATTACTGCATTTTTTATTGAATTTTTAGGCGAATGAAAAGTTCAATAGAATATGTTTTCAACGACGTATCGATCTTTTTTTCAGTCCTATTCAGGTTTTAATTAGTCCTATCAAATCGATATTACAAACAAAATAATTGACTTTATTTAAAAGGATACATTGCACATTTTTTTTTATATATTCAATATCAAGAACATTTTATAAAATACTAGGATGGCCAAAAGGCAATAAAAATTAAATTCTAAATGACAGGAACAAATTCTTTTTAGTTTGGAGTGAAAATAAATTAGGAAACTTTCGTCAGAATCTCATTTAGATGCTTAGTATCAAGTGTTCTAACATTTATGAACAACATTGTACACGTAGGAGAAACACCTTCCGAGTCGAATCGTTATGGTGTCACGACGAAACTGTATCCCAACGTTGGCCCGAATTAACTTCCCCTTAAAGTCCTAGTACTTCGTCGGAATAATTGCTTGAGCTATTAAGAAGTCAGCGACAATTACGTCGATCCGCCGGTACTGCAAAGCCAAGCAACCTCTGTCCGGACGCCTAACGTTGCATTAGCATAATTAAATCGTGAGCACCGTGATTGGCCATTGTAAAATTGCTTCCCGAGCTTCTTTTTGCCAACGAGCTCGTTACATTCGGTACAAACATATGCACGATTAAACCGTAATCTTTGTCGTTCGTTCGTCCCTGAACCTTCAACCTTCAAGATTAGAATAGAATGTACTTGTATCTTGGATGTTGGTCGATTATTCAAAGTGGGCTAACATTTTTTAATCGATGTTACCGACAACACTTTGATGGACTTTAAAAGCCTTAAACAGGACTAAAGATGTCCTATCGTTCTTTCGACACTCGAAAATTACTAGGTGTTTAGGTCTGATCACGATAATCAACTTAGCTGACCGTCCAATTCATTCGTTACTAAATTAATCAACGCAGTTTGAAATAATTACTCGACACATTAGGTTTGACGTAACCCAGACCTAACCTTGGCACGATGCGTGGTAACTTGCTAGATAGCGTGCAAAATCACTAACGGTGATTTATCACAGCGATCGTAGAACCACGATCACGGTCGTGATTTAACTTCATTCACGATCGTGATTGCGATTTTCTTATGGATCTTGAGGTTGGTCAAAGTAATTGTAATTCTGCGCCTTGATCGAATTATTTTTTATGAAACGCATAAAAACATCTGTATGTAGATAATGCAAATTTGAAATTACTTTATGTTCTCTGCATACAATGTAAATTTACGTTGCTTGATATTAATATTAAAAATAAAGGTAATTCTATGTTTTGTTGCTTGTCTGCTAATATTAGTACTCTAAAGAGTAAAATATTAATTTTTTCTTTTAATTTCATATTATTATACGTGTATTTAGTATAATGAAGTCTAAATAAATTTTTGCAATTCTAATAAAGTCTAAGAATGTAATGCGTGAAAATAAATAGTTATGTTCTCCATTAATCAAAACTAATCACAAAGAATCACGAATCAGTGTGAAAAATCATCATGATTGGGAATGAATGTGTTCAAATCATAATTCATTCAAAAGCTTACACCATCACTACTTGATAGTACTATGGCGAGTGCTGAAGGCACCATCTGATAGGCACCATTTTCCCTGGGGAAACCTATGCTCGACACTGTACTTATTTACGTATTCTAAGGATCCAACAGTATTGTATGCATAATATGGTGAATTTCTTGAGTATTTAAAGATATTTTTATATTTTCCACTGTAAAAATACAAGCAGTTCTTATTTCAATTCCAATAATGGTTGCAATTTATTGATTTACACCAAAGGAGGGCTGCTGGTTTTTACTTTCAAACCACGCTACACCGATTTCCCAATGAATAAGAGGTCACAAAAGCTCTCCCCGCGAGATGTATAACGGTCGCAGTGGAATCGTGGAAGCTTTCTTTTCGAAGCTCGCATAAAGTCGCGATTCCCGGCACGTTTCGCGCATCCTAGACCCGATCCCTTCGGGAGAGTTCGCGTCCAGCTTGTAAAGTCCTAATGACGACAGTCGGCCGTCAAAATGGAGAAAAAATAAGCGGCGGAGGAGGGGGCCGATTCAACGGGAGAGATTTTACGAAGGCGGTACGAGCCTCGCATAATCCTTCAACAATACGTCATTCATAGAAATCAGATTTCGACGACAAGCAATTTTAACGATCCTCCGCTCGTTCAAGCTTTTTATGGAGCGCAAAATACGTAAGGCTGGGGTCAGATTTGAATCAGAATATGCTTAATTCGTGACTTACCCTTAAGGTCGATGTTTTAGGACACCGATTGCATGCCTGATTTTTACGTAGGGTGAGTCATGTGTACAACTGAGCCAGCCTTTTATCTTTTACATACATATATACTAATTTAATAAATAAATACATTTATAAGGATTCTGAATACGTTTTAACAAAGTATTATCTATTTTAGAATGAATCTAACTCATTTTACTTTCGAGTAGAATCGATTCCAATTATTAAGGCTTCTGTTGATTAATTTCCAAATGTAACCTTTTAAATTACTAGTTTGCACCAAGTGTAATACTAGCAATATCCATGGTTTATTTTATCCTTCATTCATTTAAAAGTATTATTACGAAATTTGATTCCAATTTACATTTAAAACGTCTTTTTTAATATAGATTATGGTTATTATTATTATCGTTCTTTAAAATAAACGGATATAATAATGCTTTTATTATAATAAAAAGTTTTTTAACGTTCCTTTGATAAACCTATAACCGTTTACTTCTTTCTTTCCTCCTTCCTTCCTTCCTTTTTTTCCTTCCTGTACATTCATAGTATCCATTATAGCCGGAAGATTAAATGGAAAACCCGGGAGATTCTATGTTCTCATTTTCGTAATTTTTTTCTTACTGCCCGGAATTGTTACGATGAAAATATTCAGATTTCTTTTAAATTAAACAGTTACCTTCCTCGAAATTATATTTGAAAAAAGGAAACTTTATACCGTAATTTATATATTGTATTTGAAAAAATTTATCAAGAAGGTTCGAATCGAACGTCCGTTGAGAATTAAACAATACACATTTAACAGTATCGTGTGCGCGCGAAATGCAGTCTGTGCTTGTAAAGGAAAGAAAAAAACAAAATTGAGCGATGGTATACGGGTAAAAAGAAAATTAAATCGACCGCAAACGGTTCGATCGAATGGCATCGAGTACCTACACGGAGAACAGAAAAAAAAGGAAGGATACATCGAGGGTTGGGATAGATACAACCAGGCGGGGAAGGAAAAAAAGGATGAAGAACGATCCGATTCCCTGTCGGGAATTCGAGCGGAAGATCTCGTTATGTAGGTTTCGCCGGTCCCCGCCGGCAAAGTTTCGCGAATGAAACGAAATGGCGCAAATTTTCGCGAGAGTGCACATACCGTAGGAGGGTTAGCGGTAAGCCGTCCAGGCCAACTACCGTGCCACTGGATACATCGTAGCCTGGCTTGAAAATGACAATACACGTCCCTCTTTTCGGCTTAATTAAAGGCGTGCTTCGCCGAAATGCAGCTATTTCTGCGCCCTTCCGCCCATTCCACCCCCTCCTGTATCCTTCCTATTCGTTTCATGGCCACGCCGCTCCACGGCCCACGTCTCCAATACGGACACGTGAAACGTACGTTGCTTAATGGAGCGCCGTGTCTGCCAGCCTGTAATGGCACGACACTTTGCACTTGCACCACCGGGAACGTTAAATAGCGCTATCGCCGAGGGTGGAGGTCCGCCGGCCAAATAGCTAGCTTGCTATGGCTGGTTAAAAGGAAGGTCTGCCTTGTCAGACGAATATCGAGTTAGATGCGTGTACGGGGCTCGTGTACAACCCGGGTCTATTCGTGAACCAGCGTTACCTGATTTTGCGGAACACCGACGAACGACCGATTTCACAGAGTTTCTTGCCGAGACGACTGGATACAGAGTATATTTTCGGTTACAACATTTGCTCGAGACCATGTAATATGCACAGAATTCTATTTTCAATGCTGCTACACGAATACCGTGCGAATAACTTCCGCGGGTATTTTTACTCGCGAATTTAAGTAGCAGACGCAAGAAAGGAATTCGACGGAGAAAATAAATTTCGTTCGAGATACGACGGAACAAAATTGAAAGAATGCCGGCCGTACTAATTCGGTACCGAGAATTCTTCCTTTTTTCGGCCCGGTGGTCACTCAATTGATCTTAATGAAGCGAGCGTTATTTAATTTTGTAACGGGGAAGGATCGAATTAAATATTTCCGGGTAAATTAAATACTGAAAACGTTTCCTCGCTGGGATGCACAATTTGCTTCCTTTGTTCCGAGAATTGTACCTATATGCTTAAATGCGGCAACATTTTACTGGAAAACGAAGCTTCATATTTTTCCACAAATTTTTTAAATATTGTTACCTTCGTTTGCCGTCTGTCCTGATAATTAATCAATAAATACTTCAATGTATGTACAGATGAACAAAACATTCAAATTCAATTCAATTCAAATTCAAAACATTCGAATTCAAATCAAATTCTGTATCTTTTAATACAGGAAACCAGGTGTATTTTCGATATCGAAGCGTAAATGAGCAAAATTTTGCTTCAGGAAATTTGGCAACGTGTTCGCACAAAAGTATAGAGAATAAAGGAAAGAGAGACCGGGGCCAGGATAGAAAGAGGAAGAACGGCGAGAGGAAGGCAAGGAAGCAGTTAAAGACAGGGAGGGGAAGAGAGTACAGCGAACCACTTGGCTCCATTCAAAGGGGGGAATCACTGCCGCCGAGTCTGTGGGATACGGTGATGAGGTTATTCCGTCCTCCTTCCCTCAGGAAGTGACGTCACATCTCGACGTAATAAACACAAATATAAGTGGTTCCTGTGCTGTGTTCCGACGGCAAAGTAACGTAGGCCGACATGATCGAATCGCGTACGTCGGAAGAGGAAATTTGGAGAGGGTGTCGGCGCACTTGCTGCTTCAACGAGTAAATTAGCGACGACGTTTGCCTTCCAGCGCCTTCCTTGCAAAGCAGTAACATCGGCCGATCGATTTCGTCTCCTTCGGTCCAATCGACGCGGGCCACCCTGTGTATTAGCTCGTGTAAGAATTGCCTAATTTCTGAAGGCAGTCTTTGATTGCATCGGGGTGCATCCTCCAATCCATATTATATACACTACATATGTTAGCATTCATTAGGGTACCAAAGGGTTAAAATTAAAAAAAGCAAAATGTTATAAGTACCGTCCTCGTTTCAAAATGTCATTCTTATTACACTGTAAAATTCCCAAGACTGCTGCGTTTTAGCAGCAACAATTACCTGTACATAAATTTCAGAAATTAAAAAGTTGCTCTTAACATTTATATTCGACCTTTATATAACATTTGTTTCTTATTTTTATCTACGTAATAAACCCCTCGCGCCTTGCCATGAAAACCTCGCGTCATCCTATATAAAAATAAGGTGCAAAAGGTCATTAATAATACACCTGCAGGAACTACCGGTGGCAAAAATAACTGGTTCGATTATTCGAACATTATGAAGAATGAAAACTGTGCAGATAATTAATATTTGACACAGCTAAAGCAGTAGTCGATAATTTTAATTCATTATACACCATGGAGCAATTAACAAGAAGGTTTTCTGTTTAAAGGTTCAACGTCATGTTCGCATCTAACTTATTAGCGATATGGACTTTTAATTAATTTGCTAGATGACGTATCTGGGTGACGTTCATATTTCCGTAGAAATCCGTTGTTTATATTAAAATGTTTTCATTTACTTAGTCAGAAATATTCATAACAGGTGCTCGAAATTATAAATAACAGAAATAATGAAGTACGAAGAAAATAACAAATGAAATTTCCAACAGCCTTTGAGTGTGATTTGACCGCAGCGTACTCGGGCCTGGAATGACCCAGCCGCCACGCTGGGCACAATATCTACTCGTTCTAGCGTTAAAGTCTCGGTACGTTATCGGTATTGTTCCTGTCGGTGGAATATTTAGCGCCAAGAAGGTTATTACCGTTCACGTTTCACGGGGACGCGAACAAATGACCAGCAGCACATGCTCGACGATAATTTTCATCGCGAGCTCGTAGAGGCTCGTTCACGGTGCAGCTCCTTGGACCGCGAGACATCTTGAGATTCGTAGCCCGATTTCACGCGAGAACAATGCCGGGGCCACTTTCTTCTGCTCCTGGTGTGCATGCCTCCGTCTCTCTCCCTCTCTTTCTTTCCCTATTAAGTCGGCACCGTGAAAACGCAGACTAATTTCTCGTCTCGCCCCGCGCCACGACGATGCTGAAGAGTCCACGGCGGAGTGGCCCGCAACCGGAGGGTTACGAGTCAGAGAAGGTTGAAAAGGCATCCGTACAAAGAGCAGAGGAGTGTGCAACAATTATAAACACCGTGGCAATTACGGTGGCCTGGGTGCGTGCACTTTCTTCCAGCTCTTTCTCGCCGTCCCCCCCTTCCTCCCCTCGGTCCCCCACCCGTCGTGAATTGCGCCAGCCACGGAAGAAAATCATAGCCTCCTCAACGTTACCACCGGATGAACCACCCCAGCTGCTTTCACTTGTACCACCTTTTACTCGCTTGTAATTGAGCTGGAATCATACAACGATGAGAAGGAACTCGGGTAGAAGCTGTGAGTGGCTACTTGGACGCGTCACGTGTGGGATCTCGAGATGTTTTCCATTCTATTATACAACGCCAGCTACACAGAGGCAGGCGAATGTATTTCAGCGGCGTTACGCTTGAAGTTTAAGTGCCGAATTTTTACCATTTTATTTAATGCCATATATAATACCCTTGTTGAACAAATGAGCCAGGGTGGACTCTAATCTAAGTGAAAGTATTGATAGCATTGTTGGTCATCTAACAATATTTAAACAAACTATTTCGCAAAATATTTGAGACAATCTACGATTTCTTGCCAGATTATTTTGTAAACTATTACCTTAAATACCTTAGTCCAGGCAAATTTGTTTTGCGTTATTTTTTAAAGGCTTCATTTTGTTACGAAATAAGTTTAATTTTCATTCACTGTACGGGTCCACAATGAAGTTATTATTTTCAGTGTTTACAATTTGTTTGAATAAAATGATTTATTTAATAACAATAGCACAGGACGCATGAATATCCGATGAATAAAATTCCACGGAGTTCTCCTACCTTCTCGGTGGTATATTATTCGTTGAAGAACCGAAATTTTGACCAACAATACTTCAACTTTTACAAAGGAAATATTAACGGCACTCGCTGGCATAAAGAGATTTGTGTACCTGAGACTATTCTTGCATCCAAACAGATTCCCTTCAAAGTTTACAAAGACGAAACAGCTTCGTTGTAAGCAGCTATTTCTTGCTTTTGTTTCATTCAAAAGTTTCTTTGGGCGAAAACAACTCATCAAAGCAATTTTATGACGAAATATTTAACGAAATTGAAGCTCCCTTCATCGTCTGAATTGTTTAAACGATCGCCTGATTTAATGTACAACTTTGCTCGTTTATTGTGGCGCGTTAATCGGTGTTTGACAATTTCAATTATAATTACGCGATTTTGAAATTTGAAAGACTCGATTTAACGTAGCCCCGATTGAAAAACATCCGCCAATTAAAAATGTATGAATAATGTTATAAATATTCTTAACGCAATTTATTGTGATTAAAAAATTCATAAAAAGTAAAAGTATAGAGTGTAACATTTCAGTCCAGTTCCACGAGACCGAGTGCCCGATAATATCTCAGAAATAATAAACACTCGTATAAATAACATTAATTACCAGTTTGTAATTGACTTTTGAATTTTTACAACGGATCAGTAAAAATTGTACACGAGGCAAACAGGCTTTATCAAGTGACACCATTTGCTATTCATGAAACAAGTTGGAATACTCGAAAGGTAAACTTATTTGCGCCATTAAGGAGAAAATATTTAAGAAGCATTCGCAAATTAGATCGAAATGTTACAAACGAAGAAAAAGGGTATTTTTTTTTATAAATCTTCCAACGATGAGGGGGAAAAAACGACGTATAATGACATTGCTCTTTCCCGTTTCGCATTTCACTAGAACATCGCGTTAATATGGTCTCTCCCCTTTTCCCGGGGACTCCATCTTGCGTCTTCATCTCGTTTCCTTCCTACTTCGTCATAAGAAAAAGATCCGGGCGTATTTCTCATATTTTATTTCCGCTGCCACGCTGCTTTTTATTGCGGTTCGACTCAGACTGAGCACCCCGCGGCTTCAACCGTGGCCTTTGAAGAGTCTCTTTAAAAAAAAAAAAACAGACAGAGAGAGAGAGAAGGAAAAAACTGTAAGATTCACCGGAAGAAATGCAAGGAAATTCGCACATCGTGTCGGAAATAACGAAGGGCCAGCCGTATTTATTTGTCTCGCGGTGTGGTCCCGTTTCGGCCGTTAAAAGAAGCCCGCAGTCGCGCGAAGGATTTACGAGAACACGAAGGATCAACGGTTTCGTCTCTTTTTATTTTACACGCAAACATAGATCCTGATTTTGTAGCCTCGCGCAACGACACGGCTCTCCGCGGGATGCGAATCTCGTGTATCCTTTGAATTTTTCAGCAAATTGTGGAACGCGAGCGGGAGAAAGTTTCCACGTAACCCTCGGCTCGCGGTCGAAACCGAAAGAAAAGGGATCAAGGGATTAAAAACTAAATTACTTAAAGATAAGGGCGAAGAAGTTCGAAAGAAAAGGCTGGGGTGGAGAATATGAAACTTCGTTTTTCTGAAGTTCGAGTCTCGCGCATTAATCTCGGGTATTAAACGTTGCACGAGGATATTACTGTTACGTGATTGTTTAAAAATAATTTCTTGAAGGTACGAACCTCCTTTCTACGAATATAAACATAGTAGCAGTACAGTGAAATCGCATAAATAAAATAACTTTGAAGAAACTAAGTTTTGTTTTTCATTTTTTATAATTTATTATATCGACCCTCGAACGATGGGCTATTAAAATGTCGATAATTTAAATTTAATTATATTATAATTTCATAATGAAGTTATTTTATTTAACTGTACTTGATGTATTGTTGCATACATTTTGCAGGTCTGGGTCACGATTAACCCTGATCCGTTGTGAAAATAAAGAAAACCAGCTTGTATAGCTTGTAATTATTTTAACGACGTAATGTATTCATTGGGAAATGACCGGCATATCAATGCAACTTATTTAAATCGCTAACAAAAGAGAAACAAGGAAACGTATTAGCCGGAACATGTCAACTAATTGTAAAAGTCCCCGGTTGGATGGAGCTGTTATTAGCAAAGCTATTACCGCCCACCGATTTCCTTTGGCAAAGCTCGAAGAAGCTAATGGAGACTGTCGTGCTGAAAATACAATTTTCAGACAATCTGGTTTCCTAGTGGACGGACAGCAATCAAGCACCACTTAAGCCCTCATCGTTCGTTTTATGATCCTGCAACAAGTACACCGGGGACGAGGAAATTAAACGGACTCGGAAAATGCCTGCAACTACTGCTTTTATGATGTATTTATTTGTATGCGGCCCGGCTCGAACTTTCAAATGTCTGCATATTCACGGAAGGCTTATTAGACCGTCATACAGACCAACGGCACCTCGTGAAATAGTGTGTCTGAAACTTTCACGATGATTTGAATTAATCGTCATAGCATTTCTAATTCAAAACAGAATAAACTTCAATCTCTAGGAAAGGTTGACGAAATACCTGAAACGTTGGTGAAATGTTTAATTACTGGTACTTCAAATAGATTTTGCAAATTACAATTTTTACCAAACCTTACTTGTATTATAAAATTTAATATCTTTCCATTTCAATTGTTATTAATTTTATAGAAATTAGATTTTTATAAAATCCTTGTCACCAAAAGTTAATAATTGTAATATGTTACTTCAATTATTGGCATACCTGCTTGCTTCAAAATGAAACTTTTTGAATGCAATAAAATAATCCCCTATATTTCTATATTTTTCAATCCTCTTTCGTAATCATTTTTGTTCATAAATATATAACACACGACAACCTGTTTTCTTTTTTAAGAAACAAGGTTTTTTCCTTGAAGCGGTACGGGCATTGGATTGGAAAGATTTATTTAGCATCTGTCTGACGGGCATGGTTTGAACAAGAGCAACAGCGGTCGAGACCGGTGCATGGCTTTCATCAATGAAATCAAGTTAGTAGTATCTAGAGAGGTTTCCGGAGAGACAGGAAGGTGTAATGAGAGTAGTTTAGTGCTTAATCGGGGTTTCTCGAGCGGCCTCTCAAACTACTCCAATTAACTTCGCGCCAAGCCCGATTGCCGGTAGATTCAAGGGTAAATCCGCATGATATTGATTAAATTTAGAATGGGCCACGAAGGAAGCGAGCTAAAGTTTTCTTTAATATGGCTACCCGAACTGTCGTTTGGATAATTAATCAGTGCAACGTCAGCGAAGGGCAAACTTCGGCTTGATTTAATGCAGAGTCTGCGGTTTAAGCAACCTCAATGAACGGAAGTGGATTAATCGTTGAATTAAAGTTTGAACTATTGCATGAAAATTTTAATGAATACCGGAGGTTTATTCTCGACAAAACAAAGGGCGCCCATTTCAGCCATTTAGTACGGAGCCAGTTATTCAAGTCTTATTTACCTTAGATTGTAGCAAATTAATAGAAGAAATAAGAATAAATGGATTCATGGCCCATTATTTCAAATTAAATCCTTTGCTTTTCAGAAATTTCACAATGGAGGGCTCTGTAGGGTACTTCAAACCATTTTTAAACATTTATAATTTTTAAAAGCGTAATTTACCAATCGAAGAGCAAAATTATTATTTTATTAATATTTCCAAAATTTTCATTTTGATAAAACCACATCAAAATAAACTCTTGATATACAACTTCGACAGATCAAATCAATTTATATTTAATTTTTGCTTAAATAATTCTTTCAAAAAATTCTTTTCACTTTGAAAACACGAAGTCGGTAATTGGAAAGGAAAAGAAAGTGGAATTAAAGACTCCATTTGAAATTTATCAGGAATACGAGCATCTCTACGAAATCTTTTGCATAATTCATAAGATGTTGCTACCCACGCTGCCATTCAATATTTTAGTTGACAAAGACCTCCACAAAACGCTTTCGCTTTTATTCAACCCCCATTACTCCCATGTCGGATCTGTACCGCGTGCCGGCATTTAACAATTTCCACCATCGATACGGAACGCTCTCGCAGATGTTATCGTCGAGCATAGGTGGGCACCTCCTCGCATTCCAACTTATAGCTGCCAAACGGTTTGCTGTTGTGTATATTGTTTACGGCCATGTGCGCGTACACGCGGGGGTTTCGTGCCCCGAGCACGTATCGGCCGTATCGCGATAGGACCAGGGCTAAAACAGGATTGGGCGGTGGATGTAGCTCGCTGTTGTAACCATCATCGTTCAGGACCCCGCTCAGGAAGTGATCGAGGGCTTTGATGACCGTCGTTACGTCTTGCGAATTACGATGGGGATTCGTCGTCTGAGCCTTCCCACGATAGGCCGATCCTACATGATCCGAATCGTCCGTTAGGTATTCATCGTGCTCTTGCACAACTTCATACGATCGTTCGGGGACGTGGGGATGATGCTCGACCTCCGCTCGCAGCCTCGATCCGCTGTTCAACGTTGTTTTAACCTTCGTTCCTGTTTCGCGACCGATCTGCACCTCCTTCGCTGTTCTTCAAATGCAAATTTAAAATAAGTTATTACAATTGCTGACAGTTCAATTAAAAGAAGTATACGGTCCCTGGCCATCGAATTAGGACCAGGTAAGAAAATTTCACATGTCACGTACAGTAGTTGTGTATTATGCTATGTATTTTAATTTTACGAAAAACGTGAAAAATACTGAAAATTTGCAGTGGTTCTAATTCGATGGCCAGGAACTGTAGATTTCATTTTTCTATATTATCCTCGTTGATAACTTTTCTTTTTATGTCAATTGCATAGGATTACAGCAGACCCTTTCACCTTGGCGAAAAGAATAATTTGTTCCACTCGATTTAATTTCTTCGCAGAACGGTTAGCTGGACGTGAAATAAGTTCGTTTCAATGACATAAAAGATATTCAACTGAAAGGGACAATGCAACAGACTCTTCTTTTCAGCTTCTCGCGTCCTATTTTCTTTTGATTCGCAATTCAGTGACTGAGGAAAAAAATATGGTACCGAAAATATGTATTTTCTTTCCGATAGGATAACTGCAAAATTAATTAATAGCTATGTAAAATATTTCGTTGAGAACAAGATGCATTGAATTTTAGTTAAAAATCTGTTATTGCATGCGAAGGTAAATTGAAAAATATTTTTTTTACATTTATTTATCAAACAAAGTTTAAAATTTTCTTCTTGGTATAATTATTATTTATCACAATTACAATAAATACTAATTTTTCATAGTAAAAATAGAGTTCTATGATTTCATAGATGTTCTATACTAAGTGTCGTTTTTTCCACTCTATTTATTTCCTAAATAAGTACAACAGGACTTGCCTTAAATGTATTTATTACAACAGTTTACAAAACTAACTGGAAAAACTATTTTTGTGGAAGGTTCACTGTCGACGACTGTCTCGAAAAAGTACAGAGACACATAGGGGGTGCAATAAACGAAAGTCCTCGAGTCGTGTTGACATTTGTGAGAGAGGGGACTAGAGAGAGAATAATGCTTATTCTCAACACACTCCCTATATTTGACCCTTTTCACACTTTTTACTACAACTTCAAAATGCTTCAATTTTGCCACAGTTCACTGTTAATAAATATATTAATTTTGTCGTACTTTAACATTTCTTTCGTTGAAAAGTACGATTTTAGAATCAGGCGTTCCACAATAAACAATATTTTGAACAACGTGAAAGACTACCCTTTGAAGGCCTTTGTAAACGGACAGGAAATATCTGTCAGAAGATCCAGACCCGATTATTATGGAATATTTGACATGTTATACGTCGGCCAAGCCACAACATCTTCGAAACAAGAATTCCTACCTTTGCTTATCGGCGATTGATTTAATCCTCTGATCTTTGGACGGCAACTTGAGGTCGATCAATAGCGGTTTCAGGTACGAATACCCAGCTTGTGTTTGTCTTTCGGAGGAGCCGGTGGCCGGGCTTCGAGCTTCTTCCAAGCCATTGTCCGAGGCAGGATTGGCGAAAACAGCATGTTGCGAAAGTTTTGGAAACGCGATGTTCGTAGTTGGTAGGTAACCAAGAGGCGGGGACCGTAAACCCGTCGCTGGCCGGAAATCCCTAGGTACTTCTGTTGTCAATATACCGCTGACAGCGCAGACAAGCATTACCTGAATCGCATAATTTTCGAGTTTATTTTTATTTTCTTTCACGGTTAAATCGCCGCGGTACTTTTAGGCTGTCAAACGCAACGGACAAACGGAGTTCGTAAAATTTATTGCAGCATCGAAACGGATTGTCTAAAAGTTTTGTTTCGGAACTTTTCGCACCTCCAATATGCTTTTCCCCGCGCCGTGAAATAGGATGAATAAAAGTAAATATTGGACAGAGACTGATAAAACAGTATTCGAAGTTGTGAATGGCGAATAATCCTATTTATTTTAAAGTATACGTATATCTTTAAGAATGAAATATTTTGTTTGATACGGTGGGCTTTTTAAAATAGAATTCTGTTTGAAGAATGGGGAAAATATTTCATTTATTTTGATTTATTTTTCGTTTGAATATTATTGCAATGTACTTATGAGTATAAAGAGTTCCCTAATAACGAAATAAAAATAGTTAGTAGCAGGATTTAGAAAATTATAATCAACGACATTCAAGTATTTCATTTTATGTTTCATTTTATTTGTGTTTCAGATTGTTAAAATAGAAATATATAGTTTTTTGATTCAGGTTGCTAAAATAGAAATATTTTATTTTGTTGTTACATTATTAAAATGAAAATATTTTATCTTTTAAAAGATATACCATAAAAATTTCGTTTTAGTTTTATTTGAATATGCAATTATACAAACAGTATATTTCCTGTTATGTTACTGTACATAAATGTACGAGATATTTACATATTTTCGACGAAATTATTTTACAAAACGTTTGAAATAATGGTCGTCGAGAAATATGAAATCGTTTAGCTAGCTTCGCAAAAGCTTGTTGTTCTTGAAAAATCAATAATCACAGATATACTTTTATTATTTCAAGCCACTCGTATTGTAGTTGCATTCATGAATGTTATTCCTTTGAAAATTGATTGTTTAATAAGAATAAAAATCGATAACGAAAGAAAAATGACATTAAACGTTTTTATGAATCATTTATACGTATAAGAAAGAAAGAAAAACAATTTTCTGACAACTGTTTAATAATTTGAAAACGAAAGAGTTAAAAATTAGGGTAATAGCTAATACGAGAATAATTAATTTCAAAACGATTGGTTAAATGATTTATAAAATTATAAAATTTTTTAATTAGTTTTCTATTTTCGCCAAACTCATAACGAAAATAAATCCTCTATTTAAATATTTGTAGCAATAATTAAAAATCCAGCATCCGGGGTCGAAACCATAGTCATTAATTGTAATTAAAAATAAATATTTACATTACTACTCTTATAAAATTGAAAAAAAAAATATGTGAAACTTGATACTGAGTAATTAATTTCATTACGTTAATTTTGCTCGAATTTTTTTCGTACTATCTCACTTTAATGTTCAATTTATACGAATGTTAAAAAAGAGATACTGTGGTATCTCTTCTCTTCGAGAAGAGCATCTAATCGCGTTCGAATTACACATAAAAGTAACATAAAAGTAAAATATGATTTACCAAGTGAAAAGCAACGGCGCCGTCGAGGTAGGCCAACATTCTGGGAGGTTTTTGAAATAACTAAAACGGCAGCACGCACATCGAATTCTTTTTATACCCTGTAACACTGGCTGCCCTAAGAGCGAAGTCTTGTCAGTGGCAGGAAATGTGTACAATGTGTAAGCACCTATTTATCTACATACTGAAAGATTTCTTTGCTCTCCCTTTTTCCTTTTCTCGTGTCCTTTCGTTACGAAACTATTGTTCACATTTTGCTGTAACTTTGCACAACTTTTTGTTCAATTGTACGTCGTTGTATACATTATTGTTTAAAAGTATTCTGTCATTTGCAGTGTTCAACAAAAGCTATTGAATTTCGCGTGAAAGAGAAAGCTTAAGTGTCTTCTATTACTTGAAAATCATTAAATAGACATTCTATTTTTATGATAATGGATCATATAAATTTTATTTGAGAGATTTATCATAAAAGGTGGGCAAATCCGTTTTGTTCATTCATGAGATACCTACGTTGTCGATTTATACCAAATTATATAATTAAACGAAGTTCTATGATCAGCTGATTTATATAATAGATAGAAAAAATATTATGGCGCGAAAACTACTAGATGGTATTAGTTACACCGTTTCGAGGCGTGTAGGGTTTAAAATTAAATTAAATAATAGTAGAAAGATAAAACATTGTATTATTATAAAATAATGAATTTAATATCGTTCAAGCTTTATTTTTCAATTAATTTAAAGAGCAACTGAGGACGGTACATGGGGTGTTACCGACGAAATTAGCGAAACAGAAAATTGTGTTTTTTCAAAAACCAGGCCACTTTTCGGATAAACTAAAGTTATAGAGACATTTATAACAACAAAATATTTTATGTAATGGTGTTAAAAAGCCGATTTTTAATAAATTAATTTTTACCGACTTTTTATTTTACCCCTGGCGCCACCTGCGAACAAAGTGCTGAAACTGCTCAAAAATTGACAGGAATCTGCCGTACCTACAATGATTATTTTTTAAGAAAATAATTTGTTGCTGTTTTCGCGTGTTTGAAGCATTTAATCGCTTCTATTTTACACTAATTATCGATTCCAATTGTCCGATTAATCCTAGAAGCCCGAAATATTGAAATATTAAAGATTAAATCGCACATTGAGAGAGTGAGAGGTGAGATTGGCGGACTAGTGTTCACTCTCTCGCACATTGGTGTTGTGCGCAGGCGCGAGTTTGGCGTAGAGAGAGTGAGAGACTAGATGCTCGGACCTCTCACTCCCACAATGTGCGAGAGAGTGAACACTAGTCCGCCAATCTCACCTCTCACTCTCTCAATCTGCGATTTAATCTTTAATATTTCAATATTTCGGGCTTCTAGGATTAATCGGACAATTGGAATCGATAATTAGTGTAAAATAGAAGCGATTAAATGCTTCAAACACGCGAAAACAGCAATAAATTATTTTCTTAAAAAATAATCATTGTAGGTACGGCAGATTCCTGTCAATTTTTGAGCAGTTTCAGCACTTTGTTCGCAGGTGGCGCCAGGGGTAAAATAAAAAGTCGGTAAAAATTAATTTATTAAAAATCGGCTTTTTAACACCATTACATAAAATATTTTGTTGTTATAAATGTCTCTATAACTTTAGTTTATCCGAAAAGTGGCCTGGTTTTTGAAAAAACACAATTTTCTGTTTCGCTAATTTCGTCGGTAACACCCCATGTACCGTCCTCAGTTGCTCTTTAAATTAATTGAAAAATAAAGCTTGAACGATATTAAATTCATTATTTTATAATAATACAATGTTTTATCTTTCTACTATTCAAATTAGATAATCCCAGGACTTAACGTTTTTGTTCTACCGAGGTGCTTGTTCCGGGGCGACTAGGCTCGACGCTACACTGACGGTACTGAGCGCGCGCCCGAGACGCGCTCTGATTGATCAGTGTTTTTGCTAAATAATTCAAAAACGAAGCCCCATCCGATATTTTTGCAAAGGAAATTGTTGTTCAGAATAGTCTCAGCTACCCCCCATTTCCGGCTCCTACAGGAGTTTTGGGACACCCTGTATATGTTTGAATTAAGAAACATCAGTACCAACGCTTCTAATTAGGTGGCAAAGCAGTTTTATTCTCAAAGATGGTAGAATTTAAAAACCCCTTATGGGAGAGAGCTTATGGTGTATCCGTGAATGAACATGAAAACTTACCAAAAGGCAGTTCCCGCCAATTTTGTTGACTTGTTTTCTCTGTTGAATGCCTCTGTTTAATTTTAATTGCGAACATATAAATTAAACATATCTTTCTAATTATATAAAAAAATGGATGCTGGAGATACACAAAATGCTGGAGCACGTGTAGCTGATGAAGTTGGGATCAAATGTCAGAAATTATTTCAAGATTTTCTGGAAGAGTAAGTTTACAGTTTACTGAAAGTAAAACATTTAAATAATGTGAAGAATGTTGTTGTTCTGTAAATTATATGTTGATCATATCTTGTTTCACAATTAGATTTAAAGAAGATGGAGTTGTAAAGTATCATGAACCAGCCAAAGAACTTGTAAGTCCGGAACACAGTACGTTGGTAGTTACCTTTGATGATGTAGAAGAATACAATCAAGTACTTTCAACAACCATTGTTGAGGAATATTACAGGTAAAGGGTTGATATTAAATTGATGTATTATAGGGTACAACAGATACTTATTACTTTAGTTATTAATATAATACGTTATTATTTTTAGGGTTTATCCGTACCTGTGTCAAGCAGTATGTAATTTTGTCAAAGATATAACAGACTCCAGGAAAGACCAAGAATGTTATGTGAGTTTTGTGGAGGTGCCAACTAGACAAAAATTAAGAGAGTTAAATTCAGCAAAGTTAGGTACATTGATACGTATATCCGGTCAAGTAATAAGAACACATCCTGTTCATCCGGAATTAGTCCTTGGAACATTTATTTGTATGGACTGCAATGCTGTAATAAAAAATGTGGAACAACAATTCAAGGTAATATATAAGTGTTCCCAACAATGTTATATATCAACTGTAATAATATTAAAGTAATTATTTGCAGTTTACAAATCCAACAATTTGTCATAACTCAGTATGCAGCAATAGAAGACGCTTTATGTTGGACGTGGACAATTCTGTGTTCATCGATTTTCAAAAAATTAGAATACAAGAAACACAAGCAGAACTGCCAAGAGGCTGCATCCCCCGTTCCCTTGAAGTAATTTTACGAGCTGAGGCTGTAGAAACCGTACAAGCTGGTGATAGGTGTGTTTAATGGAAGTTATGTGTTACAATTATTTAGATCCTTTGACAGAAGTTTTTGTATTTTCCAGGTATGATTTTACAGGAACTATTATCGTAATACCAGACGTTTCAGTTATTTCTCTTCCTGGTGTAAAACCTGATCTGAAAGCAAAGCGCAAGAACCCCCGAGAACAGGGGGAAGGTATAACAGGATTAAAGTCGTTAGGAACGCGTGAATTAACATACAAAACAGCGTTCTTAGCCTGCAGTGTCACTCCAACAAGCTTCAGGGTATAATAAATTACTGTTACAACTGAAAATGCTACTTAGAAACGTATGATTCAATGTTAAATATTTTTCCAGTTCGGTGGTACTGAAACAAATATGGAAGAGCTCTCACAGGAAATGATGAAGAAACGCATGACTGAAGCGGAATGGAATCGCATATACGAAATGAGTCGTGACAAAAATTTGTATCAAAACCTTGTCAATAGTTTATTTTCCTCGATACACGGTAACGACGAAGTTAAAAAAGGAATCACTTTAATGTTATTCGGTGGAGTTCCCAAAACAACACTGGAGAACACCTCCTTGCGAGGAGACATAAATTGTTGCATCGTTGGCGATCCTAGCACAGCAAAATCCCAATTCTTGAAAAGCGTCGCCGACATTACTCCAAGAGCGATTTATACCTCGGGAAAAGCATCCTCGGCTGCTGGTTTAACAGCGGCTGTAGTCAGGGACGAAGAATCTCCCGATTTCGTTATCGAAGCCGGTGCCTTGATGCTTGCCGATCATGGTATCTGTTGCATCGATGAGTTTGATAAGATGGACCTCAGAGACCAGGTCGCCATACACGAAGCTATGGAACAGCAAACGATCTCGATAGCTAAGGTTAGTTAGCTATGATAGGTTATTGATTTTATTCATTATGTATGATTAACGTAAACGTATTTCTTCAGGCAGGTGTAAGAGCAACTTTGAACGCTCGAACGTCAATCTTGGCGGCCGCAAATCCCATTGGAGGACGGTATGACAGAAAAAAGTCTTTGCAGCAAAATGTTCAGTTAACGGCGCCTATCATGTCCAGATTCGATTTGTTCTTCATTATAGTTGACGAATGCAACGAGATCGTCGACAACGCGATCGCTAAAAGAATCATCGATTTGCATTGCGACAATTGGCAAGACTTTGAGACAATGTATTCAGAATCAGAGATTGTTAGATACATTAATTTTGCCAAACACTTTAAACCTATATTGAGTCAGGTATTAATATATTTTCTGTTACATCAAAACTTGTAATTATTTCGATTAATCGAACTACATTTTTTTTTAGGAAGCTGCAGATTATTTAGTCGATTGTTATACAACTCTCAGGCAGAGGACTGGTAGCGGTTCTGGAAAATGGAGAGTCACCGTCCGACAGTTGGAGAGTCTTATCAGATTGTCAGAAGCGATGGCTAAGTTGGAATGCTTGGATGAAGTCACCATAAAGCACGTCAGGGAAGCGAAACGCTTATTAAGTAAAAGTATCGTCACTGTGGAACAGCCTGATATAGATTTGGAAGAAGCCGAAGACGAGAACGTGGACATCCATATGGGCGACGCTCCACCCCTCATGGCTGCGCTTAATGAAATCGATAGTAACGCACCAGAGACCCGTAAATTATTTTATTCTGTACATCTACACCCAAATCTTTGTGTGAAATATTAAATTCATTGTGTTTTTCTTGTACAGCGGTGCCAGATGCACATGTGCACAAAAAGAAATTAACGATGTCTTTTGAGGAGTACAAGAATTTGTCCAATATGTTGATATTGTATATGAGAACGGAGGAAACACGCGCGGAAAGTGAGGCCGCAGGTATGCTATTGAAAATAACGATCAAATAAAATTATCATGTGTACATTTCGTTTAAGATAATGAATCTAATTTTCTGTACAGACGAGCCTAAAGGTGGCTTAAAAAAATCTGAATTGGTAGCGTGGTATCTCGATCAAATACAGGATCAAATAGATTCGGAAGAGGAATTGTTAGAGAGGAAGAACTTCATTGAGAAAATTATTGACAGGCTAACATATCACGTATGCAACAAAATAATTCTAAAAATGATCTAAAATTTATCATCACTTCGCTGTATAACTAATATGAATCCTTTTGCAGGATCAAATCATAATACCTTTGACTACAAGCGATCTGAGGAGCAAAGATAAAGAAGATGATCCTGTGCTTGTTGTGCATCCAAATTACATTGTTGATGCATAATTGTTCATTCTGTTCATTTTACATTTAGCTGATCTATTTTTATAAAAAAATTCATTGCAACTAAAGGTAAAAATTGAAGTTGAATTTTGTTGTAATTCAATTTTTACCTTTAACTGCTACAATTTATTAAAGACATTGAGTTTGCAACCAGAAACGAAGAGAGTGATATATCTTTTTTACCATTTTTTTAACCAATAAATATTTATATTTGAACTCGGTATGCATTTGTTTGATTTATTACTATTTATTTTAGCATTAAATCACCGCTGCCTTTCTCTCCTCTCACACTCCGACGTCATTCAAGGTGCCAATCTTGTTAGTTATCTACTGGATTACCGTGTTAATTACTTTGTACTCCGATGTCTGTACAAATTGATTCTCAGTCGAGGCGAATCATTGACTCGGTACGTTTCAGGAGCGTTAATTAATCGAAGATATATAAATACAAATGAAAAGTGCGAAATACTTGACTTTCTTTACTTAAAATTCTGGATGTTGACATTTTCATGCAAACAGTTAACGTGGCATTTTTATCACAGATTTATATTATAAGTGGTAGGGGCATTTGCACGGTGATTAAAAGGATATTACACGGCAAGAATCTCTTACGTGTAGTCTCTCACGTGATTCAACAATGAATGCGAGAGAACGATTCAGAAAACCAACGGAACGTGTAAGTGTAAACATTTAAGTTGTAAAATGTGAGCGTTAAGCGTTGTTTAAAACTTAGAGAACTATTATATTTATTAAACGCTCAAGTGCTTTTATTCATGTAAATTATATTTATGAATATAGTTCAAATGCAGGAATACCCACGGGCGGTTTTCACTGGGAACTTCGCAATTTTACAAGACTTCTTGTCGGATAAAGAAGGTCCTTTCTGGAACATATTTTATTTACTGAACGTGCTCCTGCGAGGCGTAAGTCAAGTAAGGTATCAGTTTTTTTATACAAATTATTAGAAACTTTTAATATTGTTGTATATAAACAAAACTTTAGCACGTATAGATGTTAGAATAAATTAGGAATAAATCTAACTTGTGAAGTCCTTGATCTAAATTCTTAAAAGTCGCGGATTCCATGAAACGTGGAAATGCAAAGTTATTTTCTATTCTCGTTTATTGCAATATTACAGTTTATGAATTGTGCGGTTAAATAATGAAATGTTTAAACTAATACACGAATTTACAGGCTGCGCTTATAAATAATCCACTCAGCGGATTGTTGATAGTAGTTTCTATAGGAGCAACTGCCCCCGGTGCGTTAATTTTCTTATTATCCACTGGATTTTTAGGTCTGATACTGTCTGTGGTACGTAATTCTGATGTTCATTTCTATTTTAAGCTAATAGCTATTCAATATTATTTCCTTCACGAGCATTACATGTTTGAATGAATAAGTTACAATGTTTGTTGAAAGATTTGATATTAAGTACTTTTGAATTAGCTTTGGTACCTTCAGGTAAATGAAAAATGTGTAGAAATTGAATTAAATTAATTAAGCAATTAGACCAAACAATTTTAGCTGAAATTTGTAACACGATTTCTCTTACACTTGTGTCTTTAATTATTAATTAAATCTTAAGCGATGAAGATACAAATCTGTTTAAAGCTACATTTTTTTTAACAATAAGTTAATAATGAAAAAAGTAACAATTCAAAATAGCCTTGAAGTCTTATTCGCTTCAATTTAATTTTAATCACTAATCGCTTCTTCCGCGATCGATTTAATACACGAGCTGATCAATCAAGATCCGTCTTTTAATCCTTTTATTTTTTTTCGTTCGCAATCTATCATTTTGTGATGATGAAACAAAATTACTGCAATACGGAACGTAAAGAATTATTTACATTCTTTCTTCATTCATAATTAATTATTTTTTTTGCAATTGTAATAGATTTAAGTATATTAAAATAGTCAGTGTTACTTTAGAAGGACACATTTTATTTCTAGTTAATCAAGGATTCGCACGATGACATTGCGAATGGTTCGACAGCGTTCAACTCGGTGTTAGTCGGCGCGATTTCCTATGTCATAATACCAAAATTTTATGGAGACTTTGATGCTTTCAGCATACTTGTGGTGATTCTGACAACAATATTCAGGTAAGTTTCTGTGAAACAAATCAGATTTTTATCGTATTAGATATATCTCTCAATTTTCAAAAATTCGCGATTTTAGTTTAGAAATTAGGGAAGAGACTGTAGATGTGAAAAATCAGAATTCTTTAAATATTTACAAATCATTTTTTAAAGCCGTTTCACATAGCACTAAATTTATGATAGATTGTTCACTGCTTTGTATACAATTTTAAAAAAGAAGTAAGATTATCCACTTTCAATAATCTCGACCTCAGCCCTGGGTCCTATAAGGGTGAGGGCTGTTTCTATAAATGCTAAAATAAAATAATAATAATCATCTGTTGATGTTTTCAGTGTTTATATAAGACGAGCCCTGAGCACGAATAAATTGCCATATATAGCATGGCCGTTCATTTTGGCAGAATTTACGTTGTTCTTCGTCCTTTATGCAGGAGACAATGGGGTTTGTGCAGTACAGAGACCAGTCATAGAAACGGTAATAGAATTTTGCACTATATACACAAACCATAGTTATCGCGAAAAATTTGAAAATTGTAAACCTTGATTAGAGAGCGCCTGGTCGATCGCCAGCTAAACCATTAATTGGACCTTTGGATTTTAGATAAAAATATTTTAACGTTTAGAAAATGAAACTTGAAAAGAGCTTAAAGTTCAATTTAAATTGACGCTTTCATAGTTGTTAGAAAATAATTGGTTTAATGTGAAATAACAACTTCTACTAGGAAAATGTATTTTCACAATCTTGGAAAGTGTTAATTAAAGTTATTATTCTGAGCTTCAGTTCTTGCAGTTAGTAATATAATATTTTGACCAGAGCTTTAAGATCGACTGATAACTGCACTTTATAGTTCAAGGACACTGACTTTAACGGTATAGGTACTTGCTCGGCTATATCGACTGACTTATGCTCTACAACTTTCAACTTCAGCGGCAATATTGTAATTATAAAGTATCGTATGGAAAATTGTGCTTTTTTCCAGTAAAAAGGTCAGTCCCTTTTAAATAGTATTATTCATTCTTATGAAGACGTAAATTTATATAATTACGTTATTACAAATTGCTGAAAACCTTATAGAATGATAGTAACAAATAGGACACGGATTTGTACTCTCCTTTAAATGAACAGCTTTTACACTGGACAAAGTGTGGACAAAAACGTGTGTTTGTTTGAAACAAGACCCTTTCAGCTTCTTTCCAATAGCGTCCACTTTGCTACTTGTCGCATTGTTGCTGTTACAATCACACGTTTTCGAAAACTTCGAGTTTTGTTTCAAAATAAAATCCTGTAGCTGTCAAGCTTTCTAAACAAATAAATAACTCTCTGGTAAATTGAAGGTTGGTGTTCAAAGTTTCAGTATTTAAATATAATTTGACAAGGCCATGTTATTAATTCATTAATTTATTACAATAGTGAATCAAAAATAAATAATATCAAAACTAAATGTTATGATATTGTGATGGAATAAAGAAATAAGTTAAAATCGTAGAATTAGTATTATTATGTACTGTATCTTTTTCTAATGGAATATAGTAGATCAGACAAAAGTGTAGTACAATACTATGTGTTATAGTACGTTTGGCAACCCTAGTCGCGGACGTCAATGGTCGAACTACCCTAGTTTTGAGCACAGGGTTATGTGCACCCGAACAAAGATATCGCAATCGTGCACTACATGCACGTGTTATGTGTGTCGCGTCCATGCACATGATCAGTTGTTTATATTGTGCATTGTTATTGTTTCCAGGACAATGCAACAAGTGATGCGACGACAGGCAATGTCAGTTTCATTGGAGAAAATGCGCCGAGGGTCCATATTGACTGGGGAATGGTAAAGTTTGCACATGCTCTACATTTCACTATTCGATCATGTTTCATTAGGTTCAAAGTATTAGATCGCACAACACGAGATGCAGGATTTTTTTTTTGTAATTTTAATACGCGTTTCTTATGCATTTTAATATGTATTCTGACTTGCAATCGTTTCTATCAATAGAATATTATTAATTTACTGATTTGGTGGCTAATTATTACTATAAATATTATTAATTTATTGACTTATAAAGTGATTGAGTCTTATTTAGGCTTTTATAGCTGAAAATTACATTAGTTACTCTATTTTTATAAAATCATTCTTTAACTTTCTTATTTTGAAATTAAAGATCCTATAGAAATTGCAGACTTTGAAGTACAGATACCCAAGTAGAAGTTATCTATGGGACCTTAACAGTTTACAAACATTCTTCACGTTTGAACTAAAGTTATCTGATATTACAATAGGAAATAAAATATGGGGTAGTGTGAATGTTCTTTGAACATGAAGACTCCTTGGAGAAAGGAATTTTATTATTGGAATTGCACTGGCAGACAGCCATGCACTCATATGGTACCTGTTCGCACGAATAGAACGTTTGTTCGAACTTGAGAAACGGTTTCCGTTCCTTTCTGAAAAATTCAACGTTCGGCGTTGCATGACCTAATGGTACTAGTCATTTCCAAATCCTTTAGAACCGTTTGGGAGTCTCAATCTAACTTGTTGTTTCAAACTTTCCACCGATGCATTATGTGGAAACGGTAATGATGTATTCTGCGGTTGAAGTTCCGAAGGAAATTTAATGATTTATCTTTCGACGTTGAAGTTCAAAGATAAAGTAAAAATTATTGACGTCAGGAAAACTTCGACGCTTCGGAAATAAGGGTTTCTTTCAAACTTTACTGATTCATCGAAAAGTTTAATCTATTAAGTAAAGTGTAGAAGTATTGGACAACCTCTTCCTTACTTCTTTCCTCGTCAATAACATTTTGTATAATTGAATAGTCAGTGAGAAGCAGAAAAATAAGCTTTGAGTAATTGATACACTTCGTTTTTCAATATTTTAATCAATGACGATTGTATAGAGTTCATAGACCAAATTCTTCTACCAATTTTATTTTTCAATAAAACGACAGCTGTTTGAATGTAAGTAATTTAATCGTTAATGTAAGAATTACACAAGGCAGCTAATGGCAAGTTTAAATTGAAAAATAAATTAATCACGATATGGAGCAATTTCAATTACGGCGCGCTTTACTACACGTGGCAATTTTCACTGGGATGCTCAACTTGTTTGTTTATTGCTTAATTTTCCAGATGTTCCAGGGGATTATAATGTCAGCGTCACAGGTGTTCGCAGTTGAAAGCGTCGTTACAGGATCCATTGTCTATTTAGCTGCTCTACTTTTTTCACCAATAACGGCCAGCTTCGCTTTTTTGGGCGCACTTATCGGTTCATTGGCTGGTATCGTACTACTTTTGTATAAACCTTGAATCTATCGAGCGTAAAGCTCCGAACGGTTTTGTAAATACTCCTCAGACGAAAATATTCGGTAAGGGAGGATTGCTATTTCTCGTACACGAGGCGGGTTCATATATTGGTAAATAACGATAAAAAACTTCGACAGATATTCATACGTATTTAGCTTTATTGATAAAGCATAAGTTAGGAAAGTTTGAGCGCGGTCCAAGAATATTGAACATAATCTGCTGTGTTCTTTCACTTCCTGACCAAATTTTCGAATGTTTTATTCATAAATGTCGGTGTATTTTTGCCGAAATTGCGTACAAATACGTTAATATTTTCTATCCACTTGGATTGGTACAAAAAGTTAAGAGGAAGTAAAACGTTTAAAAAGAAAATAACGTAACAAAATATCGCCAGAAATAACCAATAACAAGTAGAGAATTTATTTTGACAAAGTAATTTTAAAGTTGGAATGCTGTGAGTGGTATGGCAATGTTTGTAAAAGACTGGTGTTGATTTTTTTAGGTCTAGTACTCGGAGTAGAGATCAATGAAGTATATTCTGGCATCTGGGGTTATAATACTTTTCTAACCGGGGCAGCTCTAGGAGGAAACCTTTTAGTGATTAATGAGCAAACAGCTGCGGCCACTATCGTAGCGATTATATTCACTGTGATCGTACATTATTCTTTGCTGTTTTTCTTCAGAAACGTAATTACATCTTCTTTATCTCCTTCCTTTGTAGATAAATTTATTATTATCATCCAGTTTGTTTATTTATGACCGTAATACGAACAAAGTCGCGTACTTTTATCATTGATCAAGAAAATGTGGTGTAAATTGAAATTTCAAAAATACAATTTTATAGAAACAAATTATTCAGATCCTTGATTCTTTAACTTGTTTAATTTTTACAATGGCTCCAAAATAAACTCATTGATGCTTTTAAAATAACTTTTTTTTTAGGGAGAGATACCAAAGTATTAAAATGTTAACACGTTGACTGTCATGGTGAATTTGAAAATTAATCGATGGAATCCTTAATAATTAAAATTTAAGGGTGTCTTACCACACATGGCTATTTCCACTGCGACAGTCGACGTGTTAAAATTTTCAACGAAGCAAATGAACGTTCTTTTCGTTAAAAACAGACGTTTTAATATATAACGTTCGTATTACGGATACAAAATTTTGTTTCGAGCAGGCAGTTACAGCCATTTGTACGTTGTTGCTGAAAAACTGAATAATTCTATGTGCAGCTGAATATACCGGTAATTGCGCTACCCTTCGTCCTAGCAACCTCTTTGTTTTTGAAATTATGCGCTAATCCAGAGGATAAAACCTTTCCACGACCATTGTCTCATACTTTCCCGGAGAAACAACGCCAGGAATACATAATCGCTCAGCATATGCTCACTCAGCAAGTACGTACATACTTACGTTATTTCCATTCCGTTTTGTCAAAATTTCTGCATTTTTAATAACAATAAGTCATGTTGAAAGCTCTATACCCATAAAAAGTGTACTGAAAATTCTTTTCTCTAAAAAGAACATTTTTTAAAATTTTTAACATAGGTTTCTAGTGTTTGTTTTATCATTGAATGTTTATTTAAAATATTATAATTATATATACGAAAAAGTGGAAGTATTTATATGATTTCAAAGTTAAATTCACGCCCTTTTGAAGGGCGATTGAACCCAAATGAGGGTGCCATTATATTTGCCTTGAATCGCTCTATAAATTCAAAGTAAGTATTATATTAAATTCCCAATGAATTCCAGATTAATTGTAAATGAAACCTGATACGTTTAAATTTGTAAATGTAAGTATACAACATATTACGAATTGAAAGAACAACAAAATTTAAATTAAATTTAAATTAAAAAAGGTGCAATAAAATTGAATAATGATAATTTCATATAAAACTATACTTATTGATAAAACAAAGAAAATGAAAGGCATAATTAATTAGCTAATTAAAATCAAATGTACGCTGTAATAATTATGCATCGCAATTAATGTAATTGTGAATGGGTATATGGGAATTATTGTTAGAATGTCACAGTAGCCGAATATTAATGCGGGTCACTGTATCTCGAACTGACAACCACGCCCTGTAGGACCGCACAAATTGATTTCTACCCTGCTCGAGCTTGCTTTTATACGAAACCAAGGAATCGCGTATGGTGTGTTGTGTATGTGGTTTCATTTCACCACAGGTTATCGATAGAACCACTCAACGACACGTTTCTGGTTTATTTTACTCGAAACGCTCAAAGAATAGTCTGTATTTGATCGAATAAAAAGTATACAAAACTTTCGCACCCTGACCGTTTAGTGAAAAAAAAGGATAGAGCTTTTTTTAAAAGAAAAACTTTTAAATTAAATATGACACATTAGTGGGGAACATTGAAAAGCATTTTGAACTTGAAATACTTCAAGATTTTACTGATAATAAATTGTTTTATGGATTTTTGACATTCCAACGAGTAGATAAATTGTTAATAAATTAATTAAAGATTACTGCATAAACGACTTCAAACATTAGCCTTGCCAAAAGTTAATACTGTACGTAAATACTTTCAAGAGCAATAGAAGTGTACGAAATCAGTCAAATTTTTCTCCATTTGAAGATTAAAGATTTAATCCGTTGTTTGCTTTCTTCCAGACGGAGGAACCAGAGGAATTCGAAGATAATAAGAATCAGATGAAGCGCTCGATGTCTAAGGCTTAATAAATAGTTCCACGTTGTGCACAAAAATATTTGTAATTCCAAACAATAATGAATACTGAATTATTGCTAACTCGAATTTACAAAAATAATTGATTCCAAAGACCATTTATGTTAATTAACAATATCAATAAGAAATTTGGAATGTTATTTATGATAAATACTAGTAATATAAATCTCTGTACATACTAACAAAACTTTACCAACCTTTTATTTTAACGAACGCTGAGAGGGTTAAATATATATGCATCTTATCGAATGCATTTCCAACAATTTAGACGACCTACTTTTGTTACAGATATTAAACAAGTCCTGTTGCATATAAAAATTGGAAAACTCTGTTTTTCATTCGCGTTCACACGCAGGTAGTCGATGACGTCAGCGGTAGTTTATAGGTTTGCCGCTCGATAAGAAGAACAAAATGCCTGCGTGGTATCTGGATAACTTGGTTATATCGATTTTTTTTTTCCATAACCAACAGAACCCTACTCTAAACGCGTCATCAATCATCTTTCTTTTTTTTCCCCCCTTTATGAAATTTTATAATCTTTGTACGACACCGAAACGAATGATCACTCTTGCTTCTAGATTCGCATCAACTGTCTGCAAATATCGATTAAAGTGTACAAATATTAACTCTTCTCTGGAAATGTTTAAACTAAGAACACTCTAACGTGTACTGATACAATCATCTAAAAATTTATACGATTCTTTATTATTTGATTAAGCTATGAAATACTGCGAAGGAAATTTATTTGTATTATACCTATCAATTCTGGAAACAACGATTCTTCAAAATTACATGCTCTCAAATATCTAAAGTAACCACGAGTTTGTATATTTTTTTTTTTATCGTAGAAATTGAAATTATATCAAATATTTTAAATGTTCGCTTATTCAAATGTTTCCGCGCAAGAAATATGTCAATAACTAGAAAACTCATAATGTTTGATATAGCCTGAATTAAAAGTTGGCGTTGCAAACTCTCTGGAACGTTTATTAAAACAGTATCTTCCTTTTATAGCTTGTTGTATGACTTTAATAACGTAGGAACAATGTTATTTACATTTTTGTAAATCGAGATGAATACAATGAAGGCATTTATTGCATGAAATGTGCCTTAATTACTGGAGGTTTATCGTGGATCAATAATTTCAGATAATTAATAAATAGAAAGGTAAATATCATTAAAAGCTTTGAAATTTACATTTTTTAACCGCGAATCATATTTGAGTGAAACTTTTAGATGGTTTAAATATTAAACTGTTTACTTCTGAATAATACGTAAATTTATTGACGCATCGTGATAAATTTTTCAGAATGCTGCAGAAAGAGCGTAAAACCCTGCACAAAGAATTCTGTTGCCTCTCCTTTTTATTAATCCGTATTTCTTATTAAATATATGATTTTAGCGACGCAGTTAAATTCAAGGCTTACGATGCAGGATAGTTCTGCGTGGAATGTTGGGATTAAGTTATAAATAATGAAAATTCCTAGGATTTTCCGCCGTGACGGTAACCAGCGAAGAGTCCCTTTTATAAAACCGAAATATACGTATTTGCTAAAAGTTTTATAGGTCTACTCTGTTTTCATGAATAAGTTATGAAAACAATCAATGCATTCCAGCCTTTAATCCTTTGACTGCAAAAGACGAAAGTATGCCTCTCATAGGTCCATTAATATGTACGAAAGGTTCACACACACATGGCCAATAAATTTGACTGAAATACATTTATTAAATTGATACAGCATTAAACTTATATTGCCATGAGACGAATAACTAAATAATTAGTGAATAATTACCAAAAGAAATATTATTATTTTCACTTGTTTTGTCCTGAGTTTTGTTACTTAATCCATTGCCATACTTTGACTTTTATTCTTATTATAATTAGATTTTAAGTATAATCCCAACTATAGTTGGTATGGTATGCTATTTTGTTTCTTTTAACATTGCAACAACAAATATTTAACTTCATCCAATGCACCTGTGGGAAAATGATATGGCCGGGGGTTAAAATCTAAAAATCACAATAGCATGGAAATTTGAACGTTTCTTTACTTTTGTTCCAAATATTTATTCCACAAGGAATGTTCGATACGATTTCCATTGACTTCAAAGCATTTTCGGATACGATACATAAAAGAGATGTTCGATCGAAGGAATAGCGATGTATGCTTCTAAAATTCTGCCTGCCGTGTTTCTGATATGATAGGGAGTTTCACTGTAAACTTGATTCTTTTATGTCTCCGTAAGAAAACATCGAACGATGCGAGATCTGGCGATCGTGCCTACCAACATTGCTTGTAGAATAAACATTTTAATCACAAAAATATTTTTAATTCCATAGTTTCTTGTTTTTAAACTACCACGAAAATTTTATTATTTTCTGTCTTGTTTCAGACGTTCAATTTTTCAAAGGAAGTGAATTTAAGTGAAGAAATTAAACCGGGTTCAATCTTTGCTTACGACCGAAAATACATCGTCGTTAAAATACATCGGGGGCGAAAGGGTTGAACGGGGAGCAAAGCAGTTCAACATTCTTTTAGCGAGCGGCGCTCGTACAATGCGATTGTACGAGCATCCAGGGTCACCGATATTGGTCGTACGTTGCAGCGAAACGGGGCAAAAAGTGATCATATAACACAGTATCACTCTGATTGCGGATACATACGGTAAGGTGAGCATAGGCACAGGAAGGGAGGTCGTCGGAGCCAGGGATGCCCGGAGAAGGTAGGAGGAAAAAGGGGAGCACAGGCCAGCAGAGTGGAAGTGGCGGTATCGGTGTGGGGAAGGGGTAGGGCTGAACGCATCCCTGCCAGACCGGCCACCTGCCTACCAACCCTGTCTGCTCCACGACGCTTCCCAGTATTCGAGCGATCGCTAGCACTCGCGCACGCAAATCCCTCTCGGCCGGGGATGTGCGTTTATCGCGCCATCGCGTCGACACATATCGTACTACGGAGCGTATGAAGCAGCGTGGCTCGACGTGACGTGTCGTGGAGTGCCGTGCCGTGTTCCGCTCGTGGTGCACGCCACCCCGAACACCGTACCTGCCGCGATGAGGAGAGCACCCTCGCCGTCGTCCGTCCCTTTGTAACGTCACGGGGGCCCGAGGTATGGATTCACCGGGAAACACCGTGTGGACGAACCACGAGTGAAGGACGCTACCCCACGAAATTCGACGAAGCCTCGATGATGCCGCAACCCTCCGATGCTCTCGCACCTCGAATTTGAATAAGAAACTTCTGGACGGTATCGCTCAGGAAACGCAACTTCCTCGTTTCTTGAAATAACCTTGTCACGTCGAAGAAAGTCGCCTCGAATCCACGAAAGCGTCGTTGTTTTCGTAGTTCAACAACACACGCACGCCGAGTTCTGCGACAAGATTTAATGACCTCTCTGCGTTCGCTCGGCGTGGACGATGCTCGCGAACGGCCGTACGAGAAGTCGTATCAACTTTTATTGACTTTAACGAAGAACGAGCTACTTTCTTTCTCCGTATCATGGTAGCGGGTTCGTTAAAGGGGTTAAGGACCATCCAAACAAGAACATTCTCCAACGACATCGTTTCCGACAAGTGTGATCAATCTTTGCGATGAGGATGGATAACGTTTATTCGTGGCTGGCCATCAGGTGACGAAGAAAACATTTCGAGAGGAATCAAACGGAGGAAGTATCCGAGAACGTTTATCAATTAACGAGGTGTTAACCAACGAAGTGGCCGCACGATTGTATTTTGATATTCGGACGTTTGATCAAACGAACCCGATAAAATCGCTTATCCGTGACTCGCTGGCGGCTCGGTGCGCGATTAAAGGACTGTCCTGGCATGCAACGTATCGTGCCGCGAACGCTATCCGGCCATCCGTACACGGTTTGCCGACGAAATTTTTATCGTGTTTCCAGCAATCAGTCAGAACGGTGGCTTCCCTCGGCCTTTGCCTCTCGACTTCTTTCCCCAGTTTCAAAAACACACTTGACACAGGCAACCACCGGTATTTCACAGTGAACGCCGCCTGACATGGCTACGTGTTTCGGCCAAGCTTCGTTTCGTGTTTCACAAAGGAACGAGGTCATTAGGTACGCGAGAAAGCAGGAAGGGTCGAGGGAAGTTGGCCACGCGGGAATAAGTGTCCGCGGCACTTTTCTGCGGGTCATTCTTTTATTTCGAAAGGATGTCACGACGGTCAATCCCTCGTAGCTCGATATATCCTTTTAAGATCGCCACTTCGGTTATTTCCTCGATTCTGGAAATCGTGCGAGCAACTTGTCGCGCATAAAAGACTATTCGAAACGGTTCGATGAAAGTGAGATCGGCTGTAAACATCGTCAATTTTTGCAAACGTTGTTGACTGTAACGGTACTAATTTAGTTTAAATCGAAATCGAAAAAGTGGACGAACTATTCGCGACTATTCGTTTGATCGAGGAGAAATAAGAATTCGGAAACTGTTTACGGGAACGCATCGAAACGGATAGTAAACGATTCTTCCTGTTTGACCGCGCGTTAAATCTGCAATACCAAAAGATCAATTGATCGTAGCCAGAAGTGGAAGTTCATCGGGTTTATCCATAATGGAGGCGGAAATTGAGCAGATTCTATTGAAATCCACTTGCGAAATGAAATGCGAACTGGTTGATCTGTTAAACAGTACGATCCTCTTGATAACTGTTGTTAGATAATGTGCTCGCGTGATTGATCGATCAAGAGGCAAAGCTTGAAACGACTGGCTGAGTGGTCGTCGAGCGCACGGTCTTTAATCGTACATAAAGATATCCTTAAAGTGTGATTAATTTTCGGATAACGAATCGATCCGTTCCGGATCGGCGGTGCTCGATTTAAATATCGTTGGTTATTTCAAAAGAGATGCCAGTGAAACGGAGCGTAAAGCGGAATAACGATAATCTTCGTCCCGACGAAACGGTGTGTTGATATTTATTTTTCAAACGAAGTACGCCGCTTATCTCGTTTCCGCGCATCGATGCTCTCAATCTCATGAAATAGCGGAACGTGAAAGGAAAAAGCATCCACAGTGGCTTTCTTATGACCCGGCTAGCCTTATCCTGGAAGGACGTTTAATGCGAATAAAGGAAAAAGAGAACTGTCCGTTCCGCGGAGGCAAGAAGTCACCCTTACAATTGCCCGTGACATTAACGGAGATACTCGAGCGAACGGTATAAAGGGGGAAAAGGTTATCGATAGTGGTCTAATAATCTCTCCGTCGAACCCCACCGGCTGCTCCGCATTATTCGAGGCAGAAAAGCATCGAATCATGCGGCATTCGTGCATTCTGTCTACGAAAAGTTACCGAGTCGAGGCTTGAGGGCTGTTCGAAACGAGGAACCGTAGCTCGAGCAGTCGGCTTCATGTTGTCCCGATTCATCCGTGATCTTTCGGCGGATAATTTCCCGGAAGAGCGTAGAAAGAAGAAGAAACGAAAGTCGAACAGCGACGTGTCGATTTTGTGACCATTCGGTGAGCGGGCCGTTGAGAAGACCCGCGACGTATCTTATTACAAAGCAGTCGCCATCGAGGGTGGTAAACGTAATGTGACAACTGCAGGTGAAGAGATGACGGTGACTCCGTCGACCTCCGATGTCGCTGACAAGGCAGTATCGACGGACGATGGTGGCAGCGGAATGGAGGTGGCACGTCTCGAAGCCGTCCTCGCTGCTCTGGTGGAAACGAAGGTGGAAGCGATCAAAGCGTCCTCGGCTTTGAGCAAACGTTCCGGAAGCGCTCCGGCCAGTCCTCGTCGGCTCAGACTAACTTCCACCTCGACTGCCTCCTCCTCGCTGAATCATCATCACCATTGTCATCATCAGCATCGAAGGAAGAGTCATCATCATCACCATCATCATCACCATCACCATCATCATCATCGTCGTAAGAGGCACGACTCAGCTCCCTGCGATGAGTTCATCGGAGACGTTACGGAACATCATCATCATAATTCGCACCACTGTGAGTACACGTGTAATTCGGCCATATTAATTGAGATTAATCTTTTCGATTACGTGATACTCGTGGGTCCCTGCGCCATGCGCTGTAATTTACATCGTTTATGAGTTTAACAGGAAACATAATGGAACAGTATAGGGCGGATACACCACTGAATGAATATTACATATTAAAATGAGTAAATGAGTTATTGAAATAAGTTGATTATTAAATATTCAGTTTTCACAGTTCCTAGTTTAGTATTCAACAATTATACAATATATACACAAAAAATAGTTTTCATTCACTAATCAGTATTATTCACTCCCTAAATAATTAGCTGTATTATTTTAATTCCTTAATAGAAGATCTAATATTCATCTTCTAAACATTTTCTAATATTATTCTCATTCAAAATTCGTCTTTAATAATTACAAAATAAACAGTCCAAAGTTTTGAAATTTATATTTTGAAAATCAACACGGTGAGTTTCATAGTGAAAACAATGGTATGGAACACTAATGAGAATTGTTAATTGTATAAATTAAATTTCGTATATTTGATATATTTAATGTTAGCAGCTAAAAACTTTCTTCTTTCTGAATTATTTAACCAACCCTTATGTCGATAATTAAAATGGTGATGATGTAATAAATTACCGTACAAATCGCATCGATATCACCAATTTTTCAAAAAGTTGTTACATGGAGGAATCGATTAAATAAACTTCTATAATTAAAGGTTTTCAAACATGCCTAATAACTTTATTAGATATCTAGTTTATAATTTTAACGTGGCAACCTCCCTAATTGGTTGAAAGCTTTTAGCTGGAAATTAGAATCATCAAATTCTCTGCAGGTATGTTATTAGAACTTGGGATTTCATAAATTTTGATTTGGGATCCGAGTTGTCTTAGGCGAACATAGTTGGTACCTTCAGATCGTAACTAGACTTTAATTTCTACACAAATCCTTGTTCTAAAACTTCCCTTTTGTCCTCCAGAAACTTGCTTGCTATTTGTAAGTTTAAACTACATAATTTGTTCTGACACTTTTTAAAATGAAAATATGTTTTAATTACAAAATTTCCATATTGATCCTAAAATACACCTTTTAATGTGATAATTGTGCAAATATTATAGAAAAAAATCCTTTAAATCCTTTTTAACTCGAAAAATCTTAATCAGAACATAATAAAATATTAAACGTCGATGAGATAATGAATTATTGACATAAGGCCTAAATACGTAGTACAAGTCAATGATTTCTGCAACGTTCAACGTATTAACACTTTGAAATTGAATAATACTACTGTCAGCAGTATTTAAAAAATTCTGGTTATAATACATGATTAATTTTTCTGTTGTCCAAATTCATTCGAAAATTGATTCGTTTGGTGTTTAAAACAATATTTTGGAATGTTTGCTCAATAAACTCGGTAAGTGTACACATAATAAATTAAGAACTGTATAAATACGTACGAATAAAACTAGCTTATGAAATTACCAATAGAAAAGGAACACGAGAGAAAAGTTTTTAACGAAATTAGTAGGCTCATGACTAAAAGATTTTCCGTACAATACTTCAAATAATTGAACTGCTTTTCTTGCTTCTTTTCATTGCTTATTCTTTTAGTTTCACTGCGTTTCAATGCTATATTACAACCACAGCCCGATTGTTCTGTGTAACAAAGGGTGTATCAGGGTATCTGCAGTTGCATTAAAGGATTCGTAATGGAAATTTGAGAAATGAGCAAAGACTTTTGTCAAATTAGTACTCAGACATTTTCTTAATCCCACTGGGTGACATGTAAATTATAATGTACATAACGTTTATTTTGTTTCAAATTTAAAAATCAATATAATTTTATAATATATTGGATGAGATACATTAAAAATTCCATATTGATTTATGTAATTTGACTTTATTCTATTAGAAGAATTTTAGTTAATTGTACAAAGCAAATAATTAAGGTTGCTACTTGTTCATTAGAAAATCAAATTTTTTGTATTATTATGCTTTTAATTTGTTCAGACAAAAAAGATTGTAACAAACTAATTACATCACCCCAAGTGTTAATTATAAAGAAAACAACTTAAAATAAAAGATATGTTGCATATTTATAATGCAGTGTAATGACGGATTAATGAACGCGAGCAATTGAAGCACGTTTTAATTGAAACGATAAAAGTTTACACGAGCAGCAGATAAAATTGAGTAGAAAAAGTCAAGTATTTCATACCTGAATGTTTGTTTTTGATTAAGTTCTTCTTTGTATCCCGTGTTACCCTGTACCTAGAATTAACTTTAAATCGGTACAAAAATAAATCTTTTTCTATGTGGAGGTGCATCGATGCAGTTTATATTTTGACGTAGGGTTAGCTTACGTCAAAGAACGGCTAACATAGAATTTCTATGCAAATCGATAAATTGTACGCTGTGTCGCAATAAAAGCGTTCTTTCATCAAATTTGACAAAATTATCGACATTAGAAATGGGCAAAGAACAAAAAAAATAATATTCTCCCTTGTCTAAAATTAAAAGACCGACGCTTATTTTCATCCCTGCAAGCGTAGCTATGGTGTCTCCAACTTTTTTTTGCGTTAAAAATAAAAGAATTTTTTCAGGCAGAAAGCAATTAAAATTTTTCTCTTTTTTTAACACCGTTAGTTTGCAAATTTTTGTTTTCTTGGGTCGACTGAAGTACCTGGGTTCTAAAGATGAAAATAAACCTTGATTTTCTAAATTTTAAATTGCAAAGACGGATGTTATTGCAAAATAAAATTTTCGTTTTTGAAATATTTCACACTATCGATTATAATTATTCAAATTTGTTTGTTCAAGTTCCCATAGGATAAACAAGACTTTTGTGTTTTGTTTTTTTCATCCAGAAAAATACTTCAAATTCTTCAATGTATTTTTTAGTAAACTTTTGTCGCTTGAAGATATCTAAATGGTGTCATTTAACATAAATTTTAGCTTGGAAGCTACAAAACATTCAGTTAAGAGTAAACCAATTGATAATAATGGGGGTGAAGTATGTCAAGAATTCAATTAAACTAAAATCTGTATCAGATTTTTTATCCGATATTGCACGATGCACGTACAAAAAATTTAAAATAAAAAAACAGGCTGTATTGGAATTTGGATAGGTTGTTTATTACACTGTATCACGTTTAAGCACACAATATTCTGCCAGTCCATTATGGACTTGAGTTTAAACATTGTATTCTCAAACAATTTAATGAGCAATAATTTTATATCATTAGAAGGAAAATGAGTTTACCTCAAGTTTATCTAAACCATTTAGATCAATGAGGAATCAACTCCACCAAAGATGTCCTTACCCAAATTATTCAGAGAGTGTAGTATCGCGTACCGGAAGTAAAGGAGCGCACTAGATTGCTGTATCTCAAGTATGCAGTTAAGAGGTCTCCGAGGAAATCACAATTGTAGTGCCGGTTTAATAATATTGAAATTCCGAGATTTCGGAGATTCCATTAATATCCACATCGTTAAATATTAAATCTAGAAAGAAAATGTACACAAATGATATTCTAAAATTATAATTTTGTACAAGATAAGGTGTCCATAATCGAATATTATTAAAATGTATTAAGTTATACTTTTCAAACTTTAAAGAGCAAATTAAAGATATGAAAATCTTGGAATAATAATATATGGATCAAATATTTTTATAAATGGAACGTTACGAGAAACGTCTAAAATGTTATTAACACTAGAACTTCTTTTAAATTGGAAATAAAATAGAGAATGAAACAAATAAGGGGTGAAATATGAATTATAATACAGAATGATTCCTTAATTTAATAAAAATCAGCTTACATAAGTTAAGGTATTAATTATATATTATAGGTATTAATTTATATTATAAGGTATTAATTATATATTATAGGTATTAATTTATTGATAGAAATGGATTAAGTGAGGTGTGTATTGTTGCAGCCAAAGGAAGACGAAGAGCATCGGAAAGCCCACGACGTCCAAGAAAGAAGCGTAAATACACGAAGAACCCAAACATCATCCACGATGTCGTCCAGGATGTTCAAACCGGTCTTGATTCACATTTAGAGCTTTTCGGGATGGATGGTGATCAAGATCTCGCACTAATAAACTTTGAAAGGGCTCGGGAGACTCTCAGCGATTCCTGCGAATATCCGCAGTTGCACCGAAGTGCCTGCTACTTTTCTCAAAGTACAGCTCAATTGTAAGTCGAACCGATTATTTATTATTACCTGCCAAAGTCAATTGATAAAAAATCTAATTTTGGAGTGGAACAAACTATTTCATCAAACAGTATTAACTTTTACGTTGCGTGTCACTCATTTCCGTTCTCCGCGAACGCGTCTTTCCGCGTTGCATTTTAGTGCGATGACGGAGAGACACACACGGGCGTGTTTGCAAAGAAAGGAACTCTATTCTCCTGTAAGTGCAATATACCATGAAACTGGGTCACCCCGGTGCGTGGTTGCGCGTCGTTGGTCTCTTCGTTAAATGTTCATTCAATACGGTTTCATAGTAGAATCGTCTGTTGAACAAAGACTGTTCATACGTATAATGAAACGTGGGTCGTCACAAATAATCTGGGAGAAGAGTCGTCCCGCCTCTAAGCATTCACCTTTCCGACATCTTGTTTCCGTAATCTTTGCTACGATTTTGTTGGAAATTTTAGGAGAATTATCTAAACCGCTCGTTTGTCTGTTACAAATTTTTCTGTCGAAATTAGCAACGCTACTTATAATTTAAGGACTAAAATCTAATTTGTTATCGTGACTGTTATCGTGACTGACTATCGGGGACATGAAAATTTCTTTTCCTTTTTCTGTTTCCTTCCAAATATAATTTAAATATAATAATTATTCCTAGTACTATATTGTCTTATCTACGATGGTATGTTGCTCACTACTTTATAATTAAGAATTTTTATTCATAAATTTTATCATAAATTGCAAAATATATTTATGCCAGCCGTTACAGTAAAGGTGCAATTTAATATTTTCCCAGCAAAAGTGCATCCCCTTATAATTTTCAGTAAAAAACGAAAACTATACAGTAAGCTGTTAGTGTCTAAATTTCATGATACATATTTATATACGTATTCGAATCAGGGATGCTCATTTGTTGCGCTTCCATCAAAATCAGTTTAATTTGGTATCATATACGCTTTTTGAAGAGGTTAAACATAAACAGTATAATGGCCATTTTACGTGCATCGGTATGGTCTGACTTGATATTGGATTGTACTACTTACGGATGGGTTTCTAGTGCCGCACGAAAATTACGTGGTTTTATCTACTGAAACAACGTGCTTCATGACTTTTAGCTGAACAATCGTCACGAGAATCATGATGGCTCTTCTTCTGTCCGACTTAATGATGCATAAAGCATAATGATACTGCATTTTCAAGCGCACCCATCTGTGCTCTTATTACAGAATCGTTAATTATGAATCATTCTTTTCAATTTCGTTGTTAATCAATACCTGTTTCCTTATTCAATTTTCTAAATTGCAATATAATTTTATACCATCTGCAAATTTTAAATTAAAAGAAACACGTAATATTTATTTTGGATTACACACAACTTGTAATGAACTTATTCAAAGATTTTTAAATACTAAAACGTGTTTTATATGGAATGCCAGGGGAAGAGGGTATTTTATGTCCATCAGTTAAATTTCTATAATGTTTTACTGAAATCTTCATATTTTTAATATATCTAAAAGTATAGGACTTAAATTAACGCATTATAAAATTAAATTCCACCCTATATTGCGAAGGTTAATATGCATGTATAAATTTCATTAAGCTTTAGTTTCGGTAATATAGGCTGCAATAAATTGACTAAATTTACATATGAATGTGCGATGCAATTGTAACTGTCGCAGTGCGCAGTATTCTGCAACATCATTGACACTATTTCTTTTGCGAAACAAAAGAATACATATATGTCACTTTTTTTTTTCTTTGTTTAGTTTAGTTTTGGTACACAAACACTTGGAAATTATGACATGACCTATATCGCGAATGCGTCAGCTGAACGTTTTATCTTTGCCCGACACATATCTGGTTCAAGCCACTTATGCCGAAGTTGGATTTTGTCTTTAATTATTTTTCATCTAGATTTACTGTTTAACTCGTTATAATTTCAAACCTTATTACAATCGGGCTCGTACGCTCATTAATATATTAGTGTTTTTAATACAAAAAATCGATTCACTTGAAACAAGTTTAATTGATTAATAAATTAATTTTGTATATTAGTAGTCACTTAAAAGTTATTTTATTCAAATTTATTTGGTAATATCAGAAGTGATTCATTTTAATAAATGAAACGCGAGTTAACAGAATATCATTAAAAATTATTAAATTAGATTGATAATTATTATTGTTTATTAGTTTTAACGATGTAGTTTCGTAGTTTTTATCAAATTTATTGAAATAGTTAACGAATGGTCCATCCAACTGTATCAGAGAACTCCAAACGTAATTAAAAGTTTTAGTTGGGACAAATTATGGTTGACCAATACCACTGATTGCTAATTAGACCGTTAACTACTAGTTTTAACTTGAACGTAGCCCTCTGACGTGTATATTGGTGTTCAGTTTTTCTTACGGATAAGTTACACCGGTAGCTTGATATATTTAATCACTGACGAAACTTTGCTAACGTGTAGGGTTCCCTCAGGTCCCGAGTCCTTCGTTAAGTGCAACCATTTCAAGAACCATTAAAGATTAATTGCTGTACTGCTGTTCGAAAATTTCTTAACTCATAACACAATATTGCTGAAATTCGAAAGTTCTAAGTAAACAATCGTGTATTTTTCATCCATTTATTAATTTATAACAAAAGTTATACTTCTGCAAAAGTTTTATTCCTTTTTTACAATATTTTGCTTTATTTTCATGTTGTATATAAATTATGATTGAAATGTCAAAATATTTGCCCGTATTTTGTATAATTTGGGTTCTAAAAAGACAGGAATTTATTTTTGCTCGAAATAATTATACCAAAACGTTGAAAAATGATTAAAACATTTACATACTTGCAATAATTGCTTATTAGATATAATACTGCACGTTTATACAATGTGTACATGTGATAACTGGTGTTTTTTTCATTTTTGCAGAAAGATCCATTACGACGACGACGACTATGTAGCGTTGAACATAGCGGACGAATTGGAGGAAGAGGAAATTTTGAGCGGCCCCGAGAAGATCGCAGCACCTCAGGAAAAGTATCATCGACCCCGTAGAAAGCGGAAACGGAAACGGCGTAAAGTAGTGAATACGGGTCCTCAGGAAGAACTGGTCGATCCCGAAGAACTTCCTCCCCGTGCTCGTTGGACGATCGTCGCGACCGCTTGCCTTCTTCTCACAATGTCCTTGCTCTTGGTCGGAGTTACCCTTAGGATGGCGCCAATTATCGACGAAATGGGTGAGTGAAATATCAAATTTCAAATATTATTACTGCAGAGAATAAGCATTTTGAATAATGATACTATTGATACTACTGAAATAAGTTTACAAATATTTCCTAACTTGATAATTATTTAAATCTATCACTAGTATGTGACAAATCTTAAATCGTTACTGGGATATCCTGTATAGGTTAAACGTGACAAAAATTAATTGTGACAAGGTTAATGATTATTTCAAAGCAAAGTAGTTAATTTAGCAAAATAATGGATAATAGCTTAGGTTAATCATATTTAAAAGTATGTTAGAATAATTGAACCCAGGATTACAGTACTATTCTTACACAGAAGACATATTTTACTTCAAAAAAGTTATTGAAATATTGCCACAAGTTTAGCACCACACGCATAGTGACTCTAGTTCTACGACATTGTCGAGAAGTTTAGAATCTATGACATTTAGGACATGCCTCAGGAGAATTCAGTTCTTTGTATTAACGATGAAATATGCAACTAATCCCAAGAGGTATCGCGTCGAATTGCAATCACAATGCGTTAATGTTTCACCGAACCAATGCCCTGTTGTCCTCTCAGGAAACAGATATATCAATCCCATTCGCTTTATGGCCTGATTGTATTTGTTGTCACAGAAAGAGTCTCGAAACGAACGCAATTATCTATCCAAAGCAAGGATCAATGTTGTTAAAATTCAGGCCATCGAAGTGTATATTGATGAAGTATCTTTCCTCGTTTGGTCGTTCATTATTATTCGTATCGACAGGACATTCTCTTTTTACACTGGTATTCAATTTTTAACATAATTCCAGATGAATGTATTGGTAGATTTATTAAAGCCGTTGTTTGTTCTTCGTTACGAGCTTTCATTACCGATCGCTGAATCACCATTTTATTCCCAAGATATTTAGATATGATGTAATATTTGTTCATTGCCGTTTTATCGTTCAAAATGTAATTTTTGAGGTACGAAAAATATTTATAAAACAATTTTTGTTATCCTAACGTAGGAAATTAATTATCTATCCTGACATTATTAATATTTTGCTAAATTTTTCTATAATCTTTATAGGATTTTGTATACTCAAAATGGAGTATAGCATATCACGTTTAAATTGACCTAATGACCTGCACATTAAAATTTTACAAGCGAAAAAATAACTTTTTCTTGAAACGCCTTTTATAGAACGTCTAGCAGATATGTCTATAGTCTGTGCCGATAGGGTTAAATGGCTAAAAGTCAAAGAAACGATAGTGTAAGGATTTATGTTCTCCATCGATTCTATCTACCTGTAGTAAAATTTTATATCAACGTCTAACACGTTACGATCAATAACATACAAACTTATTGCTCTCCTTCTCGAATATAATAAAACTTTTTATTCAATTTTTCTCTAATTTTTATTTGTATGCTAGGGTATAATAAATCTCACATTACTTAAAGTACAGTATCTTTAAGAATACTATGAAGTAGTAGTTGTCGTAGACTATATCGATGGATACGTCCTAACAGAGATAAATATTTATTGTCGCAGTTATTACAAATAAAGAAAATCGGAACATTATCCTTGACTGTACTAATTGTAATTAGAGCTAAATTTAGAATTTGGTTTTCCTAAAAATACCAACCAATTTCATCACATGTGCACTGTGGGATGTGTCACGAGAGTGGCACGTTATTACCCGACAAGAGGTTAATTATTCGTGGAATCCGACATTTTCAATATGGTTCATTTTTTCAACCCGTCCTCGGAGGGTTAAACGTACCGTCAGGTCGCGTCGGATCGCCGGTTGTTTCGCGAAACGCCGGTCGATTTCAGGTCGGTCCTTTAAACGGCCTAGCTTTTCCCGTGTCACAAGTTTCGGCCAATTAACCTGACGGAATCGCGCGACGGCCGGTAGCACTTGTGCAACTGAATCCAGCGCGAAAAAGCACTTTCAACTCGGTTTTGTGTACCAACATCGTGCACAGGGAGAGCACACGTACGAGCACACAGGCGTCCGTAGGAAACGGCGTATGCGGTGTGCGAGCTCGAGGGCGCTCCGTGCCTCTAAATTAAAGGCGCACGTCTGCGAATCCTCCAGTCAGCCGTCGGATTTCCGTGGTGAAACCCACCACGAAAACCTCATCCCGCGATTCATCGTTTCGGCTCTTCCTTCCCTTCGTCGCGTCGAACGTGGTCAACGAGCCGTACCCGGTCGAACCCGATCCGTTGGACCCGCGCGGTGCCCGCTCGGAGTGCGGTCACGAGTGCCAAACGTGTCCTTCCGTTCAAACAAACTGCTCCGCTTGTGCCCGATGTTCTATTTTCGATCGACGAAAATCTCATTGGTCGGAAGTGATTTCGTACGTAACGCGCGATAAACGATATGCCGATTAGGAACATCAAAGCAAATGATCTTGGGGGATGTTTACACGAATCGAGATTCCACGACGTTTAACGCGGATCAACGTGTTCCTCGACTGTAGAACATTGTGAATTTACGGTGTTCAGAAGTAATCAAAAATTACAGTCGAATATGTAGGGTGTCTCGTAATTGGGGGGTAACCGGCAGGGGGATGACTGTACACGAAAATGCAAATCGAAGATATAGAATGAACCTTTTATTTTAAAACTGTTTCTTCAATAATTGGACAGTTAAGGGATGTTGGAAATTAATAAATGTAAGTATCGATTGGTAATTGATTTTAGCACCGGTGACACTTGCATTTATTAATTTATAACATACATTAGTTGGTAAATTAATGAAATTAGCATCACCTAGCTATAAATGGATTCTGTTACAAATGTTTTAATGAATTTTCAATATTCAATTATCTCGAAATCAAAGATTTATTTTTTCACATAGAATCATCCTCTCACCGGTTGTACCATCGTTTACGGGACACCCTGTATAAAATATGATAATTTTAACTTTGTTTCTTCTAAAATAGAGTAAGAGCATACAGGGTGTTCCTAAAAATTTCAATGTTTGAAATATCTCGTATGTTCTTATCCTATTTTAGAAAAAGGTAAATTGAAATAATTACACAATCAAGATATTTTACAACGTTACCAAATTTATTTTAAGTTGCCCAATTTAATATTTTCTTGATAAATTCTGAAAATGCTAAAATTATTCGTTTCACATTCAATATTCAATAAGAATCGAAGAGTGGTACGTTCAAAATGTCGCGATCAATTGAGTTTTAAAAATACTCAATATAATCTTCACCCACACATCGGATGCATACGTTTTTATCTCAAATGCTACCCAGTTTATTAAGCTGCTGTTCAAGTAGGCGTGAAATATCGAATACCGTACGATATTTTGAAAATTATCGAAATGTTTATTGAAGAAATAAATACAAAATGTGATAAAGTGTTGTTCGAACTCGAGCATTCATATGAGATACGATATCAATAATTATTTTTCATTCAAATTTTTCAACAAATTTTCTTACTCAGTTTTTTTCGATATTAAGTATTTTCAACGAATTTGAGTTTTGTCCAATTAAGAGTTTTCCTTTGTTGCATCAAAAATTGAAAATGTAATTGAAATCAATTGGAAAATAATAAATTTATAATTCTACACAATTATTATTTTAAGAATTGAAAAGAAAGGAATTATTATATTTAATCAACAAGTAACAATAAAACCATTTTCTATTAATCAATTAATATTTGATTTCAAATAATTTGTCGATATCACTGGTTGATATCATTTATCAGCTAGTAATCAAATAGCACCAATTTGTTCATAACAGGGCAATTTAAATTCTGAATATATCGTAGGGGAGAGAATTTCAATTCAAGCAGATATATGTACACTGAAATGTCTGAGACACCACGAAATTCAATAGAAAAGTGCTTGAAGTAGGGCTTCCTTTATCTAGTGTTTTGACATGCAAAACAGCAATCTTGCGCCACATTAAGGTGAGTGTCCATTATGCTTTTAGAATCAAGTTACGAACTGTCTGCTTCTACGAGATCTCTTCTGTTTGGGTACAATCTGTTCCCTTCATTGATTTATTTGTATAAAAAAATCACATATAATATCACTCAAATATGTTAAGTCACTTGCAGTTTCCAAAAACTATAACATTTTTTGATTTTCTACTTCGTACAAAATTTGTTTGTATCGTGGAAATACTTATAAGCACATAAATCTTTTTGTAAAGGCAAAAATAGTCATATGTGGTCAGTCACATTGTAATTGTAGTTATTAACAATACACTCGTTTTATTTCTTAAACTATGACCTCCATTTGCTCCCTTGAATAATCTTTAATGTTATATAAAATTATCTTCAGCCTGTTTTTCTATAATTATTCGGTAATCTTTGAATTCTGTTTACACGTTGACCGTCGCAGTAGAAATAGTCGTATATAGTCAGACATACAAGTACAATCGTTTTATTCCTTAAATTATGCATTCTATTTGCTACCTCGTGTAAATATATCTATTTCTAATGTTGTAACAAATTCTCTTAATTAATAATCTAGATAGAAACTTGTATAAACAGTAAACGTATACATAGTTTGTTTTTCAAATTTTGTTTAATAAATAGCTTTTAGACGTAAATGTTTTTTGAATCTCTGGTACATGGAAGTCATTTTATTAGAAAATATTTTAAAAACACAATTTTGTACAGAAGAACTAGTTAAATATTTTAATTAATTTTCATAAAACTTCAAAGAGTCATATTCAATATTGTTGAATTGTATTTTAATTTTTCCATACACAGTTAAGACTTGAGTCTTACTTTACTCAAAATATAATTCTGAAAATGTGAGTCCAACAGGAAAATTCATTTACTAAGAGTAGGAAATACTTTCGTGCGCGGCTATATGCCAAGGAATATTATTGAAAAATGAGGCTCCGGTCATGCCCAGGCTTTTGTTCCGTTTTTCTTATTGTTGAAATTCTCCATTATTCTTCAAAGAAGATATTTGACCGTATTGCTATCAAGTAAAGTCGCGTTTCTCTCGTTCAATATTTGTAAAATTTTCCCATCTAACGATAAACATACTCAGAGCTTTAATTTTATCTGTTTTTAATTTATTTTATAATCTAAGAGAATTATCGTCGTTATAAGGATAATAATTAAATACCAATATAAACAAAAGGTCTTAAAGATAAAGAACAAATATTTATTAAATAGTAAACTTAAAAAAAATTCAAATGAAATTATTGCACTCATTTTAGATTAATTTTTAATGAATTCATTTTCATTTTATAACTCTTCAAAAGAAGTGGTCGGATAATCTTTATCACTTCGTTTATCAGTTTAATTCGATCCTCCTCAATCCGTTCCGGAAGCGTTTCAATCGATCTCGAAAGCCTCAGATTTCGACGTGTGATTCGAGAAATAAGAAAAAAAGAGGGAAAAACAGAGAAGAAAGTCTGGGAGGAACGTGGCAAGCACGAAACGTAAACAGTTATAAAACACGATTCGGTTTACTTTTCCGATCGATACATGGCGCACAGCTATCGCACTTACAAACATTTCCTCGCACACGATTCGACGCTTTCCGACGATACGTTTACATCATTATGCACTCTCATGGAATCAGGTCAAGTCTGTGGCCGACTGATTTCACCGACGTTCGATTTTGATGTACGTCATTAAAAGAACCGAATATAACCGGGATCGTGATTGAGATCCACACTGTTGGCAGAAGGCACCGATTCGATCGCGGTCTACGCAGAGCCGCGTCCTCGCTGAAACAAGAAGATGGAACCTTTTGTTGATGTTCCAACGTTCTTTGAAAAAGTTACCGCTCGTTGCCGAATGTTCCTCCAAAGAAAAACAAAAATGTTGTCTAGCAGCATAGTTTCCCCAGAAAAAACGACGATTTAAGGAAAGTCCCGCCGTTTGTCTTATATTTGAAAATTACTTGGCGTTTATAATTAATTTTATACATTTTAATCTAGCTATTGTTCTAAATGTGAAAATGCAAACATAAATTAATGCAAAAAAGTCTAGAGATTCGGCAGTATTTCTTCAAATATATAAAAAGTTGTTAAACGAATTCAAATCTATCTTAAGCACAACTAAAAACAGAATAGTCTCTTTGTAAATTTTCCATATCGCCTAACTTACAATTTCTTGTAAAACATAATGGTGTCTCGTAAACGGAATTGAAAAAATTATCGATGCAAGGGACGACGCGTTTTTATCGCGTCTGTCACGCTTCTCGTTCATCGAACGATTTCAAAGTTTTCCATCTGGGCAGCTTTTATACCATCGTTTAAAGAATGATTGACGACTCTCTAAGTAAATCCTGATATCATATTGTTTGACAGGAAACAGCTGGGGCACGAACGAGCGAAACTTCCAATTTGGTTGAAATTTTAAAAATAGATTCTTCCGATTCATCGCAAATATTTATTGCAGACCATGAAAAAAGCAACGAGACCGAGATCCCACGGATTCAATCAAATCAAATCTATTTGATTAATATTAAAAACTCAACTTTTTCGAGCGACTGCCTAGCGTGCTTTGAAATGAAACTGTTAATAATAAATCTGTCACAACTTTGTTTTACATTCTATGCTACACCCGTTTACTTTTCTCAAAGCACTTTTCTAAATAGGTTCCTGTAACACGTTTTTATTTTAGAAGACATTGTCTAAATTTAGCTGGGAAGCTGTCAAATATTCCGAACGCTCCTATCTCTAAAGCATACAACAAGTTATGTCTTTAATCTGCTTACAAAGATTTATGTTTATTATAAATTTTATGTATACAATCATATTTCAATATTTCTTAGTAATAATCGTATGCTGATGAGAATGAATTTAAATAAACTTGAAAGAAAGATAGCTTAATATTTCTTCAGTTTTCAACTCCATGTTAATGCAATAAAAAGAAAAGAAAAATTACGTATAGCAATACTATTATGGTAATAAAATATTATTAATACATACAAAAAATTGTTTAAATGTCCATTTTGACTGTGCTATAAACGTTTCAAGATGTAGAAAATTTTTCAAAATTTAACCTTGCTGTGTATTACACTTTATATCAGATTTTATTGTGAGACAGTTGATGGCAGAGCTTTAACGATAGAATGATATTAAATGTACAGACCGACAGAAATAAACGTTTTGCTTGAAACTTTATTGCTCCCAGCAGAGCAATGACAGAGCACGTTAGACGCTGCTGTCATTTCAGAAATTGTTTTGCAAAGTTTTGCCTCGTTTATGAGCCACTGTAAACCAACCAAACCGCGCCGTTTCAAACGCAGTAAAACGCGAATGAAATGTTTCTGTGAAATGCATTTGCAATGATTTATTGTTGAAACACGTTCTTTAAAACAAAACTGTGTACACGAATCTGAGATCCGACTGGAATAACTTTTATTCCACGATGCGGGGATAAATCTTTTCTGATTTGGAACACGTCTCTGAAATGATTGCTGTACAATAATTTATTTAATTAAATTGTCCAATTCCTTTATAAACGTGTGCTTTTCGCTTTGATCGATCTTTTTCCTTTCGTGTTTTAGCAACCAACTCGTTACGTTAGAAACATTTCCAACTTTTTCAGTTTCACGATCACATGTTAGTGACATACTGAGACGTTGTCACTTTCAAGATTGTAATAAAAACTTGAGTCGTTCATTTTTCATAGTGATCATAGGTTCACTTTTCTTTATTTTCATATATGCTTTCAAAGCCCCATATATACTTTATTTTATTGTATCATTATTGTTGGAAATATTAAATATTGAAGTATTTTTTTATTAATTTTTTAATTTTACTTTTTATACAATAAATTTTGACTTATTTTCTTTTCATAATCGGACTTTATACCTATACTGCCTGCTATGTTTTTAATATCAATTAAAATCTAACACTTGTAACAGTTTAAAATAATATGTACCTTGCATCGATGTTTAATGGGTTAAAAATCTGATATTAAAAATTATTCGTGATAGCAAAGTTAACAGAGATTATAAGAACATTGTAGTTAAAATAAAGTATAGTGATAAAATTCTCATAATAAAAGATTATTTATAATAAAGGGTGAATTAAACAAATGTTTGCGAAAGAATGTTCAGGTGCGGTGAAGTTTCATGACTACGATACGTAATTTAAAATTCTTATTGCGCCGAGCTTAGCAGATTTATATTGTGATAACATCACCGCCGTTGCCAACAGTTCTCAGCCATAAATTTTTTGTCAGCTGACCGAATGCTAATTTTATAAGGAAAAAAAAGTAAACTGTGCGAACGGCGACAGGGTGGATCGATTTTACGGTAAAGCGAGTCCACCCACGACTTGAATAACGAAGAAAATCGCTTTAAGAACTCGATCTCGAAAACTTTTCGCCGTGGACATTCTGCTTCTGTAAAAGGGGGAAGGCTATTCAGAATTTCGTTTCAAAATTCATTGTTCGGTTTTAGTATTTGAGTAACTTGCGCGCTATTAACACGTACTACCGTCGAGGTAAAAACGTTCGTGTATAGGCACGGTGTATTATAATAACGATTATACTAACCCGGTGACCCAATGAACGTGTCAATAGTTGCCGATGAAAAGAGGTCTAGGTTATCTCTATTACTGGAAAAAAATGTGAAAGGGTAATTAAGGTGCACCGCATTAGACTCTAATACCGATGGAAACTGTTAGAAAATTCTGATACACGTGGCTTTAGTTTCCATTTTAGCTACCAATTACAACGCGTTTTAATTAATAACTATCAATTAAATATGTCATTAATGTATTATCGTTCATACTTTGATAAAAACATTTTAATTAATTTTGTAATTTAGAATAAAAGAAACTTGAGCCCAGTGGTTTTAATTGCTTTGGCAATTCTGGTGTGAATAAATCATTTTATGATTGTTTCCGGATCGTGAAAACGCGTTTCTAATGTGACATTGAAATATCCGTAGCTTTAATTTAATTTTATAGTGTTTTAATACGTCTGAACATATGAAACCTTTTCATTTAAAAATTCGTACCTATAACTATACATTCCATAGTTCATGGTCATAATTGACCCGCCGGAAGGGTTACACGTGTCGGTCATTCATCTGTTGAAAAAATAGTAGCCTTTTAACTGTAGAATAAATAGGGGACCGTAGGTATTAATAATAACCGATGGATTTCACGTAGTTATATCACCTGTTACGTTTGTCGTACGCCTGTCCCCGTTTCTCGAACATCGTTGACATTATTATGCGAATGTCCTTACATCAGCAAGAGATGCTATACGCTAATATTGGTAACGAGTACACGAGTATTATCGATTATCGATATCTGACGTGCCACAATAAGAGGGATCACCGAGTTATGTGCTAACCGAGTAAGAATTTCGGACTGTTTATTAGCCATTTGGTTGGTTTTAGAAGTTCATTCTATCCGCTCGGTTAGCTTTAGGTGTGTGATAAACGTCATTAGCTTAACCTTTTCCTGAAGACAGTGTCTAGATTTATATTAAATATGTGAAATATATAAAAAGATTCATAATATTTATTATTGTGATTATTGCTTGGTAAATATCGATTGCAATCCATTCAGGTTATTCAGGTTTTGTGGTCGGCATTTCAAAACAATACATATTTGTTAATATTTAATTAACATTTTGGAGATCGTTTCTAAAGAGGAAGAAGAAGAAAATAAATATAGGATTAGGACATTATAATAATTCCAGTAAAGCGGTTTTTAATTAATTATTCTTTCCTTGTGAGCCAAGATACTTAAGAATCAGTGAAGATTTATTAATTAGTACTTTGATAGCCGCATGTCTCTTTTGTCTTTTGTATTTAAATAACAAATTTTCATAAAATTAATTAAAGGTTCAAAGTTACTAGTTTATAACTTGTAATTTTTATATGACAGAGTGAACAAAAATAAAGTAAAATGTCAAAGTTACGAATATGTGACACGGGCCGTCAAAGTGTTAGTACCAACCGACTATTAGTACGTTGATTTCGATTAATCAAATATTGCCAGTGTTATATTGGCAGTCCGAGGAAGCAAGCGTATTAAGGCGTTTCTAGACTTACGAACGATTGTCTGCAAACACGTGTCTGCGTACAGTCTGCAGACAATGAGAGACAAATCCATGGATAAATCACCGTTTGTCTCTTATCTGCAGACTCGTGCAGACTGTCTGCAAACACTTTATACAGACCGACTGAATATAGTTCGCGGACCGCCTGCAGACAGTCTGAAAACAGTTCACGCATTGTCTTTAAACAACCGTACGCAAGCATCGACGTGCCTTCACGGAAAAATGATATATCTTGGCGCGGGTCATTTTCGCAGTCGGAATTGACCTATTAAAGATCCTACGAACCAGCACAAAACATTTGGCAACGCAGCCAATATTTCACAGCAATTTTCATCGGCGTGAAATTGAGTGGTTTAAACCGATTAATTAATTTGATTGCGAATTAATCTCGTAATTCAATAAACCTATAGCCATCATATTCTCGCAACTTTATTTCGATTTCAAATTACATTTTGTCCCGACATGTTTGCATAATATTTATTTGTTACGTACTCTTTTAGTAAAAATGATTTTAATCAGAGAAATAGTCCAGTCATTACATTAAGATTTATTCACACCAGTTCTTTTTATTTTCGATTGTGATAATAATTTAATTAAACATTGTGCTTATAAAAATCTGGTTCATGGAACGTGTGCATCCGGTTAAAAATGAATGAGTGTGAATTTCTTGGAGGTGGTTTAAATACGTTGTTTTGATTCGAAAGACATTTGGCCGCGATTTTCCGGAAACCCGACGTGTACCGGATACACGGCGAAACAAAGTGATCTTCAGCCGGTCGTGTTTGTAAAAGTTTCCCAATGTAGCTTCAAAAGTAACACATCAAATATGTTTAACTTCAGCGGGATACATATCGCTAAAAACGTGAAATTTTACAATGATTTATTATTTCACAAATTCAAAATTCTGGTAGATTTTTTTATTATATTTAGAAAGTAAACATTTTAAATTCATTCAAATTTTAGATTTGAACAACTACACTATCTATACTTTTTAATACACATTCAATACAAAGGATAATATAGTGTTATATTGTGTAGTATATTTGAATAATTAGATATTTATTTGCAACAATATTTGCTAACACTGATTGTGTGCCACCTTGTCATTTATTTATTTGCAAGAGTCAGTAGTACAAAATTTATGACTAACATATTGGCAGTGTACGGTCTTATCTGTAATGTTACAGACTGCATTAATCCTCTGTACGCTCGTTTAATTTTGAAATAACACGTTAAATTTCTATTATAAATTCAACATTAGCTTTCTCGTCTCAGCAGCGTTGCAAAGCAAATATTGTATCTTAAAATTATGTTACAATTTGCAAGTATAAGCAGCACTCAAACTAGAAACAGATATAATGTCAAATGACACTTTTAATTGTTAACAGAAATAAAACTTAACCATCATTTTTATCAGGTTGTAAATTTCTTATCACACAAATTTGACGTCATCTTTGGCGTTTCAAGTCAGAAGACGACAAAGCAGAATGTTGAAAAGTTCGGAAGCCAAGGGACAAATCAATTATAGCCAGTTTCCTCTTTTGATCCGCAATTTCCCAAGTGAAATGTACAATCACCACCAAGGAAATTCAATTTCGTAAGCTGCTTATGCTGATCCGTAAAAAGCACGGAAATAAAATTGAACGGAACAACAGTTTTATTGAACCTGTTAAAAGAACTAAAAACTTTGTAGCGTAATACAATAATGTTTTATCCTTTAAGCTTTAAAGGAGCTTTAAAGGATCCAAAACAATAACATCTGATGATAAATGGAGGGAATGATCAAAATTCGATTGTACATTTTATTTTCTCAAACAAAGAAGCTCAAGTCCTGTAAAACATACATGATTTAGTAACTATAAATCATGCTCATAGAAATGATTTGTATTTCGCGTTTCATACGTGGAGGGTGAGTCACATAAGACAAACTGCTTGAATAAATCTTACGGTTTTAAAGATAGGAAAAACGGTTTGAAACGAAAGTTGTTTAGTAATGGGGAAAGTGATATGATGAAACAATCTTCTTTACACATTCAAGTGCTCAGAAAATTAAATGTAATCGTATGTCTTGCATTTTCTTTTTCTACGTAAAAGAAAGGATCAATGACTTACCCTGTACAGCTACCTGAATTAGATAATAAATTTGTAAAATAAATTTACAATGCAGATTAGTTTTTCATTTTTTCAGAAAACATATTCACAAAAAAGATCGTTCTCTCTTTGAACGAACAGTTTAGAATTATTTATACGGTCAAAATTATTTACGATGAATTCGTCTCTCTTCAAAGGAGTCACTTTTAATATTCAAAACTGCATATTTATAAAGCAATTTTTTGAAAAAGATAAATATCGTTTCTGTTTCAAATAAATGTCCCAGAGTTTTAATATATTTCAAACGATGTATTAATTCTGTTGAATTAAAACGAACATAATGATCAGCTTAAAAAACTAATCCAAGCATTTTTTTATACGATTGAGCCGTGGTGGCGCCAGTATGGAAATAAAAAAGACAATTTAACGGATATGGAAGACATAAAATCAGTGCATAAAAATGTTGTAACTAAACTGTTGTTATATTAGCTGATGATTGTCCGTGATTTTTTCGCTTCGTTAGCGCGGGGATATTAAAATAATTTGAATTTTATCGGCAGGCATGGATTTTCTAAACATTCGGCTCTGTGTATTTATCGACATGCCCGTGGGTACCTATATGAACGAGTTTAACAGGCGTACACACGTACGTGCACGAATACACAGAAAGACGCGAGCGTATGCAAAACAGGAGGGTCGATGGGGGAGGAAAGAGACATGTAAAGCGGATAGGTGGCCTGCTAGATCCGCCGCTAAAAATACACGTCGCAATAAACTCAAGGGTGACGTCCACTACATAGACATGACGTATTTAGCTGTCCTTAGTTATACTTTCATTCTCCTTCTTTCGAGTTGCCGTTTAAAAAAGACTTCCTTTTGTACGACTGTTGCAGAACTTCTGTAAGCTTTGAACCCTAGGCGGACTGCAGCGCATCTCTGATGCAGAAGAAATTGTCGACCTTGAAATTCGATCCACATTGTTACTGTCTTTGTTAATCTTCTATAATTAAAACAAAAAGGATCGTATAACGTGAAACTGACAATTTTTTAAACTAGAACTAAAAAAAAATGGTATGCGACACTTTCTTATTTTAACAAAAGTCGACTTATATTGCAATAGAAATATTTTGTTAATTCCTGTCATTGAAAATATTGTGGTTCTCGCGTTAATGTTCGGAAATAGTAATTAATTTAGGATTTTAAATGTTTTATTATTAAAGAAAGGACTGTTTATGACATTAAAGCCACAATAGACTGTATAACATGATTTTGTATGTTATAATCCCTTTAACAAATAATCTCCTAAAATAAAAAATGGAAAAGCAAGGTATTTTGGATCTTGATGGGGAAGGATCTTGACAAGGTATATATTTTCATGGGTAATCATGGACCCTTTTCCATGAGGGAATTTTTCAGAAAATTTCTTCAAACATATTTTCTTTCTAAACGTTCCCTTTCCTTAGAATTTAACAAAAAATGACCTGATTTACTGTGACTAATATTTCTTATTTTTGCTAGTTGATACTTTAGCCCTATTCCACAGAATTTTTTTATTTTATTTAAAAAAGATTCTTCCTTCTTTCTTTCTACGCTTAAAATAACTATCATTATACGAAAATATTAAAAAAAATTTGTAGTTATTAAAATTCTTATTTATTAAAAAGTTGGAACACACCAAAGGTTTTCTGTACGAACTTTTTGCTGTACTTTCCTCATTTATTAAAATGATAAGAAAGAAGAGATTAGATTTACACAAAGCACATAATCGCTGTCTATCGTTTCTAAAATAAATTTTGACAATGCTTAGTCTGATGTTAGAAACAGGAACTGTGAGCAGTCGTAAACAAATTCCTCCGTCAGAACGTTAATATGATTTGAAAATTTTCGAACAACGAGAATCAATGAATTTATTTATAAATGGAACATGTGCATGTCAGAAGCTTATAAGTGCGCTTTAGCGCATGTTTCAATTTCTCGTGTATAGAACTCTGACATTTGAAAATTAAATTACGTATTGAATGAAATCCGCTCCCCTTCAGCTGCTACTTGATTAAATTTAACACGTAATATCCGAAATCTCGTTGTGTAAACCGTGAACTTCCTATGTGGTTTGTTGCTATAGCGTATCTGGTGTCTGCATTGCATCACTATAGTTCATGAGTAATTAATAACATGAGATCACTTCCGAAACGCAAGACCTAGACCGATGGAATGATTTTGTATCGTTTTTATAATCTTTGATCAAACACATATCTTTTCTCCTGAATCCCCTAAAAACTTGTAAAATATCGAGGTAGAACTCACCATAAACAATTTCATTTGTCATGAATATTTATATCAATTTCCACCAAACTAATAATACTAGAATGGTGCAAAAGATTCGAATGAAAAAGAAATAAAAGATTCTAAGTTACACGAATCGACTTAAAGGGGTAAATTGTTTAATTCGACTCGGATATATGTTATACATGTAACGTTATTTTACTATTGTGTTAATCAGTCAAGTACCGTTTTGTTGCATAGGCACAAGGTCTTTTGCAATTATAATAAACGCTCGAAGCATTTAAGAGGTAACGCAGCTATATATTTCAAGTACACGTGTCATAACGCGATTCGCCACAAACTACAATTTGCGTTACAAAAATACCGCATTGCAGAAAAATTTCCGCATTTTCCGCGTTACAGGAACACCGCATCACAAGAAGGTTACCCGTAGCCGTTTCGATTTAGAAAATTCCCATAAGAACGTGATTTTACACGTTCTAGCGATGTCGAAACCATGTGGCCCACACCGATTCCGATGAAATTTTGATACGATGGGGGAGAGTCTTGCACTCTCATACCTTAACCTTCTTTTTTTTTGCTCTAAATGGGGTTAGTCTCGGTAGAAATCAAACTTGACGCTTTAAAATGACGCCTCTATTTTTTAATACACGGAAGGAAAGTTATTATTTTCTGACTTGAAAATTGTTCGGTTAACAGGTAAAATACGAGTGGTAAGATTTTGGAAAATTTTCAATCGGCATCAGAGATAGAACCGTTCGTTCCATATGTCGAATCGATCGAAAGCGGAGCAAGGGGACGATATAAGTCGACGATTATCCGGCACATCGTCCGAACGAATAATCTTCTACATGGACGACACGTCGTTCGAAATCTCTCACGAACCGTCCCCGGATCATTGTCAGGAATCGAACAATCGTTACACGTTGCATCCCACGGAGGATGGGACGACGTTTTATCCGCTGGAATCCGATGTGACCGGATTTCGATCGGACGATCGTTCGACTCTTTATCCGTCGAGCCCTGATGATGAGCCACGTCGTAGCGTTTCCGTTCACTCGAAGACCGGTAACTCGAAACAAACTAGAAACAATTCGGAACTCGATCAACGTGCCAGCCGTCGTTCCAGCGTGCAATCCAGCCGCTCGCGAACAAACAGCTGCAGCCGGCCCACACCGTTAGGTAGGAGACAATTGGGTCATCAGACTTTTCGATCGATCAGAAACGCACCTACATTGTTTGTTACCCGCTTCGCGTTCCGTGACGTAATAACGATTTCGGGTTCACCGATTAATTGCATCGGCTGGTTGACACGTTGACTGCCACCGTGGAAAGGGGCGCGTGTGTGTGTAAGACACACCGAAACTCTGATTATTAACGCTTTCTATGCGACGACGTATATATACGCTCTTGAATAATAAGTGCTCACTTAAAAAATATCATTATAAGTTTTTAAGTTCTTAAAAACATTATTTGGAAGCATACAAGTTTGTAAAAATGTAATATTTCTCTTCTTAGTTTTTATTTAAAACAATATATTTTCAACCAATTCACTGAATTATTATTACAATTCTTAATTGTTAAATTATATAAATATATATAATCAATTTTTAAAATCACATTTCCGCTTCGAAAATATGGATTAATTGAGCAACGGACCATTCACACGGTGACAATTCGAATAAAATTTTTCATTTTATTTTATCTCCATTCTTCGAATCTTCCGCTATCGTTTCAAATATTGTTTACCGGTGTATGAAACTTTTTTCATGAACGAAATTTATATACATAATTTTAATTTTAAATCCAGGCCGTCCGTAAAGAGTTAAGGGTGTAATCGATTAATTTAAAAATTTCACCTTCCAATTTAATACCTTGCATTATTAGGTTATTAACGCATTCGTTTTTTATTAATTATTCACGTGGCAGTTACCGTGTTGAATCGTTGTAATGCAATGAAAATACGGTTGGTTGAAATTGGATGAATTTTATTGACGTTCTGCTTCCATAAAATGGATATAAAAGTTATGTAAAAAAGAAACAGAAGTCTTTACATTGCCCTGGTTCTTGAGTTTGTTTATGCAATATTTAGTAGGTTTAGAAAATTCGAATTTTTGTGAGACAAAAGAATATTTTCCATTTGTTGAACTCTTCCAATTTTCTACAATCACTGTGTATATTATATTACTTTTTCAAATATCACCTTCGTTAATTTATTTATTTTAATTAAACTGGACCTTAGAATTAATTCCTTAAACTTCATTCAATGACCACTTCTCACAAAAAGAAGCAATTAATCCAGCAGAAAATCGATAAAACTATTAACACAAAAGAAAACGGAGAAAATCAATCACACGGACAACTAACATTATAGAATGAAATAAATAAAAGGATAAAATAAGTGATTGAACAAAAAACGCTGTTCAGGCAATGGTAGAAGGGGTAGCACTAATCGAAGGACGAAACCGCGAAGAGCAAGCACGGCTCGAAGGAAGGATTCCGTTCGACCTTTAAAGATCGAAGTAAAGGAAACCCAGAAGGTTGTGGAGGATGCTGAGGATTCGGAGCAAGCAAGGCGTCATCGAAGGATTGCTATGATCGTCCTGGGAACATTTATTTTCCTTCTGGCAGCATCGGTTCTAGTGGTGGTTGTTACTTTAACTCACAGCACCTTTCTGAGCCCTGCTGTGGGCTCCAAGGAACTTGCTGAACATCGTGCCCGATGTAATTATTTTAAAACAACTCTGGTTAATAAACTACATTTTTTTACAGCAATTTTCGTGATACCTTTAATTTTAAGTATTCACTTTATTTGTCTACTTCACTTTGTATACAGGATGTCCCAGATTTCAAATGACAAACTTTGTCAAAATATTCTATGTAAATTGTTATTCAGAAATATATTATTCAGTATTTTAACCCTTTGCACTCAAGTGGTATCTCTGGTGATTAACTAGAATGTTCTTAAATATAAAATTGAAGAGTTATTTATATCAGAACGTAGCAAATTAACGAAAGAAATAAAAGTAAATAGATCACAAACGTTTGTAATTCTTTTTTTTTTCAAAATAAAGCTTTTAAATTTTGAAAACTTTGATAAAATGTCTCGAGTGCAAAGGATTAACTTGAAAGTGCACACGTAAATTTCTAAAATGTAGAATGTTTTTATAAATATCTAAATATTTAAAAATGTTAATAAAAGAAACTGAAGTATAGGGCTGACAGAAATGGGGGATTTTCTTCGTGTGCACTGCCAGGTTAAAAAATAACGAAGAAACGTAATAATTCAACAAAAGCTGCGACTAACGAAATGTTTATCCGCTGTTTCAGTGCGCAGAGAGAACGAGGAACTGTTGAATTCTCTCAACAGAGTCCTCGTGACCGAAAACTCGACGACATCTCCTTAAAAAAGGCGTCCTGAAACAGAGGAATGGTCTGTTTTGTCGCGCCTTTTGAAACTGTTTGCCAGGAACGGGGAAGAACAAGGAGAAGAAGAAGGAATACCGGGGCAAGAAGTTCGCTGCGAGGCGTCAGGATTGACGGCCACTTGGGAGAAAAAGAATGGCAAACTTTTATTACGATTGCGTTTCATTCGACGAGTCTTAGGGTGCAGCTGAGAAGATATCGAGTTTAATTTGTCAACGTCGTGATGGCACGGCTGATTTGTCGACTCCGTCAATAGCATGAACTTCGAACCAGGTCCGTGACAAAGTGGAATCGTTGCTACATATAGTTTTATCCCCATTGTTTCGAAGGTACGTCCAAGTTCTCTTTTTCATTGAATCGCGCAGTTTTGACGGACGCTCGACACGAGATTAATCGAACGAGAAGCCGCGTGTTAAAGCGGATAGAGTTTAATGAAAAATAAAAAGAGAAGTAAAAAATATGACGATAAGTAAAAAATATCTGTAAAGTTACTCGCGACGTGGTGAACGTCGCTCTTGTTAGATCATTATTGTTGTTGGTGCGACGAGTCGACGATCGTAAGAGAATAAATTGCATTAATCTGCGTCTACGCTATGACAAATTCTATTATAGTCTTGTTTGGATATTATTTCACATTTTATTATTCACCCTCAATCAGCATTGATACTTGGTGCTTTGACACTGTCGTGGAATATCTCAAAATATTAATTGCCAGGAAACAAAGTGGATCCATCTACCACTATAAGACTATCATAGTGTTATTTATAACATTATTATATGCAATTTGATCCAAAATTTAAAATAAATATACGTGTACAAATTCTATGATTTGGTGCAAGAAATATCGATATTAGTTTTCTAATACAAGGATGAATTAACCTAAATATTGAGTTCGTAAATAAATGGATATTCCATACAAAAAAATAACAAGTTCAAGTTCTGTCTAGAAGTGCCTACAATAGTGTTTGCATATGCGAATATAACAATTTATTTAATTTGATTTCTTTCATAAGTTTTACGAATAAATTTCAATTTTACAAATGATTTTGTGTGCACCGTACGAGGATTAATAACATCAAATGATAACATGACAGATGAACCATATGACAGTGGTTTGGTAATATCTTAGTCTTAGGGATATTAAATTTTGTTAATTTATTTTAAATATTATCCACATACAATTAAAATTGTTGCATATCCTTAACGATTTTCTTTGGTTTTTATCCATACTTGATAGATGACATATAAATTGTTACACAGTGTAGACGCAGTTATACCGTTCGTTCGATGCACGAAAATTTTATCACGAGTGTCAGCATAAAACCGATTCATTTCGCGAATCAAAAGCCGAGGATCGGTCGCAGCACATTGTATGCCGACAACGAAAAGAAACGTTAAAAAGATGCTCGTGAAATTCAGTACGAATCCTCTTTGGAAAAGAAGTCAATGCAGTACGATTTCTTGGATTGAAATAATTCTAGTTTTATTTTAATATTCATTTCGATAATTAACCGAATATTTTTTAATATAATAATTTTTTAAATATAAAAAATGTGCTGCTCACAATCAAAAGATTTAAATCGTTTCTCAATAATCCGTTCATAATTAACCGATTAATTAACCGATTAATATTCCTTCGTTTCCTCAAAAAATTTTATGAAAAGATTTGAAACAAATAATTATGCAAAATTATTATGATTTTCTTCATAAAAAGGTCTTTCAGTTAAAAAAATGTTGAAACACATACACTGTCGAACAGGCTAGACTACTCTGAGGAAAATAACAAATATAAGAGAAAAAGGCCTCACTATTTGTCTGATATTTAAAAGTTATTAGGGATTATACCTTGTCATGATAATCCATCGTCCAATTTGCCTCGTTATTAAATTTCAACTCTCTAAAACAATCACTGAATCGAATACCATATGTATGGTAATCTTCAAGTGTTGAATCATTCTTCTGTAACGACACCATTTTCCCTAGAGATGGCTGGTGTATTCGGCAGTGCAATAATTACCACTAAAGCAAACTCTTTTTTTCCGAGAGGATGCGTTCGATTGTGCTTAAGCTTGTTAAATGAAATATTTATAACCAAGCATCGACGTAGCCAGAGGAGTAGCTGAGATAATTGTTGTTGTCAATTGTTTGTAAAATACGAATCGTCTCGAACCACGGGGAAAGGGCGTCGAGTAGAAAACTTTTATCGATCAGGCGTCGTTCGAGAGGAAGAACGTCGAACTTGTATTATATCGAGAGAGTCGCGATTTGCAAAATTCTGTTACACGACACGCCATCAATTCCCATCAACTGAATCGATCAAATATAAAAGTGATCAACAGGATCTTGAACAAAATATAAATGTAATCTACCGTTAAATTAAACTATAGTCCGCTTTCTAATTATCTTCCCTCCTCTAATTACGTTACCAACATCCATTAATATTCTAATTGGCGAATGGAAATTTCTGAAACGAGTATTTTTTTAACTTATCCTATTCAAGTGTAAACACAGAGTCAGTAAATAATTAAATAACGAAGCTATCGAAACAATTTTCCTAAGAATCATAATTCGTGTTCGAATTGAATGACACGAAGGTAATATTTGAAGGGATTAAAAATTTGAACACGAAGGCTTTCGAGTTCGCTTAAATTAACTCGTTCAACAACTAATCAAAGTTGGCTACAAACCAAACAGGAGAACCGCTTTTATCGTAACAATATTAACTAGAAAAGTTTGTTTGTGCCATTTCCCGCCTCCATTTCAGATGTAATCAAGATTAAAGAATGATCTAGCCATTGGCGAACTAGAGTTACGTCGTTCGAATGTAAAAAGTATAGTATTCGAGACCTCGCCCTTTAGAAACGATAATTTGACAATGGAAGAACGACACTTTGGACTCTGTCGTACACTTGACAAGTGGAAAATATTTCTGATCATAGATTAATTGTCGAAACGATGGATGAACGAGAATTGTTTCGGGACAATTCGCTTGAGACAATCGGAACGATTCTCTTTTTCTTTTTCCGATCAAATAAGATCGATTTTTCGTAGAAAATTGCACTACAAGGTTCGTTCATTACATCAATTTAGAACAATCACTTTTTCATGGTGTGTATACTTAGGTTGCCAGTTAAATTCGTGACCTTTTCAAATTAATTTTTGGTCAAATTCGAACTAGGCATAGCAAATTAATTGTAAGTCATATGAAAGGAAGATTTCTTTTTATAAAGATTAATAAAAATATGAAAAGGAGGAAGTTAAAGTTTTATACACATTACAAATAGAGATTAAAGGTGCAGATTGCAGAAGTACTTAATCGTATTGGTAGTGATAACGTAAAAATTTAACGAACATATAATTCTATAAATGAATCGTTTAATCCATCGATGCTCGACCAATTTCTATCTCGTCAATTCTTATCTTTTACGTGAAATTATCGATTTTGCTAACTATTCCTCTTATTCTAATGGCAGCCGTCCTCAAGAAACGTTGCTCTTTTTCTCAGGGGACAAAAAGATCGAAAAGGCTTGTGTCAGAACTGAAATGCATGCTCATGTTTAGAGAATGTCGAATAAGGGTTAAAAATTCACGAAAGTCACTTGCAACAATATTATTTTGATTACAAGTTCAGAGTAGTCCAGGGAATGAAGAACATATTTTCTTCAATATTTTAGAAATTATTCGTTCTAGAAAAGAATTGTTTAATTAAAAATGGTGTGTTCTTTCATGATAAGTTTACCTATGTTTGTCAAAGTTTCTCACCGTGAATCTGTCTATTTGATAACAAACTTTTGACCCGTACTGTACATGTAAACTGTTCATCCTCTAAACATGAACGCTGAAGCCTTTCGTTGGGAACTGGCAACAGGTAGGTGTAAAACGATAAACACGTGAAACAATCAGTACACACACTCACACACGGTGGTACACCTCTGAAAAGTTGTATAAAGGTTTCGCGAGGTATTATCGAAGCTTTCTAAAACTTATCTGCGTCGTACAATCCGACCGCCCTGAGTCAACTTACTTCGATACATCCCGTAGGTTTAAATTTGTATCCCGAAACGTTAAGGACGATCGATCCCGAGGGAAACAGTTCGCAATCTGTCCTCCTTTACATTAAGGTCGAAAATTTCGAATCGCGACCAGCGAACAACTCGACGACCCGTTGCACTCTGTTAGCTCGAAAGTAAACGTTGTTACAACAGTGGGTACTTGTATGTAGAGTACAGTTGTAATCATAGATCGTTCATATTTTCGTTTCTTTTCTTTTCCCGACATTGTCAAGAAGTAGTTTCGCGGTCGATAGATACATGTCTAATAGCGCATCGAGCTGCAAATACGTATCGTGTATTTTCTAAAGGAATCTCGTTTTTTCTACGTGGAATCGCTCGAAATATCTGTAAACTGAATACGCAAAGGTCCTCGATCGTTTCTTCACATGAGACATAGGAATATCCATTGAATGTTACAAAGGTGGACGCATAAGGAACAGCTTTCAATTTGTGATCACACGTTTCTGAAATAATGGTTTATTGGTACGAAGACTTAATTCGAATCTGTTTCATGTTCTAGAACAATTTTGTTAGGTTTGAAATTAAACGTCAGGTCGATTATGACCCAAGATTTGTTAAGCAACACAATTTTTTAAACGAGGAACCTTCGTATATTGGATAAAAACATATTCAAAGGGATGTTTTCAGATTTCGAAACTGAAAACGAAAAATAATTAAAAATTTAATTCAAAGTCCGTCTGACGGTTAAATAAAATTTATTTGTATGCACACCACAGTGTTTGAATATAAAATTAAACAAAAATTCTGTCTGGTCATGTTTGTGTACAAAGTTTAACTTTCTGAAACGTTCTTAAAAATTGGAAACGTGTAAACATAACATTTAACGTGAAATTTAAAGAGAGATTAAATAAAAGTTGAAATTAAAGAGGTTCTAATTTTATATTTTATTTATAAATAATGAAAAGAACCTTCGTTTTACTATCAGATACTCTGAAAAACGATGTGCACTTCGTTGCCAGGAAAGTTAAGCTTTTAGCAAACAGAGGATTAAATTATTCATAAAATTTTCTGTTTTTGCGTTTATTCGATCTTGCAGGTATAATATATCATTCCAAATAACACCATTAACTTTTTCATCAGCAGCTTTTTACATGCCAGAGAAAAGTTCTGCTTGGTTCTCTAATCCTCAGACAGCGAAGATGGGTTTTTCAAGATTTGAATTTCATTTAAAATTCTTCTTCGTTCTCATGTTTTACTCCAATGCATGAAGGTTTTTCGTTCAAAAATCTTCGCACAATGTCTGGGTCATAATCGATCCTGTTCGTCCCATTCGAAAATTTATTAACACATTGCAACTTCAAGTTACATCAACTGTTTTATTATCTCTTGATTAATTTAAATTCGTAATGCTAATTAGTGATGACTTTTGTGGCGGTAAAGTTAATTATCATCCAGCGTGTTTAAATGCGCTCGTGCAAACTATTGTACTAGACCAGGGATTGGCATCAGGACAATTTTTTTGGAGTAATGTGATACGTTGTTAACGATAAATTAGATAAGTTAAATTACAAGTTTTCCAATTCTATTTTATAAGTTTTCATAATTCATATTTCATAGAAATCTGAAACAGGTGCGTTTGAACAAGTAAATTTAAAAGAATTTAAATTGTAATTATATTATGAAATAGGAATTGTTAAAGTCCTCAAGTTTTCTTCAACAAATTAAAGTACTTTGAGGTTTTTTGTGAAAATCACATTGATTTACATCTAAATATAATTGGTCGTACGATTTTCTTTAAAAAATTTCGGAATATTATTAACTGTGGACAGGCAAACAACATACCATTCATATTATTTTTCGTTTTAGTTATGATGTATTACATTGCTCAAAGAAATTATTCAATGTTTATCCTTGAATTAGATTAAATGAACCCTCTTGGTGCGCTCCCAGCGTTTCTTCTCGGTTTGAAGAGGAACGCGGAGGCGCAGGTTATTTGGCCTAACGCGAAAAATCTCTGCCGCTAGTATTTTCTTCCAGCGAGTATCTGTATATAGAAGAGATTAATATAACTCCTGGTACGTTGCGAGTTATTGTCAATACGATATCGTAGACATGAATCAACGCTTGTTAAGTAGGACGACGTAGAAACGGTGTTAGAAGATTGTATGTTCTTTGGCGACTAATTACACGTATTATATCCGCAAGAAATTAAAATAAAATTGAAATACGGTTGGAAGCATCGAAAGAGTGGATTGATATAACGCAATTCGAGTCCAAAATAAGTTGTTTAAATGAACTTTAAGAGTTCGATGTTTCTCATGACAGTTTCACATGTTTCCTGTTGAATTTCTTGACGAATCTTGTTCTTCGAATGTGTAATTTACAAACTTGTTTGTAAAAACTTTTCAGTTTAAGTACACTGGCGAGCAACATAGGCTTCCCTAAGGAAAATGGTGATAGAGGGACTATGTCCTTTTGTATTTGATAGTTACTAGATATTTTACTTCATTATTAAATCAACCAACTATCTTTGAAATGAATACTAACCTAAATTTATAATATATAGTAATTTGGTAGACCATGTTCCTTGGGGAAGTCTATAGTGTCTACCAGTGGACTTCAAAAGAATTTTTTGAATTTTTAGAAAAAAATTAAGTTAGAAAAATTAATCCTTTGAAACTTGAAGGAAACACCATGATACTATTATAAAAATTATTTTATTTTAATAGTTCTACCCTAATAAAAGGGTTATAAAATAAAATTCTTTCTGTTTTAAATATTCAAAAAATGATTAAAAGTATTTTATAATCATTTATTGCCTCGTGGTATCATGGTGATCAACGTTTCGTTAATTTTTTGTTATTGTGTCCTAAGTAAATTTCATTATCACAGTCATAAAAGGTGATAAAATAATGAAACCTGCCTTGAAGGGGTTAAAATAACGTGCTGAACTTTCCTGAATCCTGTAATTCCGTTTCTAGATCGTCAAAAATGCCGCGGGAAAAGTAAAGCCCGAAAGTTGTTATAAGATTACGATGAATTAACCGCGATAACCTTTGAATTAAGTAGTTTAAGTGGTATACGTAGACAATGATGCGTGCCAAAAAATGGAGAGGATTACCGTTGTATCGGAATGAAATTGCGTAAAGTGTCATCTATTCCTTCGACAATCAAAATGAAGTGTGATTCGGATCGAATGAGTGGTTTTTTTCATAACAAGAAACATCCTGAGAACGATGCGTCGCTTAAAATGTTAAAAGGACTGTGCGCGAAAGATAAAAAAAAAAAAGGAAAGAACAAAGCAAGAATTGTCTTTGGTGTTTCTAAATTGCAAGGCGATTAATTTTCTCACGGATTTTCCTCCTCTTGCGTCTTCCTTTAGACGTAGAAAACTTACGAAACACGTAAATTTATAACGAAAAATAAGAGAATAAATAATTTCTCCGTCGTTTAAGTAGAAATATCAAATACTTGTGATTCTCTTTTTTCTTTTTTTCTTTTAATAGATAATAATAGTTTTTGAGTAGCTGTCGTATGATTATCTAAAATTTGTTGAAGTAACAATACAAAATCTCCGTTTGATTGAAACTTCGTATTTCAAGACTCGCTGTAAAGAGTAGATCTTCTTTCGAAAAATAAGCAACCGATGCCGAGTTACATCTCGCGATCTTTTTTCTTTTTTTATTTCTCTCAGAATTAGAACGTTCGAAACATAGATGAGTAATTAATTATATGCTAGCACAGCGCGTTGTACTCTCGATCAGTTATCGATCGGAAAACGAAATCCGAAGTCTTAAATAACGAATCGTGCTGATTAACGCGGCACGAATTTCAACTCGTCTCTTGCGTTTACGTGTAACGAGCGATTATTTTATTCAAGAGGATTATCGTTGATTAAAAATGGCTCGATTCCGCCAGGTGTTTTAAGAACGCGTGGCGTTAACAGAAATTATTTATTTCGAGGAACCGTAATAATAATCTCGGCTCACGAGATCTGTATTATACCGACGACGTTATAAGATGTTAATGGATGAGATATTAAGGTTTATGTTTCTATATTGTAATAACATTTATGTATAATGGTTATTATAATGCAAAAAGTATACATGCTAATTGTCCACGTTTACAGTGTTCATTTTATTATTCCCTCAGCGTTAAACATAGTCATCATATTTGAAGAATTGGTCATAAAAGTTCAGTTTTTAATAGGAATAAGTGTGTAACTCGATAACTATCGAATATCGATTATCCTCCTGGCTTATCATGTTACCCTGATACAATTTTCAAAATCTAGATCCTTGGTTTCTGAGCCCAAGTTCCCGGTAATTCCTGGAATTTGACATCACCAAAATTCTAAGATGTGAAACGAATACCTCCTGGCGTGTCATGTTCTCCTGATACAGTTTTGCAATATCTCCTTATTCGGATTATTACGATCATTTGTAAATAATTGTTAGAATATCTAATAATATAGGTTACGAATTACTATAGAAGTTTAAATATTAAAATGTTAAATCAGTTTACAATTATAGGAATAAAATATCAATACACCGCAAAAAAAGATTCAATATTTGTTCAATTATATGCAACTTGTAATAATTTATTAATACAAGTATTTGATAAATTAACCATCAACGTTAAAACGTCTTAAAGGTAAATCATAATTAATTGCATTAATACGACTGTAGTTCGACGTTCAAGGATTGTAGGTATAAAAGAAATTCGGACAAATTAATTTTCACGTAAACAATTTTATTGTCAACGTAAATTGCAAACTTCTACATTGTAGAAATCTGTATGAAATACATTTGGAGTCTTGCACCCTGCCTAAAAGGGACTTGTAGAGAGTCATGCAATCGCGCGAACATAATAATTGGAGTTAAAACATTTTACGATAAGCACATCGTACACCAAAACATCGTACAAAATTCGGTTCCATACATTGCACGATCGATCAATGACAAGATCGTAATTGAAACTGTTATTCGTACAGCACAAGGATTACGTCGATTCGTTGCTCGTCGAACATTATCGTTAATCAGTATTGTTGTTACACTGTGTATGTGAACGCGAGGCACGAAGTTTTATGTGGTTCGATAACGGTGTTAATAATAACGAGTATGTAGTTATATCGGGCCAATTATATTCTGCGCCGAAGCTATTCTTATAGTAATACGTTTCACCCTGCCTAAAAGGGATTAAATAAAGTTAGTCATGCTACGGTGCTCATCTAAATCCTTCTTGCATCAGGGCCATTATTGCGCGTTAATCTTTGACACTCGCATCTTAAGGATGTATCGGGCCTGTCTTCAAAATAATCGATCAAAATTTATGAATGTTCTTTTAGTCCTTCTCTGTTTCTTTCATTTTTCATCGAATCCAATAAAAGGATTCAATGACTTCTAACGACTGTCACGTTTAAACTATTACTTTGAATCCTAAAAATTACTAAATATTCTAGAGACTTTTTAGAATCAAAGGACAACAGTGTTTTTGTTAAAATTATGAATTTGAAAAATACAGAAAGAGAACGCAAAATGTAAAAATAGCATCGATATTTCTGCAATTAATTTCAACTGTCTTTGTTACACCGTTCGAAGGAAATAAATTATAATTTGTGAAAACTGTGCTAATGGAACGACTAAAAGATTCATAAATCAGATTCACACTTGGAAGTATGTAATTGCACAAAATCCCGTTCTAAAATAAGACCTTGGCCATTGTTCGAACACTTTACACCTAGATTTATTGTGCGTAAGACGTAGACAATTAAATGCTTCAAATTTGACACATGTTTGCCTAAAATTGTACCTCGAATACATCCCTAATGAGCGACGCGCTTCAATAACGTTTAATCGTAATCGTTGTATTCGTTGAAGATCTTGCACCCTGCCTCAAAGGGATAAACAGTTGGTCCTAACCGCTAAACCGATCGTCGGAAAAGAATTTACAGTCTTTGGAGTATTTGTTACCATTCTTCCTTGGATCAATCGAGTATTTCAAATATTAGACATTAACGTGTTGATTGTCACAGGTCAGAGGAAAATTTAATATGAGTGAAGAGTTAGACGAAAAAAGAATTATTAAGATAATTAGAATACAATCTCTATTCTTCTTTACAATACTTTGCAAAAGTAAATGTATAAAAAGTTCTATTATTTATCTGTATACACCATCTGTATAATAATAAAGTTAATATCCAGTATGGTGGACAAATACTGTTAATGATATATTAATTGTACAATAGAATAATTAGAAAACTTGAATTGAAAAATAAAATTATGGGTGTATTGGGAACATTCATTTTCATTGTGGCAATCAACCTGCTAATGTATGAACGAGTATTGTAATATAATTTGAAAAAGAAAAAGAAATGTTAGTACAATGTGATACAAAAATTCAAAAATGCATTCTATATCGTACTTTTAAAAGATGTAATAAATCTATCAACGCAGATTTTGTTGATTTTCTTTAAAAAATAAAAATTGTAATTCTGAATATGCTTATCTTATTACACCTATAATTTGATCGATGTTTGTATTTTTGTATCATAGATTTATTTTTAAACTCTGATTATTGATCAGTATGATTAACTCGTTATCATTGAAATAATCCATGGAAACTTGCTAACTATTCATTTATATCAGATTGACTGATCTTTCTATTCCGTGGCATCGATTTAGTGATAAATAAATATATACTTTACGATTAATTTAAAATCTATCAGTCTCAACGTTTAACCCTGCCTAAAAGGGAAAAAAGATGGTCATGCGAGTTTGCTCTTTTCACAAATGGGGCCCTAATTAGCTCACACATTAAATGCCGGTTGAAATAATATTAAGAAATTACCGGTTGCAAAAATTCGCATTTTCTTCCGTTATAATTACTTCGGTTATATAGTCGTTAGTGTCGATTAAGATTTCATGATTTTATTCCTCTAAATAGGTATATTCGCTTTTTCTGAAAGAGGAATATCCGTTTGTCTGAAATCTTGATCGAACCGAAGTAAATTCCCATAAATGGAATATAAGGGCCCTCTCTTAAGAAATAAGAAACTTACATTCTAGGTTAGCAGAAAAAGAAACATGGTTCTTCTAAAAAAGAAATCTTGCGGTTCAGCCTTGGGCATGTGATCAAAATTTAAAAGAACGCCCTTGATATGAAGTCAGTTTGACGTTTTTCAAACATTTAAATAAAATTATTCAAACATTCACTAAATTTTTGCTTAGCGGGTGGCTTACTATTTCCTTTTCAATATTTTTCATTCGTAAGCGCTATAGTTGATGTGATACAGGAGAAACTTAATATTTAATAATTATAAGAACTTCTAACAAGGAAACACGAGCAATTCTTATTCAACGATTCGAATTCAATTTTGTAGGTATACAAAATGATCCTTGATAATAATATGTTTTAATTTGTCTTAACAAAATATTTTTAAAAATATTCCTTTTAAAATACAAAAATGTTGAAATGACTTTTCTCCTGATGTTACTATCATAGATTTATATATTTTTTCGTTGAACTTCCATTTCAAATATTTTTCTCTGTCTCTTATTTATAAAAAAATGGAATAATCATTTATTTCTACTGTTAATTCTTGTACCCTTTAAAGAAGATTAAGTGTCAATGAGATACATCATAATTGCTGTCATGGATCAGTCTACAAACCCGCAAAGTTTGATTCACATCATTGAATAAAAGTTTCCTTGAAACTTGTTTTCCATATTTATACGTCCTTCCTATTCTTTAAGAACCACGCTTTCAACTAATACTATTAACATCAATTTCATTTGTTCAAAAAATCTAAATAAACCTATCTCAATTTAAACTATCGTACTTACACAAATTTCTTTCTTATTCGTCTTGCACGAATCGATCTGTCGTTTCTTTTTCTTGCAATTCAGCTCCTCCTGTATCTCCAGCAACGACTTGCCTTTCGTTTCAGGCACCTCAAAAATAATAAAAATGATTCCGAGGAAACAGGTAGTCGCGAACCAGGCGAAGGAAGCGTAAACTCCATAAGAATCGGAGATAACCTGGTACAACTTCGAAACGATGAATGCCAACAAGGAAGCCCAGATGTTCGCCAAGGAAACGGCTATCCCTTTGACGTTCGTCGGGAAAAGTTCTCCGAGCATCATGTACGGCAACGGATTTAAACCTAACGCGATGATAAGTGCGTAGAATATTACAGAGGCGTGAAGAATCCAACCGAAACCGGTCATGTCCACGGACATTTGATTCTTCAAGAAATAAAAGGTTCCGACCACGGTTAAGGACAATCCAGCGAGAAAGGTTGTGGCCAGAAGCAACGGTCTTCTTCCTAATTTATCGACTAAAACCGCCGCTCCTATCCCGGCTGCCAGCTGAAGAACGCTTAGAACGATCACGGCTGTTGCAGCGGATAAGCCGGTGTCGTCGGCTTCCTCGAGGATCTCTTGAGTGTAAGATTCCACCGCCGCTATACCGCTGAATTGCAGCACCAGTTGGAGGCCAAAGCTGATCAATACAGCTTTCCTGTTACCTGAAGTATTGAAGAGGTCCCAGAAATGTCCTTTGTCGCTCAGGTCACGTATCACCGTTTTCTGTATTTGCTCCATATCCTCCTCCAGCTGATCCTCGCTCGCGTATCTCTTCAGATGTCTCAGACTTTTCATTGCCTCGTCCTCGCGGTCTCCCATCAACAAATAATAAGGCGATTCCGGCATCCAGCTGAACGTCACAAGAAAGATCACCGGGATTATGGCACAGCTGTACGCCAAACACTCGTACGACACGTAAGGGCCAATCGCGTGGGCGTACAGCTCGCCGAACGTCACCATTAGTTTGATGAAAGAACCCAAGGACCCTCTGATCTCTTTGTCGGCGATCTCGCCGATGTACATGGGGCAAACGACGTACGCGACGCCGAGACCGATGCCGCCGATGAATCTTGCGACGTAGAGCACGTAAGGATTCCAGGCGACGATGATCAGGATCCAGCTTAGCGTCAACGGCACTCCTGACAGCAGCAAACACATTTTGCGACCGAACCAATTCACCGTGAAAGCTGCAAGAGTGCAGCCGGGTATCGAGCCGAAGAGTACGAACGAGGCGATCCAGGAAGCGTCGTCCGAGGTTATTAATAGAGGAGAGTCGGGGGATTTTAATTTGGGCAAGGTGGGTGATGTCCAACCGATGTGACAGCCCGAAATTGCCATAGACAAGGTGGCTACATTTGAAAACAAACATAAGGTTTCGCGTTACACGTTGATGACTGGTTGTCCAGACAGTGTTGCTTAAATGATTCGTTAGGTTGATGAAATAAAATATTTATTTAACCCTTAAATACCATAGAAAAGTTAAATTTGACCCCATCAATGTTAAATTTATGGTTCCCTTGCTTAAAAGTAAATAGTGATATTTCTTTTCATGTAAGAAACTCGATGATAAATATACAATAATAGAAAAATAAATATTATAAAATAGTGTTATTTATATGTTAAAGATAAATTTTTAATTGTTAAGATACGGTAATTAAGGGTTAATAAAAATATGTTTTATATTATAGTATATAAATTACTTATTAATGAGTAATAAATTAATTGGTTTGCGTTTTAGAACGAAAAAATGTATCAAGTAATAATAGTAACTTTCACATTCATTGTATTTTTAAACGATATTGTTTAAAATTAGATGTTATTGGCTAAGATTACCCTATGATGTTTCAAATAATGCAAAACAACCTGGTAATAAATATAGAAATCATATAAAATTTCATATAACAGCACCTCAAAAGATAGAGGAAAGTGTGCAGATAATAACGCACTTTACTGCAACGCGATATCTTAATTAGTTCCTGAGATATGGAGCTTATTATGGAGTGCGTATAAAGCGCGGTGCGTAAGAAAATTATGAATGGCCGCGTGGCCTATATTTTTTCCAGGAATTGTATATAAACAAATAGTAATAGTAAAGGGTTAGACGTAAACACTGACCACGTGACCGCTACGCTGGACACTCAGTGACTGGGTCCAAAAATTACGTTCGTCTTCCAACGATGATATCTCAGGAACTAATAAAGATATTGACATAAAACAAAAACTGTTTTAAAGTGCAAGGTTCCTGCTTTCTTATGAATGCAACATTGTGTAAAAATTCGTAACGGTGTTCTGTTGGCAGCCGTGTAAACTTGTTGTAATTTTAATACGGGATTCTTATGCATTTTAACATGCATCCTGACTTGCAATCGTTTCTATCAATAGAATATTATTAATTTACTGATTTGGTGGCTAATTATTACTATAAATATTATTAATTTATTGATTTATAAAGTGATTGAGTCTTGTTAGTTTAAACATTATTAACCTATAGTCATTCTATCTTCCTGAAACTACCCTTTAATTCCTTTGCTTTGCAAGTAAGAAAATAGTAATAGAAAATGGATTAAAATTTAACCAGAAAAATTAATTCAAGGATGTTATTTTAAATGTATTATTTAAATAAGTTGACTTTTTGCAAATTCGTTTATATCATTGAATTTTTCGCTCGAAAATACAAAGTAATTTCTATATTTCTAAATTTAAAAATAAAATTTAACTTTCGTTGAATGAATTAGAAAACGATAAACAACATACACAAAATTACCTGTAATCGCTGCTAAATACTGTGGCCAACATTTGATTCGCGATTTGTCCATCGTTCTTATTTCTTCTTTCGTGGACTGCAATAATTAACAAAGTTAATATCTACGACCCCATCAAGTTATTTCCATACCCAAAAGATACTTCCATAAAGTACGAGCTTCTAATTCAACATGCATTTTGCAAAATATTTTAATCGATTTGACAACTGGCACTATTAAATTGAATATAAAATACATAAATTTTATTTAACAACAATTCAAAATGCAAGCCCTGGAATAATTTCATGAACGACCGTACGTTCCTCTGTTAATTACACGTATCAAATTTTATGCTTCAACATTCTGTTCGCGATGGTTAAATTGAAGCAGTCACGCGGAGAAATGGAAAATTTGCATGAAAATTTGTTTAACGGTAAGTACGGTTGATGCTTACAGAGATAGCGATGAAACACGACGACGCCACCAGAAGGAAATACAGTTTTTCGCTGGAGTGCCTCTTTCTAACACATCATAAACGGAATGGGAGTTCAATCATAATGTACTACATTTTATATATCGCTTTATCAGTTGACGTTTTTATCGCGATCAGATCCCCATTTTGCAACTAACGAAAATCAGACACATAAACTTCGGAAGAAATAAAGATTGTGCAAACGGAATTTAAGATGTTGATTCCGGTATCTTTATTTACCTACCGCGTAAGTCAGTAATATTATAAAGGGATATAGATAACACAGAACAGAAATTCGGTATGCTGTAGCTACTTGTAAAATATTGGAAGAGGAATTTAAAAGTTGGTATTCTTGTACTTTTCGTGTAAGAAATTTTTATAAACGTATAGAATAATAAACATAATTGTTATTAATAGATAGATATGTTACTTCTAATCCTTTTTATTCTCTTAATGGTAATGAAATATTATAAAGACTGTAACTTTATTACATAATGCGTAATGGAAAAGCGGTAATTAAAATAAATGTAAAATATGTTTCTTGCCCATTTGATTTTCAGTAATGCATTAAATTTGAAAAATAAATTACTTGTTATTTGCATAAAAATTGTAAAAGCAAATCATAAAATCACGATTCAACTATTTATAGTAATTTCAATATAATTGCTATTTAATGTATGTCTATCTCTAAATTGAAAATATATCATTATTTTAATCTCGACAAATGCCAATATATGTTTTGACAGAAGCATCTTAAAAATTTCTGTGATTTTAAATTAAAAAACGGAATCATTCTGATGAATTTGATTATTTCAGTGCTAACGTAGAACAAAATATTATCATTAACCTATAAATGCTATCACGTATGAGATCTTAATATTATTAAAAGATTAAGGAACTGGTAACACTAATTATTTACTTATTCATTAAATATAGTCAATAACGATAACATCATCACAAAACTAATCAATTCTCTTATATGGATGCTTTGGTATATCTATAATAATTTAATTTGTCCAAGGGTGATATTTTATGATAGCCTTTAAGGGTTAAGAACGATTTCTAAAGAGCATATACGTTTTATGCAGCCTTGAATATGATGTAATTATTTTTACACCGATGTGTACATAAATCTATCAGCACGATACCTCTCATGCACTTGAACGAAAATGAAGCTGTATATTTAAGTTACATTTATGGAAAGATATTTTGTCTCTTTAACCTTGTAATTTAATACGAGAAAAATAATCAGGAATAAACTGGTTATTGCAATTATCTATCGTTTGTGATGCGTTTCAAACAATGTAAGAGATATAACGCATACACGTGTCTGCCGATAGGTTACGCCTTTTCAAATCATACTTTCTTAAACAGTACAAGTTTGAGAAATATTATATTATTTTTTACAGTTCGCCAAGGTGAAGATATTGAGAAGCTGAAATGTTAAAACATACAATATCCTACTTTAAGCATCGACCACACTGACGTTACACATACTGACTTTCATCTTGCTAACGAAGATTGTCTTACTGCCTTGGTATTATTAAATTTTAATAGCCACTGTACCGGAAACGCATAGTTATTATAGAGTTTAGTGTGATTAAAAGCACAATAACGTAATTATTAACCGTTTTGATACCAGAAAATTTATAAAATTTCCATAAACCATCAATTTTCATATTATTTATAATAAATAGTTTTCTCCTAAATTTTTTATTAATTTTACTATCCTTATTTTTGTGATCACTGAAAGGTATTTGTGGTGTGTTTAGAATAAAATTAATAAAAATGCCTCATCTTTTTCAAAACATTATTTAAATATTCAAAGCAACAATCCACAATTTAAGTATCAGATCTTTGAACCCAAAGTTTGAAGGAGAATTTGATAATAGGATTACGAAGTAGTTGTAACATTGTACTATGTACAAGAATGTTCTGGGAAGTTAATGGTGTAAACAGCTGTCTATTAAATTAGATGTAGTAAAGATCAAGATAGTTACTTATAGAGGGAAGCTCAAATAAAAAATTTCCTTTCAAAGATATGTGAAAAATACAAAGGAAATAAATGAATTAAAGGAAAATAAGTGTAATTTCTACAACTGTTATAATAAAAAATTGTTCAGATAAAAAATGAAACATTTAACTTATGTATATGACTCATGATGTAATTTCCATGATTGATTTTTATTAATTTATTAAAGTAAAAATGTAGATTTATCATGAATTGAATTTATAAGAAATCTGTCTGGCAAAATCTGTTCATTGATTCGTTCACGATGTGACTGAACCGGAACCGCGTATAATCTTTTTTTAACCTTATGTTAGCAAAACAATTTTATGAAAGACGACCATGCCGGATGTACTTATTATGATGTTGAAATTTACGATATCGAATACTTCAGCAACAAACGTTTGAGTAACATTCAAATATTTTGTAAAAATTCAGCATATTCTGGAAAAATATACGCGCGCATACGTTATCTCTAATGTTTAATTTTAATCCGGCACAAAGAATACTTAATCTATTTTACGCGTTATCGCGATACATTTATGATGGCTCTATTTTTTCTTCACGACGAAAACTAAACATTCTTAGGAAGAACGAGGAATATTCTGCGTTGTATTTTAACTACAGTTAACATGATTGAGTTAATGTATACGTTTTAATAAATTTTGTTACAAATATAGATGCTCATTGTATGCGCCAAAAGATTCGCTTAAAAGTATACAAAGTATAAGGTTTCTATTTAATTTTGACCCATGTAAATATAATCCACTTTATCGAGACACAATTAAAACACAAATTAGATTTATGAATGTACCGTGCTTAAATTAGTTGAATGAATATAAGAATAAACAGATTTTATTCGCGGTGTTTATTAGCGAGATTTGTTTTTCGCGGGCAGTTCCAGAGTCGAACGAGAAATCGAGAGTTCGAATGCACTCGAGGTGTTGCAGTCTGAGCAGTCGCAATTGTCTATCGTCAGAGGAAGGGTGGCGATATATTTGTTCATTGCGCCAGTTTAATGTATATGTATTTTTTTATTAAATCGCGGTATTAATAGCTAAGTATTTGGATTCTCAGAATATCGTGACTCAAGAAATCGACGAACTCTCGTCGAGTGAATAAACCGAAAGGAACAAAGACCATCTACAAAGATGTGCGGCGGCTTTACGTGCTCCAAAAACGCATTGACGGCCCTAAACATCCTTTATATTGTAAGCAGAACTTCCGGAAACAGGGTTGCCTGCCCCATTTCGAACAAAAACCTTAATCGTATATTTATTATTAAAGCACTATGTACCCTATTGATTCGCGATAAAATAAATATCGTACCTGGTTTTAATTCAATACTTTAATCATGTTATGAGCGATAATGACCTAATAATTAAAATAATTTCGTAAAACTAGGAAATAATATATGAATTATTTTAAATTTTGTTGTTGCTTAATAAAACAACCAAAGTTGCTTATACAATTGCCCCTTTTATGTTTATATTTATTTTAAACATGTAAATTTAAAAATAATATTTAAGTTCATTTTTAAGATCCTTTCTGGGACTTAAACATTTATATTAAACTGTATCCGAACATTTCAGGTTGTTGCATTTATTTTAATTGGTGTAGCTGTTTATGGAAGAGCTTCCGCACTAGTTACAAATCTTCCTATAATTGGAGGAATTCTAGCATGCGGTGTAATTCTAATTCTTATTTCTATACTTGGTCTCATTGGTGCTGTGAAACATCATCAAGTTCTACTGTTCTTTGTATCCTTTTACAGTCACATATAAAAGTAAAATAATTTTTACTGAAGTATGTACTCATCACAAATTTATAATATTAATATTATTTATGTGTGTGAAATTATTACCAAGAATATGGTCCTTAATGTTATTTAACAGTACATGCTTATCTTATTCCTTCTGTTCTTGATTCAATTCAGTATCGCTTGTGCTTGTCTTGCTGTTAATACCAAACAACAGGAACAATTAGCAGAACAGGTAATATTAATTTTAATAATATTATCATCATCATTTAGCAGGGAAAAATATGCAACATGATAATTTTAGGGATGGAGACGCGTTGGAACTGATTTAAAAGAAAAGGTTGAAACTACTTTCAATTGCTGTGGATTTAATGATACTGTGAGCGCAGTCTTGGATGACAAAGAACCATTATCTTGCAAAAATGTAAGTGCATTTCATTATATATTTGTGGTTCATATATTTAAAATGATTTGATATTATTTCAGTTGAATTGAAACATACACTTGTTATCTTTCAATGTTTCAGAAACTTTGCTGTCAATATCCTACTGATACTGATTGTGAATGTCCATCATGTATGCAAAAATTACAATCAACAATTGATTATGCTTTCAAATTGTGTGGAAGCATAGGATTATTCTTCAGCTTTACAGAGGTAAGTGTTATGAATTTTTGTTTCTATCATATAGCAATATCAACAATATCTTCTAGGAAAGATATATTCATTTTAATAATGCAATGTGAAAATTTGATGCTGCTTAGAATATACATTACACTTGTCAACTGTTTCTTTGTTGCACTGAATACTGTTATTTACATTGTTAACTTGTATGCCCATTACAGTTCGTTGGTGTTTGGTTGACCGTGCGGTACAGGAATCAGAAAGATCCACGAGCTAATCCTAGTGCTTTCCTCTAGTCTAACACCATCGCTATATCCTCTGTCACCTCATATGATCCTCCTAATAGATGGTGGGTGCTTTCATGTGTGATCTATTTTATATGTTATCATACTGATATTTAAAAAGAAAACATTTTTTGTCACTCACACATTTTATGTGTAACACAAATTTCAATGTAATACCCTAGTTTATTAATTAAAAAATAAGAACTACCGATTTGGTGTAAATTATACATTTACACTTTTTCAGGTGATCGCAGCTTTCTTGGCAAGACGTTACAGAAATCAATTAAATCCACGTCAAAGAATCGTTTTTTCTTAGCATAATTATTTTTATCGAAATAATACTCTGCAGGCATACAAACTTTTCTTTTTATACCGATCATTAGTACAAAATATGAACGAACCTTTTAACCTTTTGTCATTTTGATTCATGTTTAGAAACGTTTGATTATTTAGGAACCAAAGAATTCATTTTTATTTCACAGTAAAAACATCATGTTTGCATATAATATAATTCTCAAGGAACTGTTTGTCTTTCACTGCAGTTTATAATGCTCAACAGGAAAAGGATACAATGCATTTGAAAAGTGGACAGTCATAGGTTTTAGAACGTATTAGACAAATGATAGTAAAAATGTGTGCTCTAGTCATCCATTTAGAACAATTGTATGTACTAAGCCTCAATGCGCCTTGTAGTTTAACATTTAGGTACATTTGCGCAAACGTGGTTCTACTAAATTTTCTTTCTTTAATTTCTTAAAAATTTCTTTTAAAATATTGCTCTTGACTTGCAGATTTTTCTATTTGCCAAAATATATTTAAAAAAAAAATAGTCGTACATTGTTTAGGAAACATGATTTTTAGTTAATTTTTTTTTTCAATAATATACTTCGTATATTAAATTCTAATAATATTTAAACTAATTATATCAATACTTTCAAAAAATCCTACATTATGAAGTATTGTTTATGTATTTTTAAAATAGATTTCCTTCTATTAAACTTTAATCAAACAAATTTTCATCCATTTATTTTGAAACATATTGTTTCAAACAAACAAAAAAAAGAAATCATTAAAAATTATAAAATACTAATAACGTTTGGCTATTGAATCAAATATGTTAATGCAAACAAAAATTCGGATATGGCGTGATAATCAAGGGAAAAATCTATCATCTTGAGATATAACATTGTCATATATTATGGTAACATCATAATCACCATATTGCTAATTTAAAATTTGTAATCTGCATCCTGTAACTATTATATTATTTTTTTTTATTTTAAGCAGATTAGATTGCATATTTGAATTTTGTGTAAAATGGTCTAAACAAAAAAAAATATTTTACCGTACCTTTTAAATTATTCGATAATACTAATAACAGATCTTAACAGCATTTGCATAATTATACTTCCAAAAAATATTTTGTTACTCATCGTTTATATATAATAAGTTCATTTAATCGTGCAATTAGCTTAAATTTTAAGTATATAAAATCGTAATTATACTTCGTGCTTGAAATACATATTACATATGTATTATAAAATAAGCATTTTAATCAAATGTGCACATTAAAATTACATATTTTGTGTCCTACAGATACGTATGTTTTTGATTTCTCATAAAACATTATTACTTAAATTGTAATTTATATTAAAATTACTATCTCAATATTAATTTTCTTTTCGAAATTTAATACTGTAATAATGTTTGATATAATAATGTACAACAAATATCTTTACAGTGAATTATTGTAACATTCCAATTTTTATACGTTTCTATTTTCTTCGAAAGTTTATATTATAAACACTTGGTAAAAGTCACATCTACAGGGTGTCCCAGAACTCCTGTAGGAGCCGGAAATAGGGGGTAGCTGAGACTATTCTGAACAACAATTTCCTTTGCAAAAATATCGAATGGGGCTTCGTTTTTGAATTATTAAGCAAAAACACTGACCAATCAGTACCGTCAGTGTAGCGTCGAGCCTAGTCGCCCCGGGACAAGCGCCTCGGTAGAACAGGAAGCGTTAAACACAAGTAATATTGAACATAAAAGTAAAAAACAAATGGTAGAATGTTATGAGAGTAATCGTACCTTAGAATAAAGGGAATGACTGAATGGCTGGATATCCGAACAGAAGGAATAAGTAAAAATTGCAGAATATTTTTCGGTATTATAAATACAGTCCTGGGGTCATCTAATTTGAATAGTAGAAAGATAAAACATTGTATTATTATAAAATAATGAATTGAATATTGTTCAAGCTTTATTTTTCAATTGTTTTAAAGAGCAACTGAGGACGGTACATTGTCGAGGAAACTTTATCCAATAGAAGAGATAGGTACGAATTTTGAAATAAAAATTTTGTAATTATAGTGTAGAGGTATTCATCAGTTAGAACACCTAAATGATTAGGGTTTTTAATGCTAATTTTAAGAAAATTTGTGTATTACAGGAGACTGCATCGAAATTGCAGTGAAATTAATATCGAAATGGCACAAACCCTCGAACACGTCAAGCATTAACAGAATAAGAAATGGAAGGATATAACTTGTAATTACCATTAGGAATTATAATTGACCATAATTAATTGAAATTTGTTGAGATTAAAATACTGAAACAAATGTTAAATATACCATTTTTATAGCACTGTTATATTAAGAGAAATATATACTCCCCGTTGTATTTTCTTCATTTTGCAAGAACTAAATGATAAAAAATACTTAAATTGTTTATATTTAATGATTTTTTTCATTAAAATCGTTGTATTTTGCATAAATAATTAAAAATTAAAAAATATTTTTAAATTTTTACCTCTAGCGCCATCTCTTCGAAAAGTGCTGAAACTGCTCAAAAATTGACAGGAATCTGCCGTACCTACAATGATTATTTTTTAAGAAAATAATTTTTTGCTGTTTTCGCGTGTTTGAAGCATCTAATCGCTTCTATTTTACACTAATTATCGATTCCAATTGTCCGATTAATCCTAGAAGCCCGAAATATTGAAATATTAAAGATTAAATCGCACATTGAGAGAGTGAGAGGTGAGATTGGCGGACTAGTGTTCACTCTCTCGCACATTGTGGGAGTGAGAGGTCCGAGCATCTAGTCTCTCACTCTCTCTACGCCAAACTCGCGCCTGCGCACAACACCAATGTGCGAGAGAGTGAACACTAGTCCGCCAATCTCACCTCTCACTCTCTCAATGTGCGATTTAATCTTTAATATTTCAATATTTCGGGCTTCTAGGATTAATCGGACAATTGGAATCGATAATTAGTGTAAAATAGAAGCGATTAGATGCTTCAAACACGCGAAAACAGCAAAAAATTATTTTCTTAAAAAATAATCATTGTAGGTACGGCAGATTCCTGTCAATTTTTGAGCAGTTTCAGCACTTTTCGAAGAGATGGCGCTAGAGGTAAAAAATATAATTATTTTAAAAATTGTAAAAATAATAAAAAATAGAGCTTGTACGGTGACAAATTGATACTTTTATGATAATATAAAGTTTCCCCTTCCTTTAGTTCAAATTTGGTGATCCTAGAACATCATTTAAGTATATAAATCGATATAAACCTGCGCTTGATTACGAGACTCGAAGACTACATTTCAGAGGGTTTATTTATTATTTTCTTGCTTTATCGCGATTGTTAATTAATTAGAAACGTTCATGGTACTAAAAAGCTGCATTTATTCAATAAACTACATGATTCATACATTCAGCTTTACAATAGTTATTATATTATTTATAACTAACGTTTACAATTGTAATTTTGCGAGATTGCTGTGGAGGGAGTGGGAGGTCCGATCGGCGGCCGAGTATTGCTCTCTCGCTCGTACAGTGACGCGGAGAAAGTGAAAGGTAAGATGCTCGTTGCACTCTTCTCTCTCGCTCTTACACTGACGCGGAGGAAGTGAGAGGTCCGATAGGCGGACTAGTGTTCACTCTCTCGCACATTGTGGGAGTGAGAGGTCTGATCGGCGGACGAGTGTTCTCTCCCTCTTACGCATTAGCGTACTGCGTAGGCTTGGTGCGAGTGAGAGAGGTGACGCTCTCGCGGAGTCTTTCCTCTCGCTGGTGCATCGGCGTACCTGGCGCGGGCTGTGATGTATAATTTTTAATTGTTGCGTTACAATAATTAATAGTATGAGTTATTCGAGGTTCAGACTATTGTAGATCGGTTTTTCGTGTTCGAAAATGTAAAATTTGATACCAAATTAGCCAGTGCTTCTACGGTTTCTATTATTCATTAATGGTCGGGTAGTTACGTTCATCCCTTTTGTGTGAGGTTATGACTAAGCCCCTGTAATTTTATGTACAAGCTGCCTTAGTTTAATGATACATGACTAGAGAAATACAATTTTGCAAACTCGAGATCATTGGTTTCTGAGTCTAGTTTCATATTACCAATAAACAATGGGAAGGATTTATCTACTGAGAGTAAACATAATCCATCAAATTCAAACCTGATTGAAAATGATCAATTTTGTTATATCGTATGTAAGTATAAAGTATTATAATTTTATTCAAGTAGTTAATAATAACGTATTTTGCTGTGTTGCAGATTAGAAGATGTATTTGTTATACATTTCTACGCCACATAAGCTGCACATTAACATCATCAAATCAACAGGAAACTTTCTGGCAGTTTCTCAGATATCAGTGTTCGGTAATTTTTGGAATTGGACACTACTAAAATTTCAAGAAATGGCACGAAGAATACTTCCTGTCACATCATGTTCTCCTAATACAAATCTGCAAACTTGAGATCCTTGGTTTCTGAGTCTAATTTCATTTTACCAATAAACAATGGAAAGGATTTATCTACGGAGAGTAAACTGTTCTTCAATAGTTATACTGAATATATAAGTACATATGTAATTGTAGAATGTCTTTATTTCATAAGAATATTGTACTGCGCTTAAGCTATATGTTAAATAATTATAAAAATATGTTGTATGTAAAAATACTGATATGTAAGTTTTACAATTTGTAATTATAAGTGCGTTAAAGTTAAGAATCTAATATTTAAGTAAGTTTTACAGTTAGTAGTTATAAGTGCGTTAGAATTAACAATGTAACATTTATGTAACATGTATAATTGAAAGAATTTTCAATAAACATAGAGTTAAACTAAAGCAATTGTTTATTCATTTATAAACCTAACTCCCTTATCCAGCCCTTACAAAATTTCACTTAAAAAGCAAGAAATAATGTAGAAAAACATTGCACAGAAGTTTCGAAATACAAAAGTAGAAAAAGAAACGAAAAATATCGGTTTGATACAGAGAAGAACAAAACTCGGTACAAACGGTTTCCAGGAATTCCTGGAATTCGACGTCACTAAAATTCTGGGAAGTGGCACGAAGAATACCTCCTGGCACATCATATTCTCCTGATACAAAGTTCTTATGTCAAGATTCTGATTTTAGGAGTGCGAAATTTTTGGAAACCATTTTGGAAGGTATGTTAAATAAATACATTTATATCACACTTTATTTGTTTATTTTTATCTTTCTTTCTACATTATTTTAATACTTAATATATAATTTGTATAATTTATACTATTTACAAAGTACGTACTATCTCTACAGACACTGACTAATAAAAGTAAAAATTATAAACTATTATAGCAAAATTCTATATAGAGAAATACGGCGGTACTATTGTTCTTCTGATACATTTTTAAAAATCCTGGAACTTGGTTTCGCAAAAGGGGATCCCGGAAATTCCTGGAATTCGACGTCACTAAAATTCTGGGAAGTGGCACGAAGACTACCTCCTGGCACATCATATTCTCCTGATACAAAGTTCTTATGTCAAGATTCTGATTTTAGGAGTGCGAAATTTTTGGAAACCATTTTGGAAGGTATGTTAAATAAATACATTTATATCACACTTTATTTGTTTATTTTTATCTTTCTTTCTACATTATTTTAATACTTAATATATAATTTGTATAATTTATACTATTTACAAAGTACGTACTATCTCTACAGACACTGACTAATAAAAGTAAAAATTATAAACTATTATAGCAAAATTCTATATAGAGAAATACGGCGGTACTATTGTTCTTCTGATACATTTTTAAAAATCCTGGAACTTGGTTTCGCAAAAGGGGATCCCGGAAATTCCTGGAATTCGACGTCACTAAAATTCTGGGAAGTGGCACGAAGAATACCTCCTGGCACATCATATTCTCCTGATACAATTTCTCAAAATCTGGATTTTGATTCCGCAAAAGGGGCTCCCGAAAATTCTAATACAAAATTCTTATTTCACGATGCTGTTTTTAGGTTTTTTACATACATTCACCTTTATCCAAATCAGAATACCAACATGTAGCACATGGTTGAATTCGTCTCGGTGCCTGCTGTTACATTCTGAAGAGAAAATTATAGCATCCCATTTAAAAAAGTTACATTGACCTTCAGATCTCCTCTACTACTCCACCCAGAAGAAAATAATTATTACCACACGATGCACCCCATTTTGCCAAGCAACTTTTGTACGAACACATTTTTAATAACTACAACCCCTTCCGAAATATCTTAGAATATTGCTATAATAGTTTATTTTAGAAGATTACCTCCTGGCACATCATATTCTCCTGATACAATTTCTCAAAATCTGGATTTTGATTCCGCAAAAGGGGCTCCCGGAAATTCTGATACAAAATTCTTATTTCACGATGCTGTTTTTAGGTTTTTTACATACATTCACCTTTATCCAAATCAGAATACCAACATGTAGCACATGGTTGAATTCGTCTCGGTGCCTGCTGTTACATTCTGAAGAGAAAATTATAGCATCCCATTTAAAAAAGTTACATTGACCTTCAGATCTCCTCTACCACTCCACCCAGAAGAAAATAATTATTACCACACGATGCACCCCATTTTGCCAAGCAACTTTTGTACGAACACATTTTTAATAACTACAACCCCTTCCGAAATATCTTAGAATATTGCTATAATAGTTTATTTTAGAAGATTACCTCCTGGCACATCATATTCTCCTGATACAATTTCTCAAAATCTGGATTTTGATTTCGCAAAAGGGGCTCCCGGAAATTCTGATACAAAATTCTTATTTCACGATGCTGTTTTTAGGTTTTTTACATACATTCACATTTATCCAAATCAGAATACCAACATGTAGCACATCGTTGAATTCGTCTCGGTGCCTGCTGTTACATTCTGAAGAGAAAATTATAGCATCCCATTTAAAAAAGTTACATTGACCTTCAGATCTCCTCTACTACTCCACCCAGAAGAAAATAATTATTACCACACGATGCACCCCATTTTGCCAAGCAACTTTTGTACGAACACATTTTTAATAACTACAACCCCTTCCGAAATATCTTAGAATATTGCTATAATAGTTTATTTTAGAAGATTACCTCCTGGCACATCATATTCTCCTGATACAATTTCTCCAAATCTGGATTTTGATTCCGCAAAAGGGGCTCCCGGAAATTCTGATACAAAATTCTTATTTCACGATGCTGTTTTTAGGTTTTTTACATACATTCACATTTATCCAAATCAGAATACCAACATGTAGCACATCGTTGAATTCGTCTCGGTGCCTGCTGTTACATTCTGAAGAGAAAATTATAGCATCCCATTTAAAAAAGTTACATTGACCTTCAGATCTCCTCTACTACTCCACCCAGAAGAAAATAATTATTACCACACGATGCACCCCATTTTGCCAAGCAACTTTTGTACGAACACATTTTTAATAACTACAACCCCTTCCGAAATATCTTAGAATATTGCTATAATAGTTTATTATAGAAGATTACCTCCTGGCACATCATATTCTCCTGATACAATTTCTCAAAATCTGGATTTTGATTCCGCAAAAGGGGCTCCCGGAAATTCTGATACAAAATTCTTATTTCACGATGCTGTTTTTAGGTTTTTTACATACATTCACATTTATCCAAATCAGAATACCAACATGTAGAACATGGTTGAATTCGTCTCGGTGCCTGCTGTTACATTCTGAAGAGAAAATTATAGCATCCCATTTAAAAAAGTTACATTGACCTTCAGATCTCCTCTACTACTCCACCCAGAAGAAAATAATTATTACCACACGATGCACCCCATTTTGCCAAGCAACTTTTGTACGAACACATTTTTAATAACTACAACCCCTTCCGAAATATCTTAGAATATTGCTATAATAGTTTATTATAGAAGATTACCTCCTGGCACATCATATTCTCCTGATACAATTTCTCAAAATCTGGATTTTGATTCCGCAAAAGGGGCTCCCGGAAATTCTGATACAAAATTCTTATTTCACGATGCTGTTTTTAGGTTTTTTACATACATTCACCTTTATCCAAATCAGAATACCAACATGTAGCACATGGTTGAATTCGTCTCGGTGCCTGCTGTTACATTCTGAAGAGAAAATTATAGCATCCCATTTAAAAAAGTTACATTGACCTTCAGATCTCCTCTACCACTCCACCCAGAAGAAAATAATTATTACCACACGATGCACCCCATTTTGCCAAGCAACTTTTGTACGAACACATTTTTAATAACTACAACCCCTTCCGAAATATCTTAGAATATTGCTATAATAGTTTATTATAGAAGATTACCTCCTGGCACATCATATTCTCCTGATACAATTTCTCAAAATCTGGATTTTGATTTCGCAAAAGGGGCTCCCGGAAATTCTGATACAAAATTCTTATTTCACGATGCTGTTTTTAGGTTTTTTACATACATTCACATTTATCCAAATCAGAATACCAACATGTAGCACATCGTTGAATTCGTCTCGGTGCCTGCTGTTACATTCTGAAGAGAAAATTATAGCATCCCATTTAAAAAAGTTACATTGACCTTCAGATCTCCTCTACTACTCCACCCAGAAGAAAATAATTATTACCACACGATGCACCCCATTTTGCCAAGCAACTTTTGTACGAACACATTTTTAATAACTACAACCCCTTCCGAAATATCTTAGAATATTGCTATAATAGTTTATTATAGAAGATTACCTCCTGGCACATCATATTCTCCTGATACAATTTCTCAAAATCTGGATTTTGATTCCGCAAAAGGGGCTCCCGGAAATTCTGATACAAAATTCTTATTTCACGATGCTGTTTTTAGGTTTTTTACATACATTCACATTTATCCAAATCAGAATACCAACATGTAGCACATGGTTGAATTCGTCTCGGTGCCTGCTGTTACATTCTGAAGAGAAAATTATAGCATCCCATTTAAAAAAGTTACATTGACCTTCAGATCTCCTCTACTACTCCACCCAGAAGAAAATAATTATTACCACACGATGCACCCCATTTTGCCAAGCAACTTTTGTACGAACACATTTTTAATAACTACAACCCCTTCCGAAATATCTTAGAATATTGCTATAATAGTTTATTATAGAAGATTACCTCCTGGCACATCATATTCTCCTGATACAATTTCTCAAAATCTGGATTTTGATTCCGCAAAAGGGGCTCCCGAAAATTCTGATACAAAATTCTTATTTCACGATGCTGTTTTTAGGTTTTTTACATACATTCACCTTTATCCAAATCAGAATACCAACATGTAGCACATGGTTGAATTCGTCTCGGTGCCTGCTGTTACATTCTGAAGAGAAAATTATAGCATCCCATTTAAAAAAGTTACATTGACCTTCAGATCTCCTCTACTACTCCACCCAGAAGAAAATAATTATTACCACACGATGCACCCCATTTTGCCAAGCAACTTTTGTACGAACACATTTTTAATAACTACAACCCCTTCCGAAATATCTTAGAATATTGCTATAATAGTTTATTATAGAAGATTACCTCCTGGCACATCATATTCTCCTGATACAATTTCTCAAAATCTGGATTTTGATTCCGCAAAAGGGGCTCCCGGAAATTCTGATACAAAATTCTTATTTCACGATGCTGTTTTTAGGTTTTTTACATACATTCACATTTATCCAAATCAGAATACCAACATGTAGCACATGGTTGAATTCGTCTCGGTGCCTGCTGTTACATTCTGAAGAGAAAATTATAGCATCCCATTTAAAAAAGTTACATTGACCTTCAGATCTCCTCTACTACTCCACCCAGAAGAAAATAATTATTACCACACGATGCACCCCATTTTGCCAAGCAACTTTTGTACGAACACATTTTTAATAACTACAACCCCTTCCGAAATATCTTAGAATATTGCTATAATAGTTTATTATAGAAGATTACCTCCTGGCACATCATATTCTCCTGATACAATTTCTCAAAATCTGGATTTTGATTCCGCAAAAGGGGCTCCCGGAAATTCTGATACAAAATTCTTATTTCACGATGCTGTTTTTAGGTTTTTTACATACATTCACATTTATCCAAATCAGAATACCAACATGTAGCACATGGTTGAATTCGTCTCGGTGCCTGCTGTTACATTCTGAAGAGAAAATTATAGCATCCCATTTAAAAAAGTTACATTGACCTTCAGATCTCCTCTACTACTCCACCCAGAAGAAAATAATTATTACCACACGATGCACCCCATTTTGCCAAGCAACTTTTGTACGAACACATTTTTAATAACTACAACCCCTTCCGAAATATCTTAGAATATTGCTATAATAGTTTATTATAGAAGATTACCTCCTGGCACATCATATTCTCCTGATACAATTTCTCAAAATCTGGATTTTGATTCCGCAAAAGGGGCTCCCGGAAATTCTGATACAAAATTCTTATTTCACGATGCTGTTTTTAGGTTTTTTACATACATTCACATTTATCCAAATCAGAATACCAACATGTAGCACATGGTTGAATTCGTCTCGGTGCCTGCTGTTACATTCTGAAGAGAAAATTATAGCATCCCATTTAAAAAAGTTACATTGACCTTCAGATCTCCTCTACTACTCCACCCAGAAGAAAATAATTATTACCACACGATGCACCCCATTTTGCCAAGCAACTTTTGTACGAACACATTTTTAATAACTACAACCCCTTCCGAAATATCTTAGAATATTGCTATAATAGTTTATTATAGAAGATTACCTCCTGGCACATCATATTCTCCTGATACAATTTCTCAAAATCTGGATTTTGATTCCGCAAAAGGGGCTCCCGGAAATTCTGATACAAAATTCTTATTTCACGATGCTGTTTTTAGGTTTTTTACATACATTCACATTTATCCAAATCAGAATACCAACATGTAGCACATGGTTGAATTCGTCTCGGTGCCTGCTGTTACATTCTGAAGAGAAAATTATAGCATCCCATTTAAAAAAGTTACATTGACCTTCAGATCTCCTCTACTACTCCACCCAGAAGAAAATAATTATTACCACACGATGCACCCCATTTTGCCAAGCAACTTTTGTACGAACACATTTTTAATAACTACAACCCCTTCCGAAATATCTTAGAATATTGCTATAATAGTTTATTTTAGAAGATTACCTCCTGGCACATCATATTCTCCTGATACAATTTCTCAAAATCTGGATTTTGATTCCGCAAAAGGGGCTCCCGGAAATTCTGATACAAAATTCTTATTTCACGATGCTGTTTTTAGGTTTTTTACATACATTCACCTTTATCCAAATCAGAATACCAACATGTAGCACATGGTTGAATTCGTCTCGGTGCCTGCTGTTACATTCTGAAGAGAAAATTATAGCATCCCATTTAAAAAAGTTACATTGACCTTCAGATCTCCTCTACTACTCCACCCAGAAGAAAATAATTATTACCACACGATGCACCCCATTTTGCCAAGCAACTTTTGTACGAACACATTTTTAATAACTACAACCCCTTCCGAAATATCTTAGAATATTGCTATAATAGTTTATTATAGAAGATTACCTCCTGGCACATCATATTCTCCTGATACAATTTCTCAAAATCTGGATTTTGATTCCGCAAAAGGGGCTCCCGAAAATTCTGATACAAAATTCTTATTTCACGATGCTGTTTTTAGGTTTTTTACATACATTCACATTTATCCAAATCAGAATACCAACATGTAGCACATGGTTGAATTCGTCTCGGTGCCTGCTGTTACATTCTGAAGAGAAAATTATAGCATCCCATTTAAAAAAGTTACATTGACCTTCAGATCTCCTCTACTACTCCACCCAGAAGAAAATAATTATTACCACACGATGCACCCCATTTTGCCAAGCAACTTTTGTACGAACACATTTTTAATAACTACAACCCCTTCCGAAATATCTTAGAATATTGCTATAATAGTTTATTATAGAAGATTACCTCCTGGCACATCATATTCTCCTGATACAATTTCTCAAAATCTGGATTTTGATTCCGCAAAAGGGGCTCCCGGAAATTCTGATACAAAATTCTTATTTCACGATGCTGTTTTTAGGTTTTTTACATACATTCACATTTATCCAAATCAGAATACCAACATGTAGCACATGGTTGAATTCGTCTCGGTGCCTGCTGTTACATTCTGAAGAGAAAATTATAGCATCCCATTTAAAAAAGTTACATTGACCTTCAGATCTCCTCTACTACTCCACCCAGAAGAAAATAATTATTACCACACGATGCACCCCATTTTGCCAAGCAACTTTTGTACGAACACATTTTTAATAACTACAACCCCTTCCGAAATATCTTAGAATATTGCTATAATAGTTTATTATAGAAGATTACCTCCTGGCACATCATATTCTCCTGATACAATTTCTCAAAATCTGGATTTTGATTCCGCAAAAGGGGCTCCCGAAAATTCTGATACAAAATTCTTATTTCACGATGCTGTTTTTAGGTTTTTTACATACATTCACCTTTATCCAAATCAGAATACCAACATGTAGCACATGGTTGAATTCGTCTCGGTGCCTGCTGTTACATTCTGAAGAGAAAATTATAGCATCCCATTTAAAAAAGTTACATTGACCTTCAGATCTCCTCTACTACTCCACCCAGAAGAAAATAATTATTACCACACGATGCACCCCATTTTGCCAAGCAACTTTTGTACGAACACATTTTTAATAACTACAACCCCTTCCGAAATATCTTAGAATATTGCTATAATAGTTTATTATAGAAGATTACCTCCTGGCACATCATATTCTCCTGATACAATTTCTCAAAATCTGGATTTTGATTCCGCAAAAGGGGCTCCCGAAAATTCTGATACAAAATTCTTATTTCACGATCCTGTTTTTAGGTTTTTTACATACATTCAATTTACATACATTCTTCATAAAATAATGTAGAAAGAAAGATAAAAATAAACAAATAAAGTGTGATATAAATGTATTTATTTAACATACCTTCCAAAATGGTTTCCAAAAATTTCGCACTCCTAAAATCAGAATCTTGACATAAGAACTTTGTATCAGGAGAATATGATGTGCCAGGAGGTATTCTTCGTGCCACTTCCCAGAATTTTAGTGACGTCGAATTCCAGGAATTCCTGGAAACCGTTTGTACCGAGTTTTGTTCTTCTCTGTATCAAACCGATATTTTTCGTTTCTTTTTCTACTTTTGTATTTCGAAACTTCTGTGCAATGTTTTTCTACATTATTTCTTGCTTTTTAAGTGAAATTTTGTAAGGGCTGGATAAGGGAGTTAGGTTTATAAATGAATAAACAATTGCTTTAGTTTAACTCTATGTTTATTGAAAATTCTTTCAATTATACATGTTACATAAATGTTACATTGTTAATTCTAACGCACTTATAACTACTAACTGTAAAACTTACTTAAATATTAGATTCTTAACTTTAACGCACTTATAATTACAAATTGTAAAACTTACATATCAGTATTTTTACATACAACATATTTTTATAATTATTTAACATATAGCTTAAGCGCAGTACAATATTTTTATGAAATAAAGACATTCTACAATTACATATGTACTTATATATTCAGTATAACTATTGAAGAACAGTTTACTCTCCGTAGATAAATCCTTTCCATTGTTTATTGGTAAAATGAAATTAGACTCAGAAACCAAGGATCTCAAGTTTGCAGATTTGTATTAGGAGAACATGATGTGACAGGAAGTATTCTTCGTGCCATTTCTTGAAATTTTAGTAGTGTCCAATTCCAAAAATTACCGAACACTGATATCTGAGAAACTGCCAGAAAGTTTCCTGTTGATTTGATGATGTTAATGTGCAGCTTATGTGGCGTAGAAATGTATAACAAATACATCTTCTAATCTGCAACACAGCAAAATACGTTATTATTAACTACTTGAATAAAATTATAATACTTTATACTTACATACGATATAACAAAATTGATCATTTTCAATCAGGTTTGAATTTGATGGATTATGTTTACTCTCAGTAGATAAATCCTTCCCATTGTTTATTGGTAATATGAAACTAGACTCAGAAACCAATGATCTCGAGTTTGCAAAATTGTATTTCTCTAGTCATGTATCATTAAACTAAGGCAGCTTGTACATAAAATTACAGGGGCTTAGTCATAACCTCACACAAAAGGGATGAACGTAACTACCCGACCATTAATGAATAATAGAAACCGTAGAAGCACTGGCTAATTTGGTATCAAATTTTACATTTTCGAACACGAAAAACCGATCTACAATAGTCTGAACCTCGAATAACTCATACTATTAATTATTGTAACGCAACAATTAAAAATTATACATCACAGCCCGCGCCAGGTACGCCGATGCACCAGCGAGAGGAAAGACTCCGCGAGAGCGTCACCTCTCTCACTCGCACCAAGCCTACGCAGTACGCTAATGCGTAAGAGGGAGAGAACACTCGTCCGCCGATCAGACCTCTCACTCCCACAATGTGCGAGAGAGTGAACACTAGTCCGCCTATCGGACCTCTCACTTCCTCCGCGTCAGTGTAAGAGCGAGAGAGAAGAGTGCAACGAGCATCTTACCTTTCACTTTCTCCGCGTCACTGTACGAGCGAGAGAGCAATACTCGGCCGCCGATCGGACCTCCCACTCCCTCCACAGCAATCTCGCAAAATTACAATTGTAAACGTTAGTTATAAATAATATAATAACTATTGTAAAGCTGAATGTATGAATCATGTAGTTTATTGAATAAATGCAGCTTTTTAGTACCATGAACGTTTCTAATTAATTAACAATCGCGATAAAGCAAGAAAATAATAAATAAAGGCTCTGAAATGTAGTCTTCGAGTCTCGTAATCAAGCGCAGGTTTATATTGATTTATATACTTAAATGATGTTCTAGGATCACCAAATTTGAACTAAAGGAAGGGGAAACTTTATATTATCATAAAAGTATCAATTTGTCACCGTACAAGCTCTATTTTTTATTATTTTTACAATTTTTAAAATAATTATATTTTTTACCTCTAGCGCCATCTCTTCGAAAAGTGCTGAAACTGCTCAAAAATTGACAGGAATCTGCCGTACCTACAATGATTATTTTTTAAGAAAATAATTTTTTGCTGTTTTCGCGTGTTTGAAGCATCTAATCGCTTCTATTTTACACTAATTATCGATTCCAATTGTCCGAGTAATCCTAGAAGCCCGAAATATTGAAATATTAAAGATTAAATCGCACATTGAGAGAGTGAGAGGTGAGATTGGCGGACTAGTGTTCACTCTCTCGCACATTGGTGTTGTGCGCAGGCGCGAGTTTGGCGTAGAGAGAGTGAGAGACTAGATGCTCGGACCTCTCACTCCCACAATGTGCGAGAGAGTGAACACTAGTCCGCCAATCTCACCTCTCACTCTCTCAATGTGCGATTTAATCTTTAATATTTCAATATTTCGGGCTTCTAGGATTAATCGGACAATTGGAATCGATAATTAGTGTAAAATAGAAGCGATTAGATGCTTCAAACACGCGAAAACAGCAAAAAATTATTTTCTTAAAAAATAATCATTGTAGGTACGGCAGATTCCTGTCAATTTTTGAGCAGTTTCAGCACTTTTCGAAGAGATGGCGCTAGAGGTAAAAATTTAAAAATATTTTTTAATTTTTAATTATTTATGCAAAATACAACGATTTTAATGAAAAAAATCATTAAATATAAACAATTTAAGTATTTTTTATCATTTAGTTCTTGCAAAATGAAGAAAATACAACGGGGAGTATATATTTCTCTTAATATAACAGTGCTATAAAAATGGTATATTTAACATTTGTTTCAGTATTTTAATCTCAACAAATTTCAATTAATTATGGTCAATTATAATTCCTAATGGTAATTACAAGTTATATCCTTCCATTTCTTATTCTGTTAATGCTTGACGTGTTCGAGGGTTTGTGCCATTTCGATATTAATTTCACTGCAATTTCGATGCAGTCTCCTGTAATACACAAATTTTCTTAAAATTAGCATTAAAAACCCTAATCATTTAGGTGTTCTAACTGATGAATACCTCTACACTATAATTACAAAATTTTTATTTCAAAATTCGTACCTATCTCTTCTATTGGATAAAGTTTCCTCGACAATGTACCGTCCTCAGTTGCTCTTTAAAACAATTGAAAAATAAAGCTTGAACAATATTCAATTCATTATTTTATAATAATACAATGTTTTATCTTTCTACTATTCAAATTAGATGACCCCAGGACTGTATTTATAATACCGAAAAATATTCTGCAATTTTTACTTATTCCTTCTGTTGGGATATCCAGCCATTCAGTCATTCCCTTTATTCTAAGGTACGATTACTCTCATAACATTCTACCATTTGTTTTTTACTTTTATGTTCAATATTACTTGTGTTTAACGCTTCCTGTTCTACCGAGGCGCTTGTCCCGGGGCGACTAGGCTCGACGCTACACTGACGGTACTGATTGGTCAGTGTTTTTGCTTAATAATTCAAAAACGAAGCCCCATTCGATATTTTTGCAAAGGAAATTGTTGTTCAGAATAGTCTCAGCTACCCCCCATTTCCGGCTCCTACAAGAGTTCTGGGACACCCTGTATAATTCACAGCATCTTTCAGCATATTATATAACATATTATAACACAAAACTTAATATGTTATGTATTTTAAAGCAAGAATCACTATTTTCATTTTTCCCCTAATCAGAGATTTAAATATATCGAAAATACTATTAAAGATAAAAATAAAATATAAATGAAGATAAAATGTAATAAATACACATGTTTTAGTACATAACATATTAATATATTCCTATATGTATATATAATCGATAAATATCTGACTATATATATATAAATAGATATATTTAAAATGGTAAAGCAATAGTAAACAATATTTTACACAATAATTAAAAGATTAGTTGAAGATTATTGACAGTTTATGGTAATTACTTTGTATTCTACTTTTAAATGTAAGAAAACAATAATATTTTCAAATCTCTTTTATCATTCCATTTAATCGCGTTAGAATTATTATAAATTATTTATAAAATTATTTACGAATATTTGTAGTATTATTTTATATTAATACTGTTATGATTATAATATTATCCTGTGGTTCTGTAACTTTTCTTTCTTTAAATAAATACATATAAATATATCGCATAATGAAATTGCTTTACTCAATTTTTATTCCTGTAATTACTGCTCCAGAATGTATTAATTCCTAGTAAAAAAGCTTCAAAACATTTCTTTTTTTGTTTCAATGAATTTTAATTTCAATTTTATTAATTAATTAAGAATAGCAATATGATTTTATGGTGATACAATTATTATCGATAAGAAGTTGTAATTAACATCACTTTATTTGAAATAAAAATAACGTACCTTTGACTTAGAAGTATTACTGCTATTGAAAAATAAAAATAAATAATATATTCTTAACAATCGAATTATTCTTTAATAATTTAATGAATAATTTAATAAATTATTTAATATATCCAAAGAGCGATGAACTGAATGTTACCGAGTTCGTTCACCTGTGACGGCGCTGATGATTTAATAAAGCGATCAATCGTTTCGGTTCTATCGATTTCTCGAATCGATTATTCTAAACACATTTAATAAAAAATGGCCGCCATAAAATGCGCATGTCAAGCGGTTTTTCGGTGTTGATAAACAAAGAAATTTGATCAAACGGGTGCTCCAGTTGTTTGTTAATCGTCGGCATCGTTTGTCGGCGTTTCGTCGACACGTAATTACGAAAAATTTCGATACGGTGATATAAGATTGACAGCTACACAACGGAGTGTCAAAACAAAAACGACAACGTCGAACGTGACGTTGAGGTTATGGACAACTTCGTCAAGATCGAAAAAATTGGGGAAGGAACCTATGGGGTGGTTTACAAAGCGAAAGATAAGTTAACTGGAAAATTGGTGGCACTTAAAAAAATTCGTCTTGAGACGTACGTTGTTTGTAATATTTATATATATAAATATGTCATTTTTTAATTATCCTAGGGAATGTATCGTTTATAAACATATTTTACATTAACTGTATAATGAGCATAATATCATGTGTAACAATAATTTGAAATTATTAGATTTAAAGTGAAAATGCTTCAATGTATCTTGTAATGTATCACATACTCAATCTGTATTTTTGATACTTTTAACAAAGTATGATATATCTTCATTATTACTTTGTTGTTTACATTTATGTACATAAAAATATAAAAAACATGTGTTTGATAATCGTTTACAACTGTTTATATAATGATGTAATTTTTTTACTAGTCGTTAAATGTAATTGTATATTGAATGATAATGTCCATATAATTGTAATAAGTATTTACATACATCTCACATCTAATGGATACAATTAATTTCCACTAATATCGAATTTTGCAGAAGATTTCAGTTTATTAACAATTAAATTGTATTGTTTTCCACTTCTTCAGTATTATAAATAATAAGTGTTTCATAAACCAAATAAATATAATTATTTAATTGAATATTAATGTACATAACACACATTTGAAATATTCTTATTAAATTAAAATTGTGGGTTTATTAGGCATTTAATATATTATCTCTTTGAAAACTAATATTTTATTTATTCTATAAATATATCTGTGTAATTTGCATGTTTCTAGGGTATATTGGATCATTTCTATATAATTGTCCTTGTTCTTAACCATGTAAATAACTTTCCAAGATAATTAAAATTTATTGAGCTTGTGCTTATTTATGCATTGCTAACGCATCTGCTAACTTACACATTGGGGTCAGCTGAATCTGCAGGGGCCACGTTATACTAAATTTTCGTAGCACCACATTATTCAGCTTGTCCCATTGTGTTATGCTCGCCTGGTTTTTAATTTGAAATCTTTTAATTAATTCATCAAATATACAAAACAGGATTTTCCTCATGTGTATGTCCATTAAACTTAAATTGTTTTATTTTATTACAATCTCATGTTAATTGCAAAGTTTACAAACTTGTATGAATTATGTTGCTTAATGGAGATTAAATATTACCTTTGTTAATGGTTTTATGTAAATAAATATATACACTATAATTATTTGAAAGGCAGAATACTTAATTTAATGCTCAAGTCTGTTGTCAATCATTAATCCATGTGAAATAATAAAGTAATATTAATTTGTATTATTAGGGAAAGTGAGGGTGTTCCATCCACAGCTATTCGAGAAATATCATTATTAAGGGAACTTATACATCCAAATATTGTTCAGTTATTCGATGTAGTAGATGGTGACAATCATCTATACCTTGTTTTTGAGTTCTTGCAACAAGATCTGAAAAAATTGTTAGATTCTGTTAAAGGAGGATTAGATCAAGCTCTTGTGAAGGTATTGCTCTCAATAGTCAAAAATTGAAAGTAGGCACATACATTATTCAAAGACAAGTCTATTATGTTTACAGAGTTATCTATATCAATTATTGAAAGCAATTTCCTTCTGCCATCTTCGTTGTATTTTGCACAGAGATTTAAAACCCCAGAATCTACTGATAGATCGGGAGGGTCATATAAAATTGGCAGATTTTGGTTTAGCCAGAACATTTGGTGTACCTGTTCGTACATACACCCATGAAATAGTAACATTATGGTATAGAGCACCAGAAATACTTTTAGGAACCAAATTTTATTCAAATGCTGTAGATGTTTGGAGTCTTGGTTGTATATTTGCAGAGATGGTATGTTAACACAAATATCCATGAAATACTGTTCTCATACAAATAATAAATAACCCTAAATTGCCTCACAGGCAACCAGAAGAGCTTTGTTCCCAGGTGATTCAGAAATAGATCAACTCTTCAGGATATTTCGTACATTAGGTACACCTGATGAGAGCATTTGGCCAGGGGTGTCACAATTGCGTGATTACACATCAATGTTTCCAAGATGGGATCCTCGATCTTTAGATGAAGTTGTACCTACATTTGATTCTGATGCCAAAGACTTACTTTTGGTAAGAATAATATCTTGTTGTGGAATACATAATTCCACAGCCTTTTTATAAATAGCTGCTTTAATTATTTAGCGATTTTTATGTTAATAGAAACTCTTGACTTATGATCCAAGTCAAAGGATAACAGCAAAGAAAGGGTTGAGTCACCCATTCTTTAATGGAGTTACATTAGTTCCACCACCACTGCCAAAGAAAAATTGACATAATTAAACAGGGTAAGTTACAAGACATGTCATTTGAAGTATTTCTGATACTTTAAATATTAGGAAAAGAATTGAAGATACAAACATGTTGATTTCAAGATGCAAATTGTATGATTGCAATAGCTTATGGTTGTAAATGTGAAGAATATTGCAGTATTTTTGGTTCGGATAAGAAGCCATTTTGTTTTCAGTATTCACAGTAGAATTTTATAATACAAGTTTCTTGTAATCATAAAATTCAGTGTTTTCAATATTCTCTTAATCTGTTAAATAGCAGAAATATTTCAGGTGAACATAGTTCGTGATTTGCCCTGTGTCGTCGCTTAATTTACCGTGTTTAATAGTTCTTTTCTGACAACAGCACAAAACTGCCAATAATATAATTATTCAAATCAACTATTTTTAGAATTCCTTACTAAAATGTACTTCCAATTTTAACACACTAAATGTACATGCAATAAAGTTCTATTTTGCTATGTATATCAAGAACTATCCATGTATTGTTATTACCATAGCAATTCCTGTGCTTTCAATAATTATTTATAATCATTATTTATATTATGTAATAATTCATTGTAAAGGTTACAGCCAATAACAATACTTTTCGATATTTTGCATTATAATCAACAAAACTGTATTTTGTGATATTGTGTGCGATAAACATTAGTACGATGTACTTAGTATTTACATATTGTTAAGCTCGTTTCATACATAGTAATATATTCGATTTAGGTGTACAAATATAACTCGAACAAGTTCTTGTTCCAAACATATTATTCACAGGATATTTCATAAATTGCAAAGAGAAAATAAATGACAAATTGGTGAACCGTTTTGAATACAAGATTTGTACAACTAATTTTATTTAACACGACCTGAATAAATAATAAGGTTTACTTTATCGTTTACTTCTTTTTTATTGATAATTTACAATTTACGAAACATCGTGTACACGAGATTATGTATGTATCGAATAAATTATAAACTACAAAATTTGTCAAGTTTCTCAACCTCCTTTGAATTATCATCTTTGAGGGAAAAGATGCGAGGTTACGATCGAATCAACTTTATCAGAAAGAAGTTGGCTTGCAAGTGCTTCAAGCCATCACTTTCTTTTTCATTACGCCATTTCAGTTATCCTTTAGTTATCCTTTATAGTTAAACAACTCTACAATCGATACAAAATTATTAACTAGAAGGTGCATGCTTATGTTAACTCAATCTTACGTTTGTATCAATCGTTTTCATAGATTCATCCTAAATCGAAAAAAAAGTATTAAGATCAGTAGATTCGTGAAGATCCGATAGATGGTTTAATTCTCACCTAACGGACTCCAGATTCTTCAGGAAATAAAAAAATAATTCTGTTTGTACCAGACTTAAAAGAGGAATAAATATCATTTATACCTTGCCTATACATTTCCTTTTTTCCTTATTGTATATTTAATATATTATTTAAAAACAAAATTATAGTTTTATATGTAGTGAATCCTTGTATCCGCGGTTATACAAAACAGAAAGTAGAGAAATTGATTTAATTTACTTTTAATTCAAATAAGTATTATTTAAGCCTAACTTTTATTAAAATACTATATCCTTGAAATAATTGTAATTGGTTTCTAAAAAAAGATTTCTGTCAAGCCTAATTATTAAAGGAATTCATTTAAAATAACAGGTAATCACCAATTAAGTATTTTTCCATTAAAATTTGAAAAGATTCAGAAAATGGCTACTATTCGCAGTATCAGATATCTGAGGAAGATATTGGAACCCATGCCCACGGATACTAGGGTTTCACTTTATTCGTACCAAATTAATATCATTAATCAAGAATGTTAAATAAGAAAAAGGAATTCGTACAATCAAAATACAGTATAAGATCGCTGGGATCGGGGTTCACTGTGCGTGTATCAGGGTGCTTATCAGTGCTGCCACTAAGCGTTTCCGTTTCCTGAAGATCAACCCTTTCGCTGCGAAAGGCGTACACACACACCCAGTAAATTTTGACATCGCAAGCAAATTCGACTCGATTTTACCTTTAATTCTGACGAAAAAATCTGCTTTGGCTCTTTGTCGAACCACTTCGCAGTCGAAGGGTTAATGCGCGACGCTCAATTTCGGCAAGCTCAGTTTAGGGTGCGTTTCGGAAATCGAGGTGGTTTCCTGGGGTGCGGGCGAAGGTGCCAGTTTTGGAAGTCGTAGTTCCTTAGGGGATGTTTTCCCCGACGAACGAGGGGAAGCCTTGTCCGGGCTATTTAACCGGGGACTGTTGGAGGAACGCGAAGAAGCGGATGACTTTGCAGATCTATCCTCCGCGCTCTTTAATCGAGGAGTGTTAAGGGAACGCGGGATGCTGGGTGATTTCGCCATTTTGTGCTCCGGGCTCTTTAATTGAGGATTATTAGGGGACTGAGGAGGTGCAGGCGATGTTGCTACTTCTTCTGGACTTTTTAATCGAGGGGTGGTAGGGGAACGCGGGGTACCGGGCGATTTTGCTGATTTGTGTTCTGGACTCTTTAATTGAGGATTGTTAGGAGACTGCGGGGGGACAGGTGATTTTGCCGGTTTATCTTCCGGACTTTTTAATCGAGGACTGGGAGTGGAACGTGGCGTGTCGGGTGATTTTAGTGTTTTCTCTTCTGCTACATTTTTATCCTCCACATTCGGACTCTTCCTGTTCCCTCTTTCCGCTTCCGCCGTTTCAGGAGATGCTAGGCTTTTTCGAGACCCTGCTGATTCCGGAGATTTGGCCAAACTACTTCTGACCGCTCTTGGGGTGAGCACGGAGGTCGGTGATGACAGGTTCTGGGCCTTTGTCGGAGTACTCGGAGGCGGCTGTGGCGAGTCATCTTTCGTCTGTTCGGTAGAAGAATTCATTTCTTCGTCGTTTTGATCCTGCAAAATACGAATCGATGTTGTAGGAAATATGCGGTAACCCTTTTTCTTCACTAATTCAGGTTGTGCAGTTTCTGTTTGTTAGAAGAAAAATTGTGGTGTTACTTCTTGATATCGGGATTCTTTTATTAAGATTTTATACTTTAACTGTTGTATATTTATAAGAAAAAGAACTTGAATATTATCAGTATTATAGTAACAAGTTTGAAACAGATGGATATTAAAAAATTAAATTAAGAAATTACATATGCAGTTAAATAGGATCATTTTCATTAGAATAATCATGCTATTAAAATTAAATAATAATATCTTGTTAAAACAGAACTTGATATTTTTCTTACACTGTACTTTATGTCATTATGTATTAAAAAAACATTTTTAACAATTTTCGTAGGTTAAGTGTTAACCTTTTAATTGCAATAAAAAATAAATTGTGCAAAGACTGACCTTGATTTACAGAGGCGGTGATTAGCAGCGATGCTTCTGTATCCAACGAGTGTGATTTGTGAAAGTGAAGTACACGCTGTGCTTATTAATTCACGCAACTGAAGATAACTTACTAAACGTATCTAATATTTTAGGACAAGAAAAGTTAACCCTTTCATAGGCAGTGAGAGTTCTTTTTCTTATTAATTAAAGTTATTCGTACAAGCAATGTGCTGCCTAAAATATTTTTGCTTCTGAACTGTGCCTCGATTTTCAATCATAATAAATTAAAAACAAAGTGTTTTGCTTTCCAATAAAAAAACAAAATTGCCCACAAAAGGGTTAATTCTAAATCTACATTCATTAATGTGTGCTCTCAAAATTAACGCTTCGTGTGCTAAATATTACTACTCGTTGTTTATTGAAGAAAAAATAACTGCGTTAATAAAATTGTGTATTGAAGTGACGTTAATCGAAATAGCGTACTTTGAATAAAACGTTTGTAAAATATTTATACAAAAGTTTCGCAGCTTGTCTGTGTTTCGTTCTGTAAAACTCTTTTTAATGAAGTACGAGCTATAAATAATATCCTATGTTCGTAATAATATTAATTTAAAAATGCATTTCGTATTACGTATCTTATAATATTCGTCTTTTTATACATGCTAACACATTGTGTACGGTTTCAGTTGCTTTGGTATTTTCTTTCTTTAAAAAAATGCATTACAACAGTATTTAAAATTTTTTTTTTAATGAAAATATCTTGCTCGCTTTATACTACTCTTCTTTGTTTAGTGCTGTCATTTATTTAAGAATCTTATGGTCACGCAACCCTTTCGTGACCGGCGGGATATGTACGTTTCATTTAACTTTTTTCCAACCCCCTGAACCTAAGGGAACAATAAAAATCCCATTTTTGCGTGTGCTGATATCTGGCACAGCGTTCGAGCCCTTTTTTGTATTAGGAGTATGCAAAATTTTTAATTAACTCTTTAATGCGTTCCGTTTTGTCATGTTAATTTGATCAACTTGCACAAAAAGTGACGGCTAAGCTGTCGTTTCAATTCGCGTGAAAATGGGAACATCTGAGGATAACAATAATTTTTAATAATAATAATTTCATAATAGTAATAATTATAATTACTAAGTAATCGATAATTCATTAATGACTACATGTATTCGGTCTAAAAATATAACTGATATCTATTTTCTGATTGAAAAGTGACGTTATGGTCACTTGGCGAAATTAGTTTTAATTATCTAAGATCATTTCTATGAAAATTTTTGTAATCCATACACAATGTGTTAACATGTTCGTTTAAATGGTATATTTAAAGAATATATTGTTAACTATAATCCTATCACTTTGTGTAACGAATATACCAAACCACTTTTTATCATTTCTTTCTTTAAATTGTGTCTGCCAGTTCAAAACACATCGTACAGGTAAACAACGAACGGAAATTAATTGGGTTTTAATAAAAATGCCCAGAGTGTAAATTTAAAAACAAAAATATTATTATAATAGCTCTTTTGTTATTTCTGACAGGTATGCCGAATATTCGTTATACAATTGCATTTGTATGAAGTGATTACTCGTGACGTTTACAACGATCGTAATATTACATATTCGATATTAATCGTCGCCGAATGTCGGATGATTAATCGAATCGAAATACATTATAATCGCCAGTGTGGAAGCAATAAACTAGAAGTAATACGTATTACATACTTTCTTAGAGTTAGGTTGCGTGTGTGAAATTCATCGAAAAGTGACACGGTGACGGAGTGATTTCTCGGAATAATTATTCACGTGGTGTCACCGATTTCCATCCCTTCACACCGTTCCTTCCTATTAATTCTCATTTCTCAACCGACTGTATAAACCAGCGATAAGACCTAACTATTTATTCTGATGTATGCAACAAACAGGTATAATTTTTACGTATCTACAAGTAACGATTATGAATCGATCGTATTATTCTATCGTTTAAAGCCCGCTGTAGACGAATGATTTTGCTCGTTTCGATTTTTCATTGATAACAACGTGTAATTTGATTGCTCAATTCTTAAACAACAAACTGTCGAACAACTAAGAATTTTAAAATCTGTATACGTTTTAGTCGATTTTGAGATAAATCTAAATTGCTTCAAGAAGTCAGTGATGCACTTGGCACCAATAGGCAATGTTTACAATTACTGGGAAAAATATTACGATGGGTTACATTTTTATTAATTATAAGAAATAATTTTTTTCTTGGGTGAAGAGATGACTTATTTTTCATTTTCGAAATTTTAAAAAATTCCTTTGAACACATTTTTGTCCAACATACGAAGGTTCTGTGTTTGGAAATAACAATTAAAATATCGTGAAATTAATTTAAAAAATAAGTACTTTTATAATTCCAGAATTACTGGACCAGATGAAAATAATACACATTGACACACGGCGATCGTTATTATGGTAGATAATAATTTGGATATTGAATTATTTATCAGCTTCTAATTTTTATAGAAAAATTAGAAATTAAAACTATTGGAAGCCACATCAGATAAATCTATTATTTTGATATTTTATTATTTATGATTCCGAGAAATTAATATAAGAATGTTTAATCAAATAAGTAAAAGAATTGTTTATAATACGATTTCTACGGAGACACGAACGTGGTTTAGCCATGAGTAAACGTGTTAGTAATGCAGTGTTATTAATGTGAAATCGCAACGATAAAAATCGCTCGTCTAAATCAGGTTTGAATACAGTATGAAACGATGCTATCGAGTAAATTTCCTCTTTTTACTCGATGCATTTGAATATGATCACGCGTTATACGGTTCTCTACTAGGGTTTCCGGTTCCTGTCCACCGTTCAATTGGATCTTTCTACTAACCTACGTAGACAAAGAGGGTACAAACAAATTGATTACTTTTTTTCATTTGCTCGTTTAATTGATTTTTCTTTCCAGCCCAGGTTATTTTAATCGATAACAATCTTTTTTATTCATTTTTGTGAAATCAAATTTCGTAAACTCCTAATTGTTGATACATTTAAAAGAAATTTTGCTATATGTATGATAACATTTGGGTAGAAAGAGATACGTAGAAAATTGTAAAAATTGACGAAATTATAGTTAAAATTGTAGAAGAGTGTATGGAAAACAATTATTCAATTTAATTTAAATTTCAAATGCGTTTTTCTTAAAATCTTGTTTTATTGGAGATTATCAGTCATTTGTTTGGCGTTTTTATTTAAAAAATTCTCATTCGCTAACAGATCACATTTTTATACAAAATGTCATTTTAAATTTTATTTCGGTTTCATAATTTAAAAATCAACCAATCGAATCGAATTACTACTTGTAAATTAAACAATCAATGTCGATCATATTTTCTTAAGTACAACTTCGTCAATTTTTTCAAAAAATTAACAAAGTATCTCCAGTCTGATGATAAAAGAAATAAAATCTATCGAAAAAGTCTTTTTTCTTTCATAAAAGAGCAGTATACCCTCTTAAATTAATGCTTGATGTTGAAGATCATCCTTTGGAAACGTGTACGTCATTGATTTTTTATTCAACCGATTTTGAGTTGAATTTTGTTACCTTTGAACTCATATCAGTTTAATTATCTTCAATTATCATGAATTAACGACAGACTGGAATGGCACTCCAATATTCTGTTTCATTGTTCGAATGTAGCATACGGTTTGCAAAGTGTTAAACAAAAAGAACTTATAATGAACGAATTCTTTTATTCTTCAAAGTTTCAGTTTTTCTGTCATTCATTGTTTAACGACAAAGCCTAATTAATCAACATTTCTGATTGAAACGAAAAGTGGACTTAAAAAAATAGAAACGAAAATCAGACACGTTCAGATTAACAATTTACGTACCATCGTATTTGCCTAATTATCTCGTTATTCTAAATATGAAATGTGAATGTGTGTGGTATTTTTTTTTTTAAATTCGGGAGTAGGCGAGTTTAGGTAAACCTTTAAATATTATACGAACTTCTATCGTTACAATATAATTACAGTAATTTTGAAAAGCTTATTATTCTTTCAATTATTTTTCATGTAATTTCAATGAAATCGAGTAATTAGTTCTCGTAAGCATTGCCCGCAGTATTTATATACCTTTAATTTATGATTTTTCTTCTATCAATTAATTTCTAATAAATTACATCGTTCAACAACGAATTTCGTTTTTCAACGTCTAATATGCATTTTTGGCAAATTTCTGTACGCCAAATAATCTAATAATTATTTTTAAGGAAAAAGAAATACACATTTTCAACACCTAAATGGATTTTGTTATTTACAGGAAAGAATTCTGTAAATACCAATTCTTGTATCATGATTATTTAAATATTTATAAATAATCATTAACATAATAGATACTTTTCAATTTATCATATTATGCAATTGAACAAACTTTCTTCTTACAGGAATTAAGAAAATTATTTCTAATCTTGTTTTCAAAAGAAAACAATTACGAATGTAATTACTTTAATTACTTCTTTCATTTCACTTGATTCGTTAAAAGCATAATTTTTATGCACAATTATCTCGCTCAATTTACCAAAAAATATCGATCAGGTTAAATACGAGTTATTAATAATCCGAAGTTCTGCACGTTCCTTTTATATCCTTTATTTTTTTTTTACTGCTACAACACATTCAAAGCTTCGTATTAACACGATGGTTGTTTATTTTCGAAATAGCCACGATATCACGTCAAATGTCGCAGGTTTAACAAAAATACACCTACTCTCGGCCAGGATAAATCGCGAATGCTAATCAATCTGAACAATGAGTCAGCTATTATGCTATTCGTACGTTGTTTATCTCTATTTGTCCTGTTGGGATGCGATCGTGTTCTAAACGATCACGAAGAAAGAAAAACTGATAATTCGCTTGAGTTTCTTTTATTTTTTTCGCTTAAGCGTAATCGTGTGTCCTTTTCAGATCGGAAAAAGTGTCGCTGGAAGCCGTCCAGTCTTAAATGCTCTTTCGGTGTACAGCAAAGGATTGCTTGGCGTAACTTTTTAGCAAATCAAAGGAAGCCTCGTTCCCTTCCTTCTTACACTCTAACGTTTGGGTTCTTATAAAAATTTCGCAGCACCGTGTTTCGCGTTAGGTACAATGAGACGGTCGAAGAGTCCTCAGACGGTTGTTTTCTCGATCTGAAAAGGTACCGTCCTCTTTCGTTCCGACGAAATCCCCTTGATTACCGTCCCGACGACCCCCTACACGTTCCCCATCCTCCGTGACCTGTTCGAAAGCAAACGACGAGCGTGCTTGTTGTTTTTGCAGATAAATGCGTGAAAAAACGAATCAGTTGCCATTTTTGCTGCTGGTTGACGTGCCGTGACACGGGTTATCGAAAAGGCGTACACGTATGAGAAAGAAGACCTCCTCGATCCTGACAATATTTATTTTCTTTTTATATTTTCTTGGCTCGATCGCGTGGAAAAGTTCCACCGTGTGGCAAGCGCGATGGAGTCTCCCGGTTATTGCTGATACCGACAGCCAACGATCGGCTCGAGGACGAACCGATCGTTGAATTTAATCATCGACGTGTCCCACTCGTCCCCTCGTACGCTCGATTCAAGCCCTTCGGGGTTCGATAAATCGGGGGAAGAAATGTAACGGGGCGATTAATCAGACGCAAGTGACAAGGAAAAAGATCGGGTCTAGCGGTCGTGTGTCTCGTGATCTAGCATTCCTGGTTGAGGTTCTCGTCCGAAGCAGGCAGGCCGTTCTTACCGGTGGCGACCGTGCCAGGGGGCACAGGGCTCTGCGGGCACAACATACAACGGGATTAAGGTGGCCCATTTAACCACTGCACTAAGACCTACCCAAGGTCGTGCTAGTCTGGGTCACGTTAACCCTTTGAAGCAACGAGCTTCTCTGCTCTTCGTGCGGAACGGAACGGAATTACACTATTAATCATCGATTCGTCACTGGGTGGCTCAAAGATATGCATACTCCGTAACAGTTCCCTTGATAATTTTAGCACTTTGAGCGCCACGTCGAAGACGTGCAATTCATAACTTTATTTTCATACAATTCATTTTATTTCTTTTAACAATTTCAATTTGAAATATTGTAATATTGTAGGGGCTGGAAGTAACAATCAGTGATTCGTGGCGTTTAATATTGAATAAAATAGAAAGAAGGAAATGTATAAATTTATATTATAATTCAGTAATAGGTTTCAGTAAATTGTTTCTCTTAGAATAAAAAGACTGTTCCTATTAAAATAGGTGATATATTTCTGTGAAAATTTGTTTGCTGATATGAGCAATGTGGCACTCAAAGTGTTAATCTCTTAACACCACCCAGAATATGCACCAGTTATAATTGAAGTCTTGTAGGCCAGTGACACAATATTAAACTTTATCAGTGTTCCTGCAAGCTCTTTCAGCACATGTTACACGTTATTTTACGAAAATCATATTCATTTGTCGGGAAATGGTATGTTTTTTAAAAATTGAAAGAAAATAGTTTCAAATCTAGCTTGAAATTAGAATAAATCTTATCCAAATTTAACTAAATTAAAATGAATGCGATATTCGTATTCAGTACGTCAAATGCAGTAGAATGATGTGCATCATGTGCATAAAGCTTGAGAAAAGGGGCACTGATAAAATTCAGTCGAAACACCCAGTATAATTTTCACATTCGAATATCTCTATGATTTCTTAGATCGAAGAAAATTAATTGTGCAAAAAGAACATAAAAGCAATCAGAAACGTGCCTCAAAGGGTTAATCAATAATTAAATTTTGTTAAATGTATTGTGAAATTTCATTGATCAGTTTGAAAATCCACTATCGCTCACAATGAGTGGAATTATATTTCGAAATAATTAAATTTATCTTTTATCATAAAAAAGAAAATTAAAATTGTCATATAGCAAACAACTGAATATCATTTTATTCATGAGTCTCCGTTTCGAAGAAGAGAACTATAAAAGTTGTATAAAACATTGCGGAGAAGCATGCAACGCGTGTTTTCAAGCGCTTTCAGTGGTAAACAGTGCATATATAAGTGGCACAACGAGGAATCTCGAGAAAAAAACCGTAATTTGCCAAGTGTTATTAATTAAACAAGACAAATTTCTCTGAAAAAAGTACTGTTTAACAATTCATCAAAGAATAACAAAAATAATTATATAAACACTTTAATATCCTCTCTGCAAGCTAAAGACTGCGGACATTCATTGAACAATAAATGAATAAAAATACACTGTTTGCTAAAGGGGAACATTCAAGAAACAGGTAAAAATTAGTTCACGACATGTTTCATCCGTGGATATGAAAGGGTTACTTTAAGGGGTTATTATTAATATGTAAGCGAATGTCACACAGAGTTGCAGAGAACGCTGTTAACCCTTTCACTTTGATCACGTAAAAATAATAGGCAAAAATATTATTCAAAAGTTCAAAAATTTCCAAAATTTTAAGTTCCTGAAATTATAATATTTCTTTTCTAAATTTCTCTTTAAAAGAATATAAAATTTCAAAACGAAAGGGTTAAGCTATGAGTTTACCGTCGCAATTATTATTATTATTACTTCTTTTAAATAACTAATTCTCGAGATTTCCTTAATTAACACATACCTGTGATCCACTGCCACAGAGGCTTTCTACGTTTGAACCACTTTGTCGAAGATAATCTCGGTCGTTGAAGATCTTTTTATCACCACCCCCAGGCTTATGCTTCACATTATCCAAGGATCCAATTTTACTCTCGGCTTTGATATCAATCTTTTGTGTCTGAATCTGAAAACAGCATCAATATCCGTTTTCGTTCAATGTTGTAACTGATCGTGTTGATAATTTGACATGATTTTTATGAACAACTTATCGATTTGAACAAAAGTTTATGCTGATTAATGATATCTTGTTGATCGATTAATTTCTTTTTAATATAATATTCGTTTCGAACCGGTCTCGTGTGTTTTCTAATCTAAGTTCAATTTTGCCATATGATAAATATCACCCATTCTAGATACGAACATTTACACTAACTTTAAAACATGCAGAACATGCTTTAATCTCTCCGAATTGAATCTACTTACTCGACGAACTTACTTTGAACGAAGAACCGAGAAATTTTGACGAGGTTATTTTGTTCTGTCGCAAAAGTAACGGAGCGTTAGTTTTAAATAGTCACGACGTTAGTTTTCGGCCGAATTGATTAATCATCTCCCTCATGATTTTTTTTTTATTTACAGATTTAAATAATGATTCGGGTATTGTGATGATAATAACTGAACTGGTGATCCAAACATACAGGAAAGAATAATTAACATTTACACAATTGCTGACCGATCATATTTTGTTAGGCGAATGTTAATGATTGAGCATGAATAGTTTTTAGTATTTTTAAAGTTTAATAAATAAACACATTGATTGCCTTTGAGTATTAAATTTGATTCAATACAAGTAACAGTGAAAATTGTCTTTCTAATTTATTTTATTAGTTTAGATTTATGTATAAAAGTTGCTTTTTAACTCTTTGGAATATTTATTTCAAACTTAAATAAATTTCTGCCTTTTTAGGTAACTAAGGGATTGCTATCCAAATTACAACGAAAATTAAAAAAATATTTAAACACTGAAGTAAATATTTGTAAAAAAATGATATGTAAGACAATCAGCGTATTAAAAGCTGTTACGTTTTTAGTAAACTTTCATTTAAACAATTTATATGACAATTTTGTGATACTGGCGGAAGTGGTCGGTCAGCGATGTGTCAAATGATTGTCTCATGAAATTTCTTGACATACTTACGTCGTTGTTCGTTTCCTGTGGCGTCTTAGGTGGTGTTGCCGATGACTGAATATCAACAAACAACAATGACTTATTAATAATGATAAGTGACAACACATGCGTACAAAAGACCAATGCGTGTTTTATATTATCGTTGATAAGGGGGCGTAAAAAGTTTGTATAAAAAAGAAAAAAATACTTCATTAACCCTTTGAATCCAAGAAATTTTAACAAAAGGAAACTATATTTTATAAATAAAATTGTGAATACATTTTTCCCAAAGATCAAAATATACGTTGTCCGGATTTAAAGGGTTGAACAAAGCAAGTACGTTGACATTCTACATGCAACGATGCAATCAATATCAAAATACGTATATCATCTAATTTATCAAACTTCTATTCTTGATGTACGAATAAAATGAGCACTAGATCACTAATTATGAAAAAATAAATGCTCAAAGGTGAAGCAGGCGTTTAATCAGACAAATGATTCATTGCAACAATTAAATAAACGCTACAAATGAGGTAATATTTAAGCAAAAACAATTTCAACAACAACTAGTTAATAACTCACGATGAGAAATGAAAATTTTAGCTAGTCAATGAAGTTACAGCAATAATTAGTTACAAAAATGACAACAATGAAATAAATTAAAAGGATATTATTCTTCTACTCGAATATATGAATTTATATTAATACAAAATTGTATGAAATATTTACATGTTTCGTTTGATTGTTGAATTGTTATTACAATTACTATAAATCGTACTCAGGCAAAATTCGTAAATAATATACTAATTAATCTCTGAAATCTTCAGAAGAAATTTCAAGCGCAAATAAAAGATCACGAGACATTATCTAAAGATGTTCAAGCACGATGCTTTTTCGTTACCTCGTCTAACAATAAAAGAAATAAATAAAAGAAGATTGATACGATAATCTATTTAAGATTATAATAAAGAAAGAAGTATTAAATTATTTAATAATATTAATCCTCGTTACAACATTCGAATTTTTTAATACAAGTTTTACCATTTTTCTTTGATAATTTCTGAGAGGATATAAATGTTATTTAAATTGTCTTTAGAGACTGCGAGGATTAATATTTATCTAAGACAATAGAAAAGTAATGTTTAGAATCCATTAAAGGTTCTTACTTTAACACTGCCACCTCCAGGAACGTGTTTGGCGTTATCTTTGGAGCCGACTTTTGGTTTTGCTTTGTCTTTGAAATCGAGCTTCACAGTCTCTATCTTTTTATCGCCACCACCGGGTTTGTATGTCGCGTTCTCCAACGATCCAACTTTTGGCTTCGCGTTCCATTGAAGCTTCACTTGAGCGATCTGAGTTTAATTTCCATGAAAATATAAAAACATTATCTGACTTGTCGAATATTTATGGATATACCAGATTAAAACTTCATTGTATTCTGTCAATTTTCAGAAGTTAAGAATATATTATTTTCAAGAAGACACAAGATATAATTATAATGAATACTTCAAGTATTTATTTAATATAAATAGGAAATAGAAAAGTTATAAATAAAATGACCACAACTAATACGTTAGTTAACCTTTGTTAAATATTTGTTAGTTAACCTTTTTGTCGCCACCACTGGGTGTGTACTTCTCGTTTTTCGCCGCGATTTTCGGCTGGGCCTTGCTGAAGTCCAACTTCCTGTTCTCTATTTTCACCTTTCCGCCGCCAGGTTTGTAGCTCGCATTGTCCAGAGAGCCGATCTTCGATCTCACTGTTTTCAAATTTGGGGACGGCGCCGAACCCACTTGTACTTTGTTCATAGGCACCTCTGTGCGATTCAACAGAAACTATTGATAGATATTCATACAAATACGTTGTATCAGTTTGCGACTCGATTATTTCTTAACTGTGTTAAAGAGTCGACGGATGAAATACACATAGCAGTATAAGTTTAATTTAAAATTCATTCATTCTAAAATCAACCCATCAGCCCATAGAATGTTACATTCTGATTGCTAATTAAAATAAAGAGAATTATTTTAAAAACAAAACTTTACTGTAAATTTTCGTATTTCTAAATAAATGCAATAAATGCAATCACTTGCAAGAATAATTAATGCAAGATCTTGCAATAACAGGTTTTTTAATATTGCACATTTCAAAAGTGACAACTCATAAAAAATGATGAATAAAGCTGCATTTTACATAAAGTCGCATTTTTTCTTAATCGTGTCATTTTTTAAATAGATATGTCTATAATATTTATTGCAAGAATGGTTACTTACTTTTCTTCTCCAGACCAGTTGACGAAGGATTATCTGGGGTTCGTGGCAACGATTTGACAGATTTGCTTGGCGATTTTACGGGCGATCCAGCCGTAGACTTCTTCTCCGAGTTTGATACACCATTTTCAATTTCTGCAAAAGTAAAGGAGAAAAATGTTCGAACGCTTATCATATTTTTCAGCAAATACCAAACTGTGTCACCGTTGCATTTACGAAGCAAAATCTTAATATTTTAATAGCGAACCGAGTCAAAATAAACAAAATAAAATATTTTCATCCTCAAATGTATTATAAAAAGCATCCTTAAAGCTAAAACTTCAAAAATTGATATATTTTGCATATACAGGCCACTCTCAATCATTTTATTATTTATAGAGATAAAAAAAAATACCTCTGGGGGAAGTATCTTAAGGGAGAAATCATGTTTGGAGATAAAAGCAATCTCAAGATTTCATAGTGACCTTTGAAACTAAAATTTTACATTAATGTTTCAAATAATCGAAATCTCAATTAAATTTCAAAAGATACGACCTGAATTGAACCTTCATCTTCGCACCCTGATTCTCTCCTTTATTTCCCGAAGTACTTTTTGTCTTTACAAATAACAAGATAATTGTCATTAAGGATAAATAAAAACCTGATGTTCTCGAAGCCTTCTTCTCCGACTTTTCGCCCAATTTAACGGGCGTCGGCGCGCCCTGAATCTTGTGAGTCGCTGCTTTCGAACTTTTCGACTCGCTCGCCTTTTTAGCTTCGTTTTTCTCGTCGTTCGACTCCTCGACAGAAGCTGCCTTATTTTGCTCATCGTCTTCCAGCTTCTCGTCGGGTGTCTTGGGTGATTTCGGCGAGACAGGGGATTGAGGGCTGTAAGACGGCGATGATTTCACCGATAACGATCTTGGTTCTCCATGATCGAAGCCTTTCACGCTTCCTTCTGGAGTCTTCGGCGGAGACAACACCGATTCTGGTACATTTTCCGAATTTTCCGCTGGCACAGGAGTCTTTGACTTTTCCGTTTCTTCCACAGGCTCTGCTTTCGTAGAATCCTCTGATGCACTCTGAGTAATTGGTTGATGATCAACGGTAGGATTAGCTGTTGGTTTATCCGGAGACTTTGAGGACTGGTCCTCCGGTTTCTTAGCTTCCTGAACTGACTCAACGTCCGAGGACTTTTTCTCTTCCAATTTCTGGTCATTTTTATGTTCAGCTTCAGCTATCGCATTTTCGGACGGTTTATCCACCTCTTTGGACTCTGTCTTTGCCTTCTCCTCGCTCTGACCGTCTTTTGCCTTTGCTGCACTCGTATCTGCTTCAGGAACTGAAGCAGGCACCTGCTTTGTTTCCGACGTTTCCGTCTTGCTCGGCTCTTCGTTCACCTCCGCAGCCTGAACCTTCGATTCGACCTCGTTCTTAGTCTGCTGCGTTTCTGTCGAAGACTTGCTCGACGCCTTTGAGTCTTCTACTCGATCCACTTCCGTTGGAGTACTCGAAGACTTATCCGGCGATTTGGACGGTACTTTCAGTTCTTCCTCTTTTTTACTTTGACTACTTTCCGCAGATTTATCAGCAGATTGATCCGCAGGTTTGGACGGTGACTTCGATTGCTGCTCGCTTTCCTTCTGGTTCACATCAGCTGACTTGTCTGGAGACTTAGACTGTGCCTTAAGTTCCTGCTGATTTTGATTCTGACTTACTTCAGGTGACTTATCCGGGGATTTAGGCTGTGTCTTAAGTTCCTGTTGATTTTGATTTTGACTTATTTCAGGTGACTTATCCGGGGATTTAGGCTGTGTCTTAAGCTCCTGTTGGCTTTGAGGTTGGTCCACATCCTTTGTACTCCCCCGCGACTTATCCGCAGACGGTTCGCTAACTTTCTGTTCATTCTTATCCTGATTCGCTTCTTCCAACTGTTTACTCGCTTGTTGACTGCCATCGAGTGCAGTCTCTTTATTCAAACTTTCTTTATCCATCGTTTTATCCTCCGTCAACTTCTTCATCGGTTCTTCCGGCTTGTCATTCTCCTTTTCGGGTTCGTGCTTGTTCGTAGGTTCTTTGGGTACCTTCTCATCAGTCTTCGTCGATAATCTGTTATCAGTTCCCGCCACGTTGGAATTCTTGATAGTTTCTTGTCCGTTTTTGAAGGTCGCAGAAACGTCGCCGTTCTTTTCTTCAGCCTTTTCTGCAACCGTCTCAGGTTTGCTATCCACCTTTCCGTTTATCGTTGCGGTTTCCGGCCTCTTCGCCGGCTGAACATCCTCCTTCTTCGGGAGCTTGCACACCATGGAAGGTTCTTGTTCGCCGTTAGTTCGCGGCGACTTCTTCCCGTCCATCACCACGTCGTCGTCGTCGTCCTCCATGTTCTCGGTTCTCGAGACAGGATTCTCGAACTGCTGAACCTTCTTCGCGCTGTCAACGTCGGCCATTTTGTCCACTACTATACGCGGAAGTGGGGGATTGAATGGACCTTGCTGGACTACGTTCAACGACGATTCATTTCGTTGCAATTGCCTCGGTGGGATCCCTTGGGATCGGCCAAGAGCTTCCGGATTATGCGGCTGCTGCTGCTCGTGTCCTGGTTGCTGAGGCTGCTGGACGTTCCTGTGGAACTGCTGATAATTTCCGGGAAGCTGGGGTCTGGGTCCCTGCTGCGGTCCGGGACGTTGCGCTGGCGATGTGACGAATCGTGGGTTCAAAACGATATGGGGATTCTGGTTCTGTTGCGGAGGATGTGGACCTCGTTGCAGTCCCTGGTTCTGTTGCGAAGAGTGTTGATTTAATTGCACCGGATTTTGACCTCTTTGGGGCAACTGATTTTGTTGAGGATGTTGGGGTCGATTTTGACTTTGCTGTGGACGAGTCTGACCTTGTTGCAATTGATTCTGATGCTGCGGTGGATGCTGACCTTGAGGTCGGTTTTGATTTTGTTGCAGAGGATGTTGACCCAGTTGCGTCAAGTTCTGGCCCTTATGCGGGGGTGGATGTTGGCCTTGCGGTGAATTTTGACCTCCCTGAGATGGTGGATTATGATTTTGTTGTGGGAGATATTGACCCCGTTGCGGTGGAGTTTGTTGCAATGGATTTAGACTTGGCTGCGGTGGTCTCTGAGGAAACGAGTCTCTTGGTGGTCGTGGAGGACCGTACGGCCTGGGTGGTGCAAATTGACCCGAACCTGATGAGTCGGTCGAAGAACGGTTATCAAATCGGATTTGTTGTGGCTGTCCTGGCCTTGGTTGTCCTATAGGACCATTATTTATAGGTTGCCTCGGTAATCCAGGTAGACCCTGCGGTCTCGTCCGGAAGCCTGATGGTAATTGCTGGTTCGATTTGACCTAGGAAACAACAATTTTTCTTACCAAAATTCGCGGTTTGCGCGAACTAAACGGTTAAGTAGGATCATTTAATGATCCTGATAATAGTCCTGATAATTTTTCAAATCTTTGATTTACTCATGTTATTTTATTAATATTTTACTCACTAATTCACTAATTGGTGTTATATATGAAGATTTAAAAATAATCGAAACACTTTCCCCAAAAATTTCAAAATTATAATTTATTTCCATTAAACCTGAAACTAAATTGCCCAGTTCAAAATACACTTCTTGGATTTCTGAATCATACTGATAATTCAAAGATCTATTTGTTTATTTCTAAATTTATATTATAATTTAACAATTCCTCATGGCCTCATCTTTCTTTTTTATTAGTGTTCGCCCATATTCTATCGGAAAGAATTTGTTAGATTTATCTGAAGGATCGATTAGAGCAACGAGAAAATGATACGAATGGAAAGTTGAAGTGTGCACGTAATTTGAATAGTCGATATTGGCCCTGAGCCCATCGAACAGTCGATCCTATAATACAATATGATGACGTCTTGAGAAACTGTATTTACCGTACCTGCCACCGTTCGACTTTCCACTCGTTATGGGATTAAACCACGAATCATTATAATGTGCCATCGACATTCATCGCGATTCGTCGAGGTATTTTAGATTAGCGTGACCTGCGGCACTAGCTTTACTTCAGGGATCCGCTGTTTACCTCCGTTTCCTTACGAAATATATCGATAAAAGCGCTTGTAAAACTTGTTTCTACTTAAAATAAATTTTAAGTAGTTGTAAATATTAAATTAAAGTTTCTAGTTCTTAGCAACAACAGTTTCAATCCATAAAATTGGAAAATAAAATCAATAGTTAAATATATATAAACATTTCATTCAGAAAGAAATTCTGCAGAAAGTAGTAGTGTACTCCCTTAACATATTCACTGTCATAGTGAAAATGGATACCTGTAGTCAGACATAGAATTTTAAAGTTCATCTAAGAAAAACGTTGACGAACGTGTTAATATTTTAATTGTGCGTGCTAGAAAGAATTATACTTAGAAAGGATCAATTTTGTAGCCGACATTTGTAATTAAAGAAAAATTGTCACTAACCATCATTTTTCTTTTATAAAATTGAAGCTTACCACGTTCTCTCCACGGTACGAAGCAGTCTCGGCTGCGTTCCTTGCGTTTTCTTGCGAATCCATTTCGAGTTTGTTCATAAACGATTACGTTGACTCGAGGATCTCGTCAGTTCAGACAAAATATTTCCCCATAAACCTGTTGCGTATCAACGACGTTCGTTGCATCAAAGAGATCATAGAACTCTACGTGAGTGCTGATACATCCAACGAGTCTACGATGTGTTCAATGAACTTTACTGAATGAAAGACGCTACTCTTGATGCGTGAATCGCCATTTTCCAAGGCGTTTAATGTTTCAAGAAGCTTGATTAATGAATTTGTTGCCTCTAAGTTGCTACTTCACCCTTGCACGAGCAATTGGATACCCCAATCCATTGAACCCTTAATTTTACATATAAGTTTCTATTTTGAAAATTTATAATAAAAATATTCAAAGAATGGAAGTCCTGAGTAATTTGAATACAACAAAATTGCTAAACAGAAGTAGATATCTGGTTGTTCACACAAGGATTAAGTGATTACATTGTGGTTCTTTCAAAATTCTGATTGGTTCTATTGAAATATTGTTTTTAAGTGGTACAATTGGAGCTTGTTAAGCTAAATAACAAACAGTTCTGATTCTAACCCAGAAGATTGGATCCTATCAAAATTAAATTCAAAGCTTTTCTTCTCACAACTCAACATTAATAAAGTCCCTTTTTTATAACGAACGCGTTCTAGAAAATCGATTTGAGTTAAAAACTGCAGTTCTGTTAAAATTAGAGGCGGTACTCTTGAACGCCCTTGACATTTCTACGCGTAAATAATTAAATTGAACCGAGAAATGTATTTCCTAAAATAGTTCCATTTTTCCTACTTAACATAATTTTTTAATTATCGTATTTTATATGCTTCGTTATTTATATCGAACTCTATGCAAGTACATGAAAAGTCGTTGAATAATCAACTTACGAAGTTCCACCTTCCAACTTCCATAATTTGTAATGATTAGAGGTGCTGTTTTCTCGATTGCTACGTCTACCAACCTCAGCACTTTGCTTATGGTGCGTGCAACAACAGTAACCTTCAATTACGGATTATCGCGCGTTTTACATGCCAAAAAGTACATTACTTGCTAATGTGACTTTTAGTGTACTTTGTTTGGTGCGAATACTACTTTACACAGTGCTGAGATACAAAGTTAGTTTCGTTTCTTTCAGCCTTCCATTTATAGCTTTTACTGATAAAAAAAGATCTGCAGTTTAACATTGAAATTATAATTATTTTTATTGGTACTGTTATAGTATTAAATTCTTGAGATTTGCAGAAATTTTCAAATACGAAGATATTAACAAAATTGGTTATAGTTTAGGGAAAATATATTTTTGTTTGTTGAAATCAATTTCAGGAGTAATTAAAAATATTAGGTAATCAACAAGCAGAATAATCGTTAAATTCACACCGACACACTTATTGTTAGAAACAATGCCCACGTAGAAACTTTCTCTGACGTACAGCAATTAAGTGTTTAAGGTGTAAAAGGTTCGTCGGGGAAGAACAAGACCGCAAAGAAATAAAAGAAGGTAAAAAAGTTTTAGGGGTTGAAAAGATAGAACGCACGCAATCAACCTAACAAGAGTAGAACACAAAGGGATCGTATTACGATGTAGAATAGCAGCAATCGTTAACCTTGGTAAGTATAATACATTCGTGTTTGCATCACGAAACCATGCCAGCTTCGTGCAAAAGACTAATAATTGAAGTAACGCATATTTGATTCGACTGATTGTGGTATTAGAATGTTTTCTTCGCTTCGTCGGTACATCGAACCGTTTAATTCCTTTCGTACCTAATTATGCATGCGATTTCGTTGCATGCTTAAAGTGTAAACAATACTCGAACGAATAGACACTTGACGGTATAATTGATAAATCACCCTGAAGGGGTGACTGGAAGAAGAATAAAGCAAAGAAACTTTGAAATATTTTCGATACTTTGACTGCCATGTTATCCATATATATTATTTTTTCCATCTGTTATTTTTATTAAGAATTTGTTCACTTACTGAACTTGAAGTATTTATAATAGGTAATTGTAAATATGTATAATAGATATAATGAATCTGTTAAAAATAAAATGACTATTTAATGAATTATAATGTAATTAATTACATAAAGTGGCAAATGAATAGTCTAACATGTTAGGCATCAGGGGGTTCATTGATAATTATTATAAAAATTTAATGTAATTTATAATTTATGATTATTACTAATTTATAAAGTAACTCTAAAACTAACAACTAAAAGTATAGAGTAACAGCAGGTGGACAATTTAACTTATAAAATACAATATCATATTTCGGATCATAATTAATTATCTGATTTCTGATTCAGTGTGACGTTTAATGTATTAAATTGGAAATTGAAAATTCGACACATTAAGCACTATTAAATTAGTAATTTATTATGCATAATTACTGCCTTTACGATGCGGTATAAATATGTCAAAAGGTTATACTTTTATACAAGTATATTGTACATTATTAAAATAAACTTCAACCATGATACAATCTTTATATTATTTGTTATTTACTTTGTTATTTTACCGTAATAGGTGCTGTTTGAGCAGTAATATAGTTGACAAATAAATTACTTAAATACTTTCAATTATTTAAAATTATTAATTACTTTAAATTATTTAATGAGCCAAAAACAATCTTGTATTATTTCTACAACTGATTTTAACTTTGCAATCGAATAAATTTTCGCAACGTAAGGTATGAACCTTAACCATTCTGTGATTCAAATAAGTGATAAAATCCGAATCTCATTAAAATCACAAACGCAAAGTCTTATATTTCGTTAATATAATCTAAGACCGTCTGGTAACCTTCAGGCTTTGTTATCAAATGGAACATCTACGGTACAATTTCCTTTTTTTTTTTTGGTTTCGTGTGAACGTATTCACGAAAAATATCGATCACTATTCTTTGCCACCCTTTCACATGACCTCCCTCGAAATACGAATCTATACATTTGAGAATTTCGTGTGAACTGAATGCCGATGAACACGTGGCCGTGGTATCTGATAGTCAGAAATAACCATATCCTTCGGTAGCAACTCAATTAATCGTTTCATTTCCAAATTATTGAACAATCGTCAAAAAGATGATTTATCTTTCTATAGTGTGTCCCGAACCAAGTATTTATAGATATGTTAGGTTGAGAAGAAAGTTCTGTGACAGGCTATAAACTCAGAGGATATAACTTTGTTGATAGATGAAAGGTCTCATTAATTCATTTCCGTTCAAGATTGAAATACAAAGAATTGCATTTTTTTTCCAAAAAATGACAGATCTTTTTGCTAATCCAATATAGATACAGAATTCTTTAATTCTTCTAATACAAAGTTTGCTGATAACGTGGTGCAATAGAATTACAAATATTGTGTATTAGTTCATTTAGGCATATCAAGTTTCAATTATTATTTATAAATTACTGATTACTCATTCTGCAAAATAAATTACACATCAACATAAAAATTTAATGAGTTATGGCCTGCCAAAGTATATGTACACACCTTGTTTATGGGACACTTTGTATTTTTGTTCTCATTATATCACACGCAACTGATTAATAAAAATACTTCAACATTTTGAAAGCGTTTCACGCCATAGACGAGGGGACGGAAAAAAAATATTTTTTTCCGCCATTTTCATCAGGGAAGACTATAATGCGCGACGGTGTATGTCAAAGACATCCGTTCTCATTTCACAGATAAAAAGCAAGAAACAGGTCATACACGATGTGTCTGTACGACTCGGCAAATGCCCATTCCTGAAGTTATTGATCCGACCCGGTGAGCGTGTTCGACTTCGTCGTCGTTTATGTACACGCGGATGCACATCGTGTAATACGGTTAAGTTAACTTGCTAATGAGTGCACACTTCGTAAAAAGCTTGCGACACCTATGCGACGGCGAGTATCGCGCGTGCCATTAGCGGATTCGACTGGTCCCGTGTGTACGCCACGTGGAAACCACCCCGTCAAGGTGTTTCGAGACACGCACGAGATGTCAACCCCTTCTGGATTTCTTTTCCAGCGAAGCTTTTCAAATTCGAAAGCGCTATTTTGAAAGATAAAAGTTACAATGCTACTAGTCTATTTATCTTCGTTTCTTTTTTTCGTTGATCCGATATGTTATAATATAAATAAAACTAAAATTTAATATTCTAAAATACTCCAGTGAATATTTTAAATGCCATCGTCTCAAAGCATGAAGGGTTAAAGCGGCAAACCTGTTGGGCGCTGTCAAAAGGATCGATTTTTTCGAATATTTTTATCTGGGCAATTAATGAGTGAACAGTTAAAATAAATAGAGTAACTAAAACATCGGAGATATCTCAAGTTACATTGTAGGTAATATATTTTTATTTATAAATCAGAAGGAAGTTTCAATTTTAACAATTTCGGTCCTTCATAGCAATTTTGGTTAATAGTCTATATAAACAGTTTAAGGAGATAGTGGATAGTTCCATCATTTTGAAATATTTCTGATTTTAAAAAATTAGTAATAAAGGTAAAAGTCTATCTACTGTAGAGAAGTGGATATAAATATGGAATACTCATTTTATTTATTTAATCCAACAATTCTCAGGAAATTTCGTTATTAGAATAATGCGAAAGAAATTGTTAAAGTTTCTTTTATTTCGTGTCTAGATTTTTCTCTAAAATCTGTGGCTTCCTTTACGACTAAAAATAAAACGAGTGTGCTATTTGTTCCAAAATGAAAACTACCACATCAGTTAGCTGCGTTAACTTTATGAGTCATACTATGTTTTTAATGAATCAGCAGTTAACCCTTTCGTTACTATCATTATACTGACCTCTACAGTTAAATGTCCTAATTCTCATTCATTCCATTTTCAAGATATTCAAATGTTTTATGTCATTTAAGCAAAATTAAAATGTCATACGTGCTTATTTATTCTAATTGCTTTAAATAAAATGATCTTTGAACATGTGCTATAGATTGTCCATTATTTAGATTTTTGTTTAAATAAATGAAATGTACCACCAATAGTAAGTAATTATTCAGTTATCAAAAAATTATAGTTTTTGAATACCTATGTTCTTTTATTAATTTGGATAAAAATGATTCTATTGTACTTAAGAATTATTTGCATGTTACAACAATGTATCTTTTTGTCTTAGTCAAAATTCATTAATTTATCAAGCTTCAATATTAACAATTAATATTGATCAATCAAAAATGTTGTGCTACACTGTTCGTGCATTATATTTACCTCACCTTCTATAAGGGTTATCAGTAATCAACATACAATTGAATATTTAAAAATGGAACACAAAGAAAAAATGTCAACTATTATTAGTATTATGCTAATAATAGAAGGTAGCAAAATTGGGTGTATAAATCAAGAAATTACGTCATGGTATTCTTAGTAATCGTTATTATAGCATGTCCGACTACGCATGGCCACATCCACTGTGCCATTCAACGTGTTAAATAATATCCTGCGAAGGCACACCCCAATGTTATGCTACATTTTATAATTCGCTAACATGTTTCAATGTTCTTTATAATGTCCGTTTATCTGTGTCAAATGAACAATACAGAAATAAAGGAAAAATTTTCAATAACATCCAACCTCTTCATTTCTTGAATGCTTATATATGAGAAATAATAAACAATTTATATTGCTCGTTATTTAAAACAATGACATAGTTTAAAAATCATGATTTTAAAGAATTTGAATATTTTTGTACTAAATCAATTATAAAAATTTAATTTTAAAAACTCATTTATGAGATTCTGATAAAAAATATTTGCGAGAATCACTTTTTAGTTATTTGCTTTAGTTCGAATTTATTAGTAGACGTGGATTAATTCCATTTATTTATTATACTTTTTATCGGACCTAATAATTCTATATGGAAATATAAAGTTTCTTCTGTTTTTTAAAATTGAATAGGATTAATTTGACTTAATGTATTTTCGTTATCATATGGAAGAGTGCCAACCAAGGGTTAATAACTTAAAGATCGTAAATTTTGAATCATGTCACTGCTACAGCAAACGAAATATGTATGACCATACGAAGTAAATCGATATGCCATGAAAAATCTTGGCAAATCACGCGTCACTTCTGCTTTTCAAGTAGAAAATGTCCTTATTTTTTCACATTCCAATAGCTCTATTTTTTAAGCGTAACTGTTTTGTTGGTAGAAAATCAATATTTGGAAAATCCAATGGCTATTGACTCATCATATATTCCTTTCTATATTTATGGCAATCAATATACCACCGTATATCGAATCATTTTATATGCCCCTGTAGATATAAAATTCCTTTTTAAGGAACGTGTGGGTTTGATTTTAACTGTTGAATTGTCAAAGAGTTAATTAGATTATTACCAACAAAACCGTAACCACGCGTTTATGTTAACAAATGGCAAGTTTAACTGTTAGTATTTGAAAGCAAGCATCTCCAACATACCATTTTTATAACAATTTCGTTGAATAATTGAATAAATTAAAAGAAAAATAGCAGTGATTGAACCAGAAATTCAGCTGAACTTTCAGAAACACAATCGTCCCGTGCTTTTGCATTAAATCTTCGTATTACATGGCACGTTTTCACGCGTAATCGTGGACAGTCACATTCTTCAGACGGTAGCCAAAACTGTGGGCGTTAGCCATTACAGATACGAGCTTTAAGAAGAAAGAATTTGTCAACGACCTAGATACAGCTTGACTGGCTGAAGCAGTCACCGAAAGAATCGAGGTTTGAGTTTCGAGCAAACTCAATCAATCAAATTGCTATTAACTGTACAGGCTGTTTACGCTTTTAATCTTCTAATTATGTCAACAAAGCAGTTTACTGCTAATGGATTTATGTATGACTTGATTATGGTTTAGTGTTTGTTCATGAGCCATTTAGTTTCTGCTTGAATGAGGGGAATGTTCAACTAGTTAATTCCTAAGGGTGGTAAATATGTAGCTTCCAACATAGTACTGTCTACTGTAAACGAAAGTTAACGCAAACAGGTAATGAGGGAAATAAGAATCTACTTATATTATTACAGGTATTACTTATAATATTAAAAATAGCATGGAAACGTACAAATAATTAATAGAGGGTACCTTCGACCCTGAGGACTTGTCACCTTGAAATAAACTCGAGTAAAAGGAGTTTCTTGGAAAAGTTGATGAAACGCGAATAATTCCGCGAAAACGTCGTTGACGGATAATTTGTTTAACGATTCCGACGTCTAATTTTCATTATTTTCATGATCGATACGATGTCTAACTCAAATAGGATTCTAACAAACCATATCCAGGTCGACTGAAATGAAATTAATACGATAAAACTTTCAGTGCCGCCTTAACATACTATAATAACAGAAAGAAGTTGAAATTATATTCCCCAAAGACAATTAACCTCGATCAAAAGATTTTAATTAAAAATTATTCAAGTCGTTTAATAGTCATGGTACCAAGAAGTTCATATTGTGAATTTGTATATAGGATTGGGTAATTCTTTAATTGTTATTTTGCTAATTATAAGTACTTAAATTTTCAATATGGAATTTATAGTAGAAATTGAGATGATATCTTTAAAAATCCAGTTATTAACCTTTAAATTGTGGAGTTTGATCTCAGAGAGATATACAATGATATTTCTAATTTTTAAAGATAAAACCTTCATACAGTTCTAAATAATATTTAAAATAATAGAAAATCAGGAAACTTGATATCAAATAATGTTGCTATCTAGGTATTTTAATATCTGGTGAAAATAACTCTGAATTAATGATGAAATTAAGCCAAAAATTTGGCACTGAACGAATTAACAATAGAACTATCAAGAAAGTCAAAACAACAGCTGCGAGTAACAACTCAAAATGTTTTTGCCAAAATTTACGTTGACTTTTCTCAAGATTAAGTGTTATCGTACATGCTAGTGTATGTTCCATCCCTTATTCATTTTGTTATCTACTTTATCTTTAAATTTCAAACGGAGCTCGGTAATTCTAGTATTAACTTCACTTGCAAGTTCTATCTTACGATACCAATGACAAAATTGATACCTATTATCAAGGATAAGTTTATTTCGCTATTTTCCGTCAGACGTCTCTTGCGTGCATCCGTGATATTTACGACTTTGTTGCGGACAAAATGAGAAGACAGATTGGGGGTAACGACTGATAACGACAGCAGGACAACCTATACACAGCCGGTGTTGCATTATTTTATGGCAGTATCTTCGAATCACCCGCGGTGACGATGTGCAATTGTCACGTGGGGATAGTTATCGGGAATTCACCGACACTTCCTGTATGCTAACCTATTTACTAGGATTGCGAGTGCTATCCCAATGAGATTCCTAGTCGATAGAATTCAAACAGTAAGTGCAATCGCATCGACGGCGGCTTTTTTGATCTTCATTAACCCTTTTTCGGATTTTTCCATTTTGACTATTTACAGGAATCATTATTTTTAGATTTGATAAACACAGTTACATATAAATTCTCAAATAATTATACCAGTATGGTTTAAAGTATTCTTGGTTCAAAGATTTAGGGATGGGCCACTGCAACCCCCATAACACAAAGATGGGACAATCTTGAAACAGGGGAAGAACAATGGTTACAGTTGCCCAGAAAAAAATGAATGAAAGGGGTAAAAGTAATATGGGGTAACAGATAGATTATAAAATTCTTAAAGAAATTCTGTCAGTGACTTCTACCTTTTACAAAGAGTTTTAAAAATAAACCACCCATTTCATATTTATAATACATGTTATTAACAAAAATCCTAATAAATCTAATCTTTGCCATATTTTCTACTGAATCTTCAACTGAATAACCACCAGAACATTTTTAAAATCATATTTTTAACAAATTGTAAAATTTGACAAGGTTACATGACAAACAAATTGTCCCACGACTAATTGAAATAATTAACCAATTAGTATAAAATCTTTTAATACACGTTATCATTAGTAATAGGACTTCTTATAGTCGTGCTAGTTCGATTATTGGTCTTGGTGTTTCAATTCAAATGAAATAGCTTTTGCCCACATGTTCATCGATCAAAGGGACTCCACGGAGGTTTCTTCGATTAACGACCTACAATTTCTATTCGTAACGATAATGCGAAATATCTTTGGATTTCGAGAGTCACGATAGAAGGCTGGAATTAAAAGCAATTTAAGTGCCAACAGAATGGCTGGTACAGTCGATAATCAATCGACGATCGACGTTTCGAGTTCTATGCTTAACCACGGCTACAACCCTTACAAAGATTCTTTCACGACATCGTATTCCGATTATTGAGCGGAAATCTCGACGGGAAAGAACTGGAGCTGCACCTACCCTGTTTCTCTTTTTGCATTCGAAAAGCATCGCACAGTGAAAATATTCAATACTTCATTCTGCGGTCGTGTATTACAACGAAACGTATTAAAGGCAGATGTATTCATCTCGGCTGTTCCCAAAACGTATCGGAATAGAACGGCCCGTTGTTTCGTTTAAAGAATCTGTGACACCATGGGAGTGTGCAATTTACATCGTGCCAACATTCTACGTTTCTACGGTAAATCTACATCAATCATTGCGGTGGATGACGAATACTCCGAATCGATTCGGTGAAATCGTTTAAACACATTTTATCGAGTTGCACACCTCGCTACGAATTGCATAAGCGGTGCTGAATGACAACTACGTATCCTCGGTGACGGTGGTCTCGTGACAGAATTCGTTCACCAGCGATAGAAAAAATCACGATAAGGAAAGCTGTCAATTTGCGAAAGTGACGTTTAATCGTTAGGTGGACAAAGGGACACCGTACGTCTCGTCAGACACGAAACGTCAGATTTTGTATTGAAAAAATAATCGACACACTTTATGGACGAAAAATTCATCCGATCGACTCGTCTGTCACGGATACGGGTCAAAGAATCGAGATTCTTCCGCGAGAAAAATGGAAGTCGCACGATAACGAAAGCGTGAGACGAAGGGAATCTTGAATTTTTAAAAATACACCGTTTCCGGGGGGTGTCTTCGAGTATCGACGCGAGGAAATCGCGACGAGGTCGCCGCTGGTGCACGGGGACGAATGGTCGGTTCCTCTTACCTGTTTGGAAAAAATTTGGGTGGTCCTCGAGGAGGATTCGCGAAACCACGGTCTCTACGTTGTCTGTCGATCGGTGTCTGACGAGAAACTAGCTCGCCTGAAGACCTGGAAGTCCTTCCTCGCCAAGGTATACGCCGTTCGTCCGTCGTCCCACGTTCGTCCGTTTGTCCTGGCGTGCTCTGCTCCTGCGCCTCGCACCCGACTTTAACCAACCACCCGACTAGACAACCTAACCCAACTCACTCGATAACTCACCCACACACGTACACACGGCTTCGTCGAGCTTTTACGAAACAATCTATCGATAAATTATGTAGTAGCTAGTCCTCTTTTTTCCGCACGCAAAGGCAACCGAAGCTTTCCCCCCCCTCCCACTTCTTCGTCTTCTTCTTTTTTTTATTTTAGCAATCTGAAAGGAAAGGGTTAACGCCTTTGACGTCTCTCGAAATCCCGTCCGATGAATATCGATACTGTATTGCTGGGGAGTGTTAATCCTTCGTTGAATGACTTTTTCAATTTAGCAAAAAGCAAGTATGTTTTTGAACCCCTACAAGAGGTAATTAATATATTACAAGTATGTATATTTAGAAAATGTTAATAAATATGTGGAATAAGTAGCTTCTGATGTTAAAAGAAGAATACAATTTAAATGTAAATTAGTTACAGGCATTGCTTTCTTTTTAGATTTAAATGTATTAAGTTGTAACATAAATTCGCAGTGTTTCTCATTTTATTAAAACGAAATTATTTAGTTACTTTTTTAAAAATTAAAATTGTGAATTTATTGGTTAAGAGAAACGGAGTTCCAAGTTTCTTTTTCGCTAGGAATTTATGTTATAATCAAATATTTATGTATAGAAGTTGACCTAGTAAGTAAATTATATACATATGTACTGCCTTTGTACTTTAGCTTTATTGTCACTGCCCTACCATTAACAATTTTTACGAGTTGCAACTGAAAAGTAGCGTGGCAATAACTAAAATAATACACAAAATTATTTTCTACCCATAAGACTGTAACATTTGTATAAAAAACAATTTTAAAATAGTCCTAAAAATCAATATTAGCCAAAAGAGGAGAATTCACTAAGGTGGTACAAATTTTCAGGAAGAAAATTATAAAGATTATAAAATTAAACAGTTTGTAGAAAAGAATACTTAATATTTTTTCAATCTTTCTTTCTTAAGTGGCTCGATCTTATATAAATTTTTTATTGTACAAAAAAAGAAAAGGAAAGAAAGTTGAATACCCGTGTCGCTTTCATTTTAATTACAATTACTTCTTTTTGCGAACACATATACATTAATCTTGCGAACGCAGAAGGGTTAAAGAGCCGATAACACGAATAAAGTATGGACGCACCCTTTCCTGGCCAGCCACTTTAATTCCGCTGTTATTACGTTGATGTGCTCGGTATTTTACTTCATTTTATAAGTCCGAAAACGTGAACTGGCTATTGACAGCGCGTAAAAATTGCTAATTTCTTTGTAGTACCTAAGTAAACGTCTTAATACAACCAGCACCGAATAGAATTAAAATGACTGGTTTCAGATTTCTTATTTTAAATTCAAAATTTATTAAAACTTTGGTCGAAATTTATTATAGGGCCTTGGTAGATTGTACGAGCTGGTTTATGTTTCATCGTTTATTTATTTTCCTACTTCATCTTTGATTTAAAGGTGGGTGAGCCATAAAAAAGGAAATTTATGCATACTTATTTTTCTGGCCGAAATTAAGTTTTTCGAAAGAACGACAGGGAAGTACTGCAGTCTGTAATTACTATTTTTTAAAAACAAAAAAAGAAATTTTCTAGGTTGTAAGGATTCATATGTATACTTCTGTTACCCCAATATTATCTTCTTCCTTTTTTTATTAAAAATTTATTATCATATTTTTAATTTTGTTTTAACATTAATATGTAAGAACCCAGAATTCACAATAATTTATCTATTAATTATTGAAATATTTCTAAAGGAAATTTGTTCTATTATGCTTTTGCTGACATACGTATTGTTGCTATCAACTCTCAATTTTCGACTAAGGCACGTACATATGTATATCAGCTCATATATTTAAACGAATAAAACACGCGAGAGAATATTTTTTTTTTTTTTTGCCGGGCAATAAATTGTTATCACCGTGGTTACAATGCCGTGGTGACTTAATAAAAAATGATCCCCCGATAAGTATCGCCGACACGAGACTGGCCACTAACATTCCGACTGTTGTAACACATTTATCGATTAATTACCGTTTTGCCAAGTCTGCCATCGCGGCTGGCAAGTTATTTCGCGCCCCATCATCGTTAATGGCACCCACAGATCCGGCCAAACTTCCCTTTTTTTCAACGAACAGTCGTTTCATTCATTTCGGTTCGTATCCCCGTTACCGTGTCCCGAGCGGCGATTTTATCGACGCATAGCAAGCCGATGTGTGCAGTCTCGTCGCGGGGAACACGGCATAAACAGGATCAATGAATGGAATTTTAAGACGTTACATACATGCATGTCGACATTGTTTGTTCCTGGAAACCGTGATCGGAAAAGATTTTGCTTCGCTGGCTGCACGGTGGCTCAATTCAACAGAGGACAGACTGTTTTTCTTACCTGGAATCAGAAAGAAATTTGTGGTTGTTATGTGTGTATTTTTTTTTTTAATTTTGGATGCAGTGTTAGTTTCTTGACTTTTTTCAATTTGAGTTATTAAAAGTATTATAATTTTTCTTTTCTTTTAGTCTTTTAACATTTTTATTGCACTGTTCTTTTTCATTTACTGAGATTGAATTATAATACTTTTGTGGTTTTAATAAATTTTATAAAACGTTAGATGTAATAGTATGGTGTTGCATGTTTCATTTGTGATTTTTTAAGAGAAACAAGATTTCGTGAAATTTAAAATTGCCTTTAACATTGTGGTATGGTTTTCGTTTTTAAAAAAATTGGAAATATACGATTATTTTTCTGAGTGTCACATATTTACACTTTTGCTACTTCAATTTATAATTTTGAATTTGCTTCGATTTTACACTGTTTCTTTAAATATTACTTTCTTAATTTATGAAAATTTTTCGAATTTCTTTATTTTACCAATTTTTATAAATAGTCAACAAGTATTTCCATACAAGATGATCACTATTTACATACCTTAGCGAAATAATTAATTTTAATTGGAGAACAAGAATCTATTTGAAGCGCTTTGTTTTAAAACAGCCGCCGCAATTCTGAAATGCTACAGCCATCTAACGTAAACCGACTATACTAACAGAACAAAATTTTGCTTATTTTTCCTGTGATACCAAACTATTCCTACTTGCTACAATTTAAACAATGTTTTGTATTAATAATACGCCACAATATCAGAATGCGTTTAATACATAACAGCAACAAATATGAAAAAAAAAAAAAAATACAAAAGCACGCAAAAGTTAGTTCCAGTGAATTGCTGCTAGATGGCTATAGCGTTTCAGAATTGTGATAGAATGCAATTTTTAAAATTGCCGGGTTTAATGTCCTAAATAATCAATAATATCACCATTCACATTTAATTATAATTATACAAAGTCATAACCACAGTCTCAAAGTATAAAATTATTTATTTTAGTGAAAGAAGTATTATTTTCATTCGTTAGTTTCGCCATTTATCGTAAGGTGACAACAGTGGTATTGTTTAATTTTAACTCTTTTTAGTGTTCTGATTAAAATCAAAATCTATAATTTAATTTTTTTGCTACATATAGGATATAATTTTAAGAAAAACGTTGTTAATTATTATTTTGTTATATCTAAAGAATATTCAGTAATTTTTAGGATCCAAAATAATAAATAGTTTAGGCGTAAGAATCGTTTGAATTCGTTGGGGTGTGCACCCCCTATGGTGTGTACAGTAAGGGTTAATATAATCGTATTATTAAAATGTTATACCCAACAATAATTCGTTTGGACGTGCGTATAGTGTATTCAAATATAAAAAATAGAAGAAAAAGAATAATACATTTTGTTTGCAAGGCATGTTGCTCTTAGAACTCGACCGTCTAGTCGAAGATTGCTAATCCACAACGATGGGAAACCTTGCAAGATCCCCCTTGGAATCGAGCCACAAGGTACAGTCTCCCTCATCGACGAGAATCGATAGCCTCGGCTATCTTTTTGCTCTCAGGTATCCCTTATTGATATTCATTACCTTGCAAGTCAATATACAGAGTGATTTGCTTACCCCTATTACCTTAACCTTCGATGGAGAACTGAATCTTAACCCAGAATCAAGATCCAGTATTATAATTATTTAATGGATCAACCAATGACAGATTTTAGATTTTTCATTTCAAGTGGCACAAATCATTAACATGCATTTGTAAAAATATACACTCATTTCTGCAGAACCACAGGACGACCCTATATGTTAATTTATTTTTAATTTTAAAGTAGGTATATGTTCCAGTATTGATCCAATTTTAATTCTACATATACCATTGTTGAATATATTATTTATATTTATTGTATACGTATTTATAGTAAACAAAAGCAATATTTTAATTAATTTTCATTATTTTTTCTTATTTCTACGAATTTTGTACATCAGTTGTCTACAGAATTTAAATAAGCCAGTCGTTTCCATAAATATCCCGATGTCACGATTTTGTTGACCGAGATATTTTCAAACGTTGGCACGTAACAATTTTATAATCGTCTCTCAGTACCGTATCAATTCATGCATGGACCGTTGGTTCTTTTTGTTTGATAACGTGTGCAAAAACCGTGAACGTACACACGAGTTACAAAAGCACGTGTTCGACATTTATATAACCCTAAAAGCTTTATGGTTCGTCTTGGATGAACGCCTTTCGAAAATGCAACTCATTGGCACGTCAAAAGAGACAATGATTCGTTAAATCTTAGTCATCGAGATGAAAGTGTGTGCTTGTGTCTTGAACGGAAACGAACATAAAAAGACGCTGATTTTATTCACAGTGATACGTCATCAAGGTCGATGAAAATGTTAATTAAATCATTTCTAATCCTAGTAGCAATGATAAGTGGAACTATTACGGAAATTATTCTTGTCAACCAATGAGATTATAATTTTTTATTCTATTTATGGCTTAATAAATCAAAATGATTTTCAATAAATTAAATTAATAAGTTAAATTTATTGATATTAATATATAAAGTATTTTTAATAAATTAACAGAATATAACTTTTCAATGAAATAATTTTTAATTTAATGTGACAAAAATGAACTTTACACCAATAAAAAATATGGCCTATATTACTTAAATTAGTGCATTCAACCCCGATAACATCTTAAAATATTAACCCGACTGATATTTTAAGTCTTAACACTTTCGCTAACAAGCTGAAGCCACTGAAAATCTTATTACGTAGTATTACTATATTTAAAGAATCTTATCTATTATTTACACAATCTTTCCTTATTTTTATTATCTATAATTCCAACTATTTAACACGAGTGCTCCCAATTAGTTATGTAAAAGGATTCTTTATAATACGTGGTCATCGTTTAAATAATATTTCATTTGACTAATTTATTCTTCAATTACCTTTAATGAAAGTCGGTAGTTCCACACATATAAAACGTTTTACTAAGAAAATATTATATTTGCATTTCGAGCAAATTTGACTCGAGTATATATCATAGTAATTAACACTTTGACTGCGATGTCACCCATATATGGGTGACACTTCAATTTCTATAGATATTTATCACCCATAGTTTTACGAATTTGTTCGCTTATTGAATTAGAAATATTTGTAACAACTGTTCAATATTGTAACAACTGTAATATTTGTAACAATTGTTCAACATGCCACTCAACGTGTTAAACTTAATATTTCTGCTTTTCTTTACTCAAATGTTAAATAAAATAAAGTGAGCGTAAAAAGATTGCAGAATCTACTCGTAGCCTGAAATCTGGAAACTTTCCTGATCTTTCTTTTTCTCGATAACAATGGACTTCCTCGTTTGAAGATACTATCAAAAACGGTACTGTCGTCTGTTGTAATTAGTTGCTTGAATGTTCCCTGCGACTTCGGAAAACTTCTCCCAGAACACAATAGCCGACATGCAATTTTATCGACGATGTAAGGAGGAGAAAGCTTTGAATGCCGTTTCGTTTGCAGTTAATTGCATTGAAATCGCGTTAATTTTGTTCCCCAGAAAAGCCGTGTTAGATTGCACCAAATTAACTTGCCGATATTTGACTAATCGGTCGTTAATTCAAGGAGCCGATTTTACCAAAACGTTGAACACTTAACTTTGTACTTTGAACGTTCGCGCGCGTACATAGACGAGTTACATGTAAAAGAATTAGCAAGATGAAAAGATAAAGGTGACACGCGGTTATTCTTAGAGCTCGGAGACCGATACTCGTTTAAAGTGGTTGGATTTGACGGTCTTACGTACAAATACGCCCACGCTGCGCGCGGATGCGCACTCTTTTCCTCTTTGTCCGTCTTATTTTCCCCTCTCTCGCTAGTTAGCCACATTTAGCTACCTCACGCTGGTCGATTCACGACACTTAAAAGTTATCTTCGCTAATTACGTAGGCAACCTAAATTCCACGATGTAATGGTTTATGAATTGCACCCGCGAACCGAGCGTTGACATAACACTAAATGATACAATACAAATGTTTCATTCTTATAACAACCTATTTCTGAAATAATTTATTAGAAAAGTATCCGCAATAGACCACACTGTGTCATTGTTGCTAAGAAATTTAATTTATAAAAAATAAATAGAAGTTAATTTGAAAATTAAGTTTAAGTTCGTTAGGAGGATTGGATTAAACAATGGAAGAATTGAAAGTGTTAATTGAATTGACATCGACTCGTATAAGGACTTAATTCGTTCGATCGAGGGCGTGCTATTATCTATCCATTTCGTTTTTCGACTCAGTCAATGATTTAATGGTTTCTTTTTTCTCTCGTCGCTGAACTACAAATACGTAATTCCTCATCGGAGACAACGATCTGGCCCATTAGCTGTATATCGTACAATTACCGGTAAGACGATATGGCACATTGCTAACAATCAGTTACGCCTCGACTTCGAGACCTATAATGATAATTGACAAGGGTGTGCCCATCAATCGTACGGAGCAACTTAAAAGACAATCGGTTACCGAATAAGGATGTTAGAGATGTCGTGTCTTTGATCCATTTTTATCCACTTTCACAATAATATTAAAGAAAAAAATTGAACACCCTTGTGCAGGGTGGAGTTTTTAAATAAAAGTATTCTGGTATCTCTATTATTAACATCTATGGGTGATGCTTGAATTTCCATAAAAATCTATTAATTAATATTATTAAGAATCTTTTACATTTCTAATTGGAAATATTTGGATCAGAATTCTTAAAAATATAATTTTTATTTAACGAAAACAAAAATAAAGAATTAGTTTTTATTTAATACTGTTGCATAAAGTCAATAAAACGAATGTAACTTTTACTAATAATTCTTTTACAAATAATGAAATTAAATTTGAAAATTAATTTATTTAGAAAACTAGAGAAAATTAATATTTTGTTCATATTTATTAGTAACAGATGACTATTTTTAAACGATCACATTCTTGTGTGTCCAATAATGGGGTCAGTTACCTTGCACTTTCTTTTCAAACTACTGCTTTGTGGTTTAAACTTCGTAGTCGTATGCAAATTCGTACGTTTTTTACCTATTGTTCCCATTAGCAGCTGCACTACTCGTTAGCCGACATTTATTAATACCTTTTGCTCTCGGGGTCACCCTTTTAATGGCATCATACTTCATGTTCTGCACGTTCATTACATTTTACCACAAGAATGTCTTGCAACTTGCGTTAGCAATTTTTGTAATTTTTTACATATCATGAATGATTATTGTAAGTTTCCGAACGAGAACTTTGAAGCTTTAATAACCAACATTTGACAGTCTTAATAAATGGTTATAATGTTTGTTAAAATTATTAATATCAGTTTAGAAGAGAATTTAACATTAATTTGTATGTATAATAGAATAAAATTGCAATTACTGATATAAAAATAGTAACATGTTCATATGTTGCCCCAAGGATTTTACACTTTCGATTTTCTCTCTTCTAAAGCCTGAGTATCGTGGCTTAACTCTAGCTCTGAGGTTCAGATATTTGTACCGATCTGAATCATCTGATCATCTAAAACGAAATGGACGAAACGGGATACTTTCAAACAGAACGAACAAATCATAAGTGTCCAAGAAAACTGCTTTCATCCTGTTGAAGCATGGATGCTGTGCGACGTCGCGTCGTTTTATTATCGATTCTCCTGTCTGGCGCTAGTGCAAACCCTCTCTTCTGCTTGTTCCCCTTCTTTTGCCACGAGTCCTCACCCTTTGCTCAGCCTTTGTACGAGTACGCACATCCCCTTCCTCGTTTACGGGAACATGGTAAGCGTACGTTCGTTGAAACGTGACATAAGCCCGTTCTCCGTTAACAAAATATACAGGGTGTCATGGCACTGCCACTATACTATTGAACATGCTAGCCTTCCCTAGAGAAAATCCCAATAACGGGGAAGGAAACTCTGTTACTCGTCTCATATTACATTCCCTAATATTACTAACTAGTTACCACTAAACCTAGATTAAACTTAAGTAATGATAACATTAATATTCGAGAATTAAAACGTGAAAATTTTCCAATTTGATATTCATAATTAAAAATTGATAACTAAGAAACTAAAACTAATGGAATTAAAACGTTAAGTGTTTCTCAAGTAGAAATAGTTGTAAAATTATATTATATAAAGATTGATTTTCTAATAATACTCTTTCCAAGCTCTGTATCTTCACAATTTCTTACACAAATTCAGTAAAACGAAATCTCCATAACTCAATATTTTCCGTTTCCCTCGTACTCGAGTTATCGGGGTTCGACCGATAAAAAAGGTACGTAAATACTCCATGCCAGGACGATTCACCCTATCGATCCGATAACGATCATTCGGCAAGCATCAAAGGTGCGTTTATAAGTGTCTGATTTATCAGCGTCGAACCGATTGCGCGTCTCGCGATACCATTTTAAAGCTGACGTAATCACCGGTATGCCAGGATCGAGGCGTTATCGGTATGCGGTTGTTGCACAGGTAGAAACGACATGTCGATCCGATCGTTTCGAGGACGCGTTTACGGCTCGACGCAACGCGGCCTTTAACGGAAAACGGAACAAATCGGTGAAGGGTCGACATGTCCGAATCCGGCACGTACACGACAAATTGATACCAAAGGCTCGGCCGTTGATTTCGTTTAAGGAAAATCCTGCCCGATTACATCGTATGAGCCATGTAGATTAAAGCACGTTGCGCGAGTTTGATTTCAACCTGTTACGCGATCGACTCGGAGACCGAGCGTGTTACGACACTTCTCGAACGCAACGTCCTGCGGCTAAAAATCGCGACACGCGATGCAGGAGATTCGTTTATTGGCGATAGAAAAGGGCGATGTTAATGAGCGATGAAAAAAAAAAGAACAGGATCCGAGTTGAACGCACCGCTGTCGTTTTAATCGGCTCGCCTTCCGACGATGTTAAACGCGATACTTGCGCTGATAAATGTCCGTTTGGCCAAGAGTTGCATAATGCAATTCCTCAGTTAGGTATCGATAAAAATGCGTGGTGTTGGAAGCAAAAAGTTTCGAATAATTTAGGGGACTTTTTACCGTGGACGACTGTGGATACTGATAAAAAGTATTAGGTTATTTAATCATCTATGGATGATTAAAGATGCAATTACACTAATTTTCTAAAATTATGAAATCTTAAAAAATTAATTTGTACCGTGGAATGAAATTGCTTTTGCTAATATTTTAATTGTATGAGATTTAATATCTTTCGTGTTTGCTTTTTTGAAACAAAATAAACAATTTAATTACAGGTAGCATTACTGCATTTATATTTTATTAGTAGATAAATAATTAATGTGGACTGTATTGTTTAGGTTACTGCTGGATACAACCAATAGTAGATGAATTATAGGACATTTCAAAAATAAAAGAATAATTAAGATATTAACTTCTTATGACTAATTAAGTTTGATAAAAATGTGATTTAAGGTGTTATGAAATAGTCTCAAACTTTTTTCTGTTCGTGTGTAGTATTTCAAACATTTACAAACTTTGAAAGACAGATTAGAAACAGCTAAAACTATTCGTATACAAATTTTTAAGATTGTTTAACATATTTCTAAAAATACTCGAAAATCTTCATTGTTATGCACACAAATTCAAATTATTTCTTTTCTGAAATAACTTACAAAGTTCACTTTAAGAATACAAAGATTGTGTTAAAGAGCTGTCGAATGAGTTCTTTAAGTTAGGAAGAGAAGCAATCAAGGCTGTCGTTTAACGCTTTGCTTTGCGAGAGACAGTGCAAATTATTACATAATCATGAATTGCCGGAACGACTACTTCCAAGAATAAACATGATTCCAAAGTTGTATTATAATTTCATAAACGGGGCTACAATCTCTGTTGTCATGATCAGATTTATGAATGCAGTTCTCTGAATCAATGAACTTAACTAACTGAACACTTATTACAACTTTTTGTCATAATCATTGCAAATGTAATAATTTTTTATTTGTCAATACAATTAATCTTCATATATGCAATTCTTCTAGACCATAGAGCTTTATCATCATTAAGAAATTATTGCAAACATTTTTCATTTAGATATAATAATATGAAACTGAAGCCATTTATAAAATACTTATAAAATAGCTGAAATTTTAATACAAAATTAATAGCAAACTGAAGCAACGAATAAAAAATTTAATCTTTGATATTTTTAATAATTATTATTATGTATCATATGGAATGGAGCTATTTTCTGCTAACTTTGGTATTTTTTTTATTAGACCAATACTGATAAATTTAACCCCTTAACACTCAGAAACCTCTTACAGAAGAAATACCATTGCTATAATAATTTTCCTAGACAAATATTATTTGCAATATCTCTGGCTCGGAGCCACTTCGAAAATTTAACAAATCTGAAACTTTAAATTATTTATTATCGATTTTGTTTGATTCATTCGATGTGACGTATTCGTATAGCACACTTCGCGTTAAAGGGTTTAATCCTTTTTTTGATATTCATATTATTCTAACCACTTAAGATTTAATTACCATTATGAAATTTTTTAATTACTTTTAATCATTCATTACTGTCAATGTTTCAATACTTGTCTTATAAGATACAAACTCCGATCTTTCAATCGGTACCCTGCCAAGATTCCTCCACATATATCTACACCGTTGAATGGACACAACGACAGCGCAGTTTGTTCGACAAATTATTGCGAGTTTTAACCAATTTCCGTTACGCTCAAACGCTTGTTAGCATCCAAAGAAAACGTAACAAAGGATCTCACAAATTTAATATTGCACTCGAATCATCAGAGCGTGCCTCATTAGAGTTAGTCTCGACGTGCCTTCAGCCTATACGACCCTTCATAGGAAGGATGCCCCTCCAAAGCTTTGGAAGTGGGCAGATAATCACGGATGCTGTGTAGGTGCGTCTTGAACAAGACGGGGTCGAGGGCTTCTCCCGTTTTTCCGCGTATTCGTCGCCGGTATATTCAAAGAACTTTGCCGGTCGGTGAACCCAACACTCAATGGATCGTCCATTGACTTTCAATAAATCCTAAATGACGGCCTACGGACACGCTGGCCCCGTTAATAACATAAACACAACTAATCGCGTACGAACGTGATGGAATTTCATAAACTTCGGGGTGGTTACGCTACACCGAGAGTTTGGTCAATATCCTGCGCGAGTGGGTGTACAGCATGCTTCGTAGCGGGTACAGACATAACTTTGTGTACCCTCAGTTTTTCGTTTTGATATAAATAATGTACTTTGATCAAAAATTGTGTTATTACTACATTATCAAATAAATATCACAATCTCAAAAATGATGAATTAGACTTATTATTTCATAACTTGTAATTATATAAAGATTAACATAAAATGTATAATTTCAGAAACTACAATTTACCATTATTTTATTTCTAGAACGACTATTTTATTTTTAGTCCATTAGAAACCTGATAGAACAGCTTCTGATGTGAAATCGAAGCTTTTTGCAACGTATAAAATTTCAATTGTGATTTAAGAACTCGTTGATCAGGATTAATAAGGTAGAATTCCCTTCTTTGCACACACGGTTAATTCAGATAATAGACACTGTAAAAACTAATCATATTGGATATGTCTCTAATTCAAAGATTTGCAACTGAATCTATTCATCGACATAGATACATAAATTTTCTGTCGCATAAAAATCTGCCAACCGAATTAATTTAAACACTGTAGTGTTCTTTATTTTAATTGCAAAATTGCATCGACCCAGTAGCAGTTTAAAGTTATTTACCATTTACTACTTATTGTTCAGAACACGTTCCTATTCCTCTGGAATTAGATGATAGTCGACTTCGTGTCCTTGTATCATGGACTTGCATGCTAACCTTGATACGCCTGAAATCTTTTTCTTTAAATATCTAAGAATGACATTTGAATAAAACTTTGTGCCCAAGTGCTTAAAACCAAATGAATATTTTCAATTTTTTGTACACAATTTGGAAACGAAGTAACTGGACAGTGTCTTCAAGGTTACCAATGCTACCAGTGATTATAACAGCGACGAATTTAATTAATTCAGTCATCTGAAAGCAAATCTGATATTTTGATCAAATATAGCTGATACTTCGAAAGTAATCCAAATATTTGGCAAAACAAGTACTGATTATACTGTCACAGTGATGACAATCGAATATAAACGGCAAGTGGAGTAATATATTTATCAGGGGATTTAATTTTGATAAAAGACAAGCGATTTCAAACTTTTAATGGAGCAATTGTAATAAAAAGAAATGGAGAATTGAAGACGAATAGAACGTAGTTGTATAAATATTCGGCCAATTCGAGAATGCGATGCAAATCGTTGTAATAATCACGATGCACGACAAGGCTTAAAGCGGGACATGGATAACGAGGAGGACCTTGGCCCCCTATTCGTGTAACGATAAGCATTCACGTAACGATAGGTACTCTCACGTATCGGTCGTGAACATTAAATTTAACATGCCATTCATTTAAGTGTGAATGCGCACGGAGAAACATACTTTGATTGCATCAAGTTTCGTGTAATTAATGCAAACATTACCTCCAATTTACTTGTAATGTTTCAAAACAAAGTATGATTGAGTTCTTCGTTTCATTTTCATATCTACTGATTGAAAATTCAGAATGATAATGGGTAATGTTAACGCGTCAACAAGATATTTATAAAATAACATTTATATAAAAGCTCATTTGTTACAACAAATCGTAATTTTAGGGAATTATGTTTTTCTATTCCAATCATTCAAAATCTTTGAGTCAATTAATAGTCCATGTTCAGATGCAACAAGGAATATGAAATGATATCATAAAAGTCGTAAACTCCCGGAAGCTTATGGCTATGGAAGCACTAATTAGTGTGTTTCTACGTCGTAAGAACATTTTTTTTACATACAGGATAGTCTGCATAGCTATTATAACTTATATCTATTTTACAGTGTGAGCAAAAAATGTTTAAAAAGTGACGAATCATTAAAGGAGTCATTATATTTGCAAGATCTAGTTACATCTACTACATCTAGTTCTCAAATATGTAATTTTTTTTATACAGGTTAATTCTTTAGAACTTCCTCCGTAAAAAAATAATTAGTAACAAAACAAAATTACTGAAAATTATAATTTAAAAAATGATGGGTTCGAAAAATATTGAATAACGTTTGACTAAGAGGATTGGATGAAAATGAAATCTTTTAATTTGGCATAAAAAAAATAAGATTAATGCTATAGCCTTTTAAATATGTGTTGGTCATTTGAATGACACAGTTAATTCGTGTTTTCCGATTACCAGGTTAACATGTTAAGCATGGTAATGAATATGACCATGCACGGTGCGGAACACTGCAATCAGAATTTTGAAGAATATGAATATTTAACCCTTTTAAGGTCGGAAGTCAGCATATTCAATCTGAAATATGATCTTGTTAATGTGTTCGCATAAAATCTATTACACATTTAAACTCAAGTTAAATGTTGAAATTCATTTGAATTGAATAAAATTACAAACTTTTGGTAATGAAAAATAATTGGGTGTAAGTAAAAAGTGTTTAAAACGAAGTAGTCATTTCTCAGGAAACTTCAAAATATTTCAATAGTATGATAAATATTATTTGTACAAATTTTAAACAAAAATTAGTAATATTTTCAAGATGGTTCAATTTTTATGGCCACTGCTCTACAGAGGTGAAGTTCCCCGGGAGTGACAAACAAATTGCGGTCGCCAATTCGTCCAAACTGTTGTACCATTTGAACATCAAGAGAGGGTCATTCAATTAAGGTCTCGGACCCATTATCAAAGGTGAACCTGGTCAATTTTGCAATTATACGCCCACAAAACATCGTTAACTCATTGACGCTCGTCAACTTCCTAATTGGCACACGATATGACTATTTTTTCGGTCGATTTTTCTGGCTCATTTGATCGGAGAGGTAATTGGCTGTTCACTTCGTTTAGCGGTAACTCCAATTAAAGCTTGGAAACTAATGAATCACAACTGATAAGGTGAAAAATACAATTTGATTTGATTTATTTTTATAAATTATTGAGTTTGTTGACTCTTTTTCCAAATATATAAAAAATTATAATCAGACAAAGATAATGACGTGAATAAATTGAAATTAGATACCTTGTATAAATTAATAATTCAGTCTTAACTTGTACAATATCTACAATACTTATTAAATCAAAGTTTCTCATATCAGATACTCTGTATTACTATTTCTAATGGGAAGATCCATAACTTCACTTTTAATCTTTCAAATCATTGCAACAATCATTTTCAATAATTCGTTATCTATAAACACAACATCGTAACAGTGCAACGCTCTTAAAAGATTACGGATCTTTCATAGAACTCACATTATGTTAGCACCTTTTAAATCTCAACATAAGTGTACACCAATATTATTTAATTGTTCGTTAATGTTGATAAGAAATCACTCGTGTAAGATATATATTTTCTAAGATTTAGTACTGAAACGTTTTAAACGCACTCTGAAACGTGCTATAAATTCTCCCCCTATCGTCTTTTTTCCTCGGGAGTATTACAATTAAGGGGATGATATACAAGCCCCGGATGGGGCAAGTGTTCTGCTACCATTTTGATTGTTAATAACTTTGTGAAACAACGAAATAAAATGTTGAATAATACAATTTTAAAAATTATATCAACCAAACTTGACTAACTAGTAACTTTCAAGTATATTTTCTAAGTTATTTATTACTTCTATAATTATTTCTCGAGTTTAAAAATCTACTCGATTTTATTTAGATGCTCTTACGAAAACTGAAGATTAGGATATTCTAAATTGCAAAAGTTACGTAAACTTAAATACAGCTTAACTTCTTTCCTGACACACTTTTCTGTGAAGTTAACGGAAAGTCTTGAAATTTCGTGGCGACATTTGCAGGGGGACTCGGTACAATGGTAGGCCGGTATTATCTTGATTCGTGTAAATCGAGAACAAAGATGTAGAACTAATTATGCATTATACCGCATTAAGGTAATCAGCATCTACATGGAAGACTTCCTAGTCTTACGATTCAATATTATGTGCCGGCTTTTCTCATAGCTGCAAGTCTAATGCCCCCGAACATCGAGGCCATTGTACACCTCCCAACATAAACACATGTTTACGAGTACCTCTTCGTTGTCTGATTATTGTTACAGATGTAATAGATAGCAACAACATTGTTGCAGATAAAGTTAATAAAATTTTGATCACAATAATAATTCTTTCTTTCAATAATATTTATAACATAAATCTTTATCGTATATGTTAATTATGATTGTATCAAAAGATGCATTTATATTAGATGCACTTTATATAAATATTTCATTCCTTATCGCAGATTTTACCCATAAGCGTTTTCTTATCTCTAGATCTACGAGATACGTTTCCTTGTCTTTATCTTCGAATTTATCACTATGAATTTCGATCTTTATCAACGTCAAAGATATTCTGCAGAATATTTCTTTAGCGTGGGTATGGACAAATAATTAACCGAGAACATTCTCAGCCGCGCGTTAATACGTCCGATCAATTCGATAAATTACATCACGATCTAATAATATTCGGGTACCTCTCTTACGATCACAACAAATTGTCAATTTGCAAAGCCTAGAAGCTTACGAGTATTTAGATAAATTCAATTCTATATTATTTAACCCTTGAACCGCGGCTGTATAAAATAATATTTTATTTTATTTTTATTTTCCAATCTTTCACTATTTCCTAATGTTTGAAATCTTTTTCTTTAAAAATTGGTTGCATATAACTAATCGAAATACTGTTGCATTTTCGCTAAGTTCGGATCACGAGGGACCCAGGCTCCACCATTAGAGGGTTAAAAACCTCTAAAGCAATTTGCAAGCTCACACCCTTGACCATACATTATTTTTACCTCGAGGGATACGTCAACATAAACAGATTTCGCATCGCGCATTGTTTTTGTTATTTCTACCCAGTTTCTTCGACCGGTCAAGCGTTCAACGAGGCGATACCGAAATGTGTTATAGCGATGTCAAGAGGACGCGATTTTCTGACAGTAGTATTTACCAAGATGGCGAACCGCGTGCTCCGCCAATGAGCTTCACCGCGTTTCCGCGTACGTGAGACAGCTCGCAAAAATAGTCGCCCACGTAATAAACACCAACCTGTTCGCTGCGTGACGTCGCCGTTTTGTCGAACTGCGGTGCCGGCGTCGTCCTTGCTCGGGTTCACTTGCACATCCGTCATATTCTGCTCCGTGAACGACTTAACGTTGCACCTCGTACGGCCGTGAATCGACGCAACGGCCGGTCCTCGCGCACTTGCTCGTCACGTCGTAACACGCGCGATCGCGGCAGGAATTATTCGAAAGGATCAACCGGAAGAAAATAGGATCGCTTTTGCCTGACGACGCTCGATCAAACAAGTAAGACGAAACGCGCGCGGCACTTACGACGCGTTTGAACTAACTGACTCGAACGCCGCGCCGGGTTTCCGGAATCGCCCGAACGCCCCACGCCTCGCTACCGGAAATCGCCGAGCGCTTACGAACCTTACGAGCGGTTCGCAGGTAGCCGGGGACGCGGCGCGACGGATGTCGATCGCGATCTGCGCATCGCGTGTTCACCCTCCTACCGGATGCAAGAACTACCCTTCACGATTAATTTCTTTTGCCCGAGGCAAGGGTGCTGTATGATTATAGCTGTTTAACCTTTCGCGATGCAACTATGCCTCCCAAACGATCATACACTTGTATGATCGATTTCGTCGAAAGTAGCGGGGGATTTGGATTCGTGATTGTGTTTTTAAATGAAAACTTGTTTAAAATTTTTAATTTGAACGATAAACAATTAATCTTTCCGTTACTAAAGACGACTAGTGTGTGTTTCAAGATAGAAGTCATTGAAAGGAAGTATTTAAATGATTAAACATAAAATTACAATATTGCAAATAAAATTTTGTGAATAAAATTATTTTATTTGTCTTTATATTTTGAGCTATATAATTTAGTGTATAAATATTCAGAAGCGTTTAGCAAGTGAGGTGATCATAGTGAAAGAGCAAAACAAATATCTTTAATTAGAACTTAGAATGTTTCAAGTCATTGGTAATATTTTTACGTAGATTTACAATTTTACCAATATTTTTACAGTATAGATGATTATCTAATAAGGTGTAAATATAAAAAAGATTATCCTGAATTGTTAATTAATGGACCTCTGTTGTGTTGATATTCATGGCTTGAAGTTGTTAAAATGTCCTGGAAATAACACGAGGGTTACGGTTCATTAAATCGACCATAGAAATAAAATAACATCGATCTTTTAATTCGGTTTTGTACAATATTAGTACACATATATTAAGATATGATACATCTTTCCTATTACAAATACGTTTCGTGTTATATCTAGACGTATATTAAACCGAATCAAACAACGATGACTTTGTGCGTTGAACATCGCTTTGCATTGTCTTTCGTTTTCACGGAATTTGATTAATCCTGCAACATTTTGAATTGAATATTTTTCTCTTTTCCTTTATTGCTGAAGGGCTCGGTGATGGCGATGTCGACTCGAAATATGTTTCCTCATTTACGCGTAAATATGAAATGTGCGGCGCTCGGACGCGCCTGATAATTTTTTTTTTAAACAGGGGATGAATAGTGTGATGAGTATGAAGAACTGACGTGTCCCTCGTTGACGTGGAGTTTGCCGACGGATGAATACTGACATGATGGTAGTCGCATTGTCACCTCATTCGTCCGCCTCTGCTCTATCGCACAATCTACGAAGGAACGCTAAAAAACACCAAACAGTCAATGTGAATGTTTTGTCTCGAAAGAAAATGGCACAAGTCGAATGACATCGTCAGAAAAAAGTATTTACAGGAGTCTTGAATCGCGGATTCGATGAACCGCTGTGTCAATCGAACTTGATGCCTGATACACAAAGATAAGCCATACTGTGTATGAGAAGCAAATAGAAAGTTTGATATGCGAAATCTCGATTTCGAGTAAACATTGTATTAAACCTCGTAATTTTAATCTCAAGAGCATAATAACACGTTAGCCACCGCGATGGTCACGGGTGATCCACGTTACAAATTTTATTGACATTGTGATGATCGTATGTTTAATATTATCAATGATTTTCGAAACTAACAATTATTTTTGTATTGACAAGAGGTTACTTTGGACACTTTATAACGTAATAAAATTACTAATTTTCAAATGATATATGATACTAATAATGATTTATGTTAAAAAATTCGCTGCTAATATCAATAATACAGGTTCTGTAATGTATAGTGTGCCGAATTAGTTACGGCTATTTCTACTGAGACGACCAAAGCGTTAACACGGTAATTCCCACAGTAGAAATGGACGTTTATGGTACGGCAGGCTTTAATGGGGTATTACGTTGTAGATGCACCACCATGACCAAAGCCAATATTCAGTGAAAATAATGGATATATTTACATTATTAAAATTCCTGTTTATCTCAATATACAGGGTGTACCAAAAACTATGATTTAATTAAAAAATCGTATAAATAAAACTGTTTTATTCTATACGATTGTTTCATTTTTCAACCCCATTGAATCACCGATGACCCATTTGGTAGCCAGGTTGTTAAACCCGAACATTTGTGTACGTTTTTTAAAATTCGGATATATTGCGATGACGTACACTTAGCTAATTTCAATGTTCATTAATATTAATAGAAAGCACCTGTAACTTAAAACTAAGAACAGAAAAGACAATAGAAACGAAAACTTCCACTGGTAAAAGTAGTGTAGGAAGTTAATAACGTAGATAGTTAATGTAATTACGATAATATTGATAGTCGTCACAGAGTTTTGCTGAAAACTATAGAAATCTGTAGAAATCCGTGACACCAATCTAATATTATTTATCTTGAACAACATCCATTTAAATACAAAGTGAAAATTTTCAAACTAGATTTTCTTAAATATTCATTTTGTTTATTATTCGATATCTAGCACTTTAGAAAATCGTATGTATCGATAAGAATTTCAAGAAACGTTTAAAATTCAGGTACCATTTCTTGAAATCTGTTTGAACGACACCGTTGAGTCACGGACTTCATGCATGAATAAGTCTTAAGCTTTTGTACGTGTTGCTGTACGAGAAGCGGGTTATCGATTTCAGCATCCCTGCCATGTTGAATCGTTGCGTCCTATAAAATGCGAGATGTGCGTAACAAACGGCAGGAAGAAAGAGTTTTGTTAATTGATAGGCGAAATCAGGCCAAGAAGAAGTAGAAGAGAGAAGAAGGAGAAAAAAAAGGCAGACAGATGTTTGGAGGCATACCACTACAGGGTGTACTTACGAAGGACGCATTTTTTGTGACACTGACATCTGGTTTGCTTATAATAGTACCATCATCTTCTTCAAGAACGCTGTAGAACACAAAATACGTGGAAATGTCAAGTGACAGGAACAAAAGGAGTCGGGTATCGATTGATTTATTCATTCCCTGCGACTTCCTGGATATTTTTGGCGGCTGTATAACACGTTCTAAAGGACTATGCTACGTAAAAAAACACCGTACACTGGGAGAGACAAGGGGGACAGTTTCTTACGTGAATAAATCTACTGTAAAAATCAACGACTACTGGAAAAAAAACGAATGTAAACAAACGCATCTTCTATAGCTTACTTGCTGCTTCCCTTTAAAACTAGCGATGCTCTACATTAATGTGACTCGCTGATGCAGCTCTCATCTAACACTCTTTCTTTCCTCATTTAATTTCTCACCTATTCTTTTCTTTTGTAAACGAACTGATACTTACGGGCATAAGGGATGAAACCGTCGTCGTCTTCTGGGTCCATACAGTCCTTCAGGACTGCTTCTACTTCGGCATCCTCCAGACGTTCGCCTGTTGCATAAGTGTAAAATTTATATTAAAAAAATGTTATCTCACTCTTTTTGTGTTGAATCTCTTTTTTCAATATCAATGAAATTACTCTATTTAAAAGACACAGATGTTGTCTTGAATTAAAAAAAAAAATAATGGCATGTATGTTAACAAATTTTGTATCCGAGAAATCGAACCTTACTTAAGAATTAATAAGTAAAAAAGCTGTTAATGTTTTATAATAAATATAGCTAATTTTAATAAATAATAATCGTGAATTAAAACGTTGATAGTACCGAGTGAAAGAAGTGTGTGCGAAAGTTCAGCGGCAAGCATGGTTCCATTTTCCTGTTTGTCGTACAGCTTCAAACACTCGAGGAAGTCTTCGTAGCACCCTTGCTCCTTATCCTTTTTGCACTGGCTGTAAATCGGCAAGAATTCGTCGAGTTTCATCAACTTCTCGCCCTTCTTCTTCGTTCCTCCAAGCTTTTCTATGGTGGCGTTCGTAGGGTTCAAATTGAGGGCTCTAAGAACGTTTCCAAGATCGATGCAATCGATGTTGTTGGAGCCATCAGCATCGTAGATAGAAAAGGCAAATTCCACCTCTGTTTAATCAAATAAAAAAAAAACGTGTTATCTGTCAGACGTTACAATTAATCATCTCATAATCGGGCAAAATTGCAAAATTTGCGACAGCGTTCTAACTTACTTGTATTACTTCTAATTTCGGGTCGACACGATTTCGATATAGCACGAAACGAATTAATAAATGTATTTTAAAACAGAATAAATTTTTCAAAATCGAAGTAACTGACTTGACCCTTTTTGAAAAATTAGAATGATTAGTTTGGAAAAATTACAATTGGTCAAAATGGCGAAAATAATAATAAAGGGTATCACAATTCTTGTACGAGTTTGTAATAAAAATTTAAAAAATAAATTTTGTAGATTGATATCGGTTACGTGTATGATGAAAGACAATAAAAATAATATTTTTATTACAGACTCGGATAAAAAAGTGGTATTCTTCGTTATTCCAATTGCATTATTCAGAAAAATATAAACATGCCATATAATAAACTAATCCCTCTACCATCGCGATAAAAACTAAAGTCCAACCGTAAAAAGGTTATTCCGTTTTAAAGGGTGCATGAACACTTGGTCGGTCTCACTAAGATATTTCTCTATTTTTGGTAAGCTTTTAAAATCAAGCGTTCCATATTTACGCGCCGTTGATTCATACGTTTCGCGCCGACAATCAGTTAAATTCCAAGGCAAAGGGTCAAGCATCCATTTCGACACGTCTCGTTCCCGTGTTCAGAAATAAAAAAAAAAAGCGGTCCCGCTTCGACAAGTTTGGCTTCGTTTGCGGATCGGATAAAAAAAAAAAATTTCTTTAATCATTTCGAAGGAAGAATGCACAACGTGAAATCTGGGTTAATATCAGCTGAAGCGTGGCTGTTCGTGCGTACCTGGTTCAAAAATATAGTTCTATTTTAAGGCACAGCAGCTCCCACCCAGCAACCAATTCAAGAACTTGCTGGTGGAAGTAGTGGGTCAGATTACCCCCGCCGAGCCATATAAGAACACAGTAGTAACTATTTTTGAAATGGTGCTTCCCATTCGGGGTGATTACACCTCTGCTTCACCGTTTGCTAACGATTACGTAACTCGAGGATGCTATTCAGTGCATCGAAAACTATACGATACGAATAAACGCAGAACGCGTTTCGACAAATGATTGACATTTACCAAATTTCATCCACCTTCCCCCTTTTTATTAAAACTTCTACGAATTCGAGGCATAAGATTCTTATTTATATGTTAACGATTCGAATATCACGTTTTTTTTTCTTCTTCTTTTATACCTAAGATGATATTTTACGGTTTTTTACGAGATCGCGACACAAGCACAGTTTTACTTTTGATCTTTAAGTTATTCCCTTCACGACATTTAAATCTTCACGGACAATTTTCCTCACTTCCGTCCGCGGGACGCATACGGTACTACCTGCGGACTTCACTCGATACTTCACCATTGTTCGAAGATTTACAACGTGACAACTCGCCGTTTAATTGCGTTTCTAGAAAATATTTCCCTACCCCCGTCGCACGAGTATGATTCAAACACGTACACACCAATTCAAAGCCATGTTTTCCCAAATCATTTTTTACTCACTTTCGACTTCCCTGGCGCTAAGATCTGCCTGCAAAAACAGAAAGACCACGGTTGAATATTAAAAACACTCGATCATATCGATCTATGAATAATTTGAAATATTTTCAGGGAGACTTTTGCCAATGATCATTAACATTCGAAACACTTACACTATATTAAAGAGACATAATCGCAAAGGGTAATTATAAAATAAAAAAGGAAAGAATGTAAATATTTTAAATATTGTTACTAAATTATTCCTTGAAACTCGAGTTTATAATTCGAAAGATGAAATTCTTAGACAGGTAGAAAAATTGAAATCTCCCGAGGGAAAGTTCGATGTCTCACCATTGTAGTGTGCCTGGTGCTACTGGATGTTAACCGAACGGAGCGTGAACCAGAAGTGGTATCGGGTGTTACCAAATTTATTCATTTTATTTCTGTAGATGGCGCGGTGATCATGACACACGAGAATTACAAGGAGGTCCAGACCGAAAGGCTCAGTTCGGGCGAACAGGAGGGTATCGGCAACGCCGCGGTCCAAAAACAGTTCGAGAGGCAATCGCGGTTTTAAAACGTGCTTCCTGCTACGATAAATGGTTTTCGACGGTAGCGTTCGTATGTCAGGGCTGCCAGATCTGCAACGCAGGGGTATACGCGCCAAACAAAAATACCCATTTAAGCGGCCTTCGATGTCAATATACCTGTTGTGCCCTTAACACCGTCCAAATTTACCCCCTAAACGAGCCAATGGCATTCTTGTATAAATATATTTACCACAAAAAAAAGCCAGTAATTGTATTAGCGTGAATCGTAGCGATACATCGGTTTCCACCACGGTGTTCCAATGGAACGTGTGGAATTTATCTCGCGTCTCGTATTAACTCCGTAAGAGTTCTTAGTGTACGCGAACTACTTTGTGCCCGTGGCCAGGTGACGATTGTACCGGGCGGTTATTTTTATTACCTCGACGCGGACAAAGAACGCATTTCTTTCTTAATAAAGTAGGTTTACAAGTTGTCTAGCATAATCGTTTCGTAATCGTCGTCGAGGGAGCACCGGAGAGTCCACGATGGGGATTACTTTTTCCGACGGCCAAAAATGGTTCGCAACAGTTTACGCATTCTATCCAAGATGTTTCTCTTCTTCAGATTCCCTGATTTTGTATCGTTCCTGCGAAACTTCTTCTTGCGTTTCGTAGTCGCGGCATTTGGCGACGAGTCCTCGTTGGACGGAAGAGGAGAGGGCGCGATTTCTTCGATCGACACGTCTTCGAGAGACGCATTCTTCGCGAACGGCGCCGCGGATACCGATGTCAGTTCCTCGTACACGAATTCGTTGCTCCTTATGTCGCTTTCGGACGGGAAATTAGCGTTGCTCTGGCTAGGATTATCCACGCTCTCGATCGTTCTTATGAACTGTTCCTCCGTTTCCTCCCAGACCGCGATTCTCTCCTTGCTCACGGATTCGGGCTCGTCTTTCTTTTCGTGAACGGATTCTTCGACTTTCGTTTCGAGCTCCTCGATCATCCGGTGGAGCAGATTCACGGACGCTCTGGTCGCCTCGCTCGAACCGTTGCTTTCTTTCTTTTGACGGGTACGCGTTGGATCCGATGTCGTCTCGATCACTACATCGTGGATTATCCGATGCACGTCTCCTTGACCCTCAGTGACATGAGTTATCGTCGGCTCTGCGTGCGAAATGTTACCGATACTGCTTACGGCGTGTTTAACCTGTAATTTTGATTATGAAAAAGAAATTTTAGAAGTTATTTAGTGATACATGATATTTAACACGAACATAGCCAGGAAACTTTATATTATAACCTAATATCGCTGTCATATTCTTCTTGCCAAGTACCTTAATCCTTTAACACTTTCACTGCCACGTTTCAGCAACTAAAAATTCCATTTGATAGTAATTTTATTTTTGACAATTTTTGTATTCTATTTCCACAATATTTTTTTATTTCTATTCTTAATAATATGAGCGATGGTTTCTAATGGAAATTCAAGTATCACCCAGATATGGGTGACTAGGCAGTCAAGGTGTTAAACCTCATTTCCACATCATTGCGTTTGTCGCTATCTAACTTAAAATTTTGTATCTTAACTTTTTATTAATTTTGATAAAAATATGTAATTTATTTAAGTATTAAATATGAATGAGGTTAGAGGACTGAATAATGGATTAATATGTTTAAGATTACAATCAGAAATTGGTAGAAATTCTATGCAGTGAGTTTTATCTTCAAACTTTCGGCGTTCTTAAAGGGTTAAATATATTTTATGATTCACCTGCTTCTCTAATGTAGATAGTGGGAACGATACAGAAGTCGAATCCCCGATTTGCAGATTATGCAATCCGCGCACCATTTTCTCTATCAATTCGATGGTTTCCGGCTCGTTGCGATCTGTACACGAACCATCGTTCATCTGTGGCGTTGTTCGTACAGGTCGCAATTCAATGCCGGCCGATTCTTGTCGATCATCCAGCATTCGTAGCTTTTCTGGCAAGGTTATTATCGTTGATTGCAATTTGTCAAGATTAACGAACAATGCATAAGCATAATATTTTCATATTTAATTACAACAACGTTCCATAAAAATATGAAGAATATATTTTTTTTTAATATTTAATAAACAATGATTGTTTGAGCTTCTCGAGCGTTAAAAAAATATGCATTTACCGTCGTCAGGATCCACAGCGTCGAATGCTTCCAGCATTATCTTGTCGATTAAACTTCTAGCGAACGCCTCGACCATAATTTGAGACATCTTCAATCTCATATGGAAACTGAAATCGCTGCTGTCGGCATCGCAGCGATCGTCATGTTTCATATGTGCCATGGCAAATATGCGTGCACTTGAATTCTGCCGATTGTAAAGCCAAGTACAAACCGTTCGATCAATTTCAGATCAAATATGAATTGAGTATGACATTCGTTTAGGGTCGTCGGTACCTTACAACCTTTTTAAAGAAAATGTTGGCTCGTACCGAGAAAAAGCTCATTAAACCCTCAGGATGCTGTCCAATCACTTTATACCAACCGATAAAGTATCGAAACTTTGAATAATAATTTAATGGTTATATCTAAACAGCAACCGATAAACATAACCTGTACATTATTAAAATACTTTTTTGACAATAAAATTTTTTATACAATAGGTTAATAGGCAAAATCTTACACGAAAGGAAAAAATCTCGTTGATTTCAACCATTATGAATATTACATCTGCGATGTGCCTTCTGAAAGTAATATTATTGTCAACTGTGATATAAGAGAAAGCCAGTTGTTTTTCATTACAAATCAAAAAAGAATATTTGGATTTGTTCGTATTGAAATATTTAAGAAGCTGAGATGGAACAAAATAAATACATAGAAGTGACGATTATCGAACCTATTGAAATTCCCACATCCGACTCATCTTCTAATAAAGGCTTAAGTACGATTTACGAACAGAACGGTTTAAAAATTACCGATCCATGCATGCAAAAGAATCCGATTTCTTCGAGCTTGAAACCAAACGTCGAGTGCTCCCCTTTCAGACAAGGAGATGATTCCTTCCGAAAATTCGATCAACCGTTGGATATTGATATGCTTTTGCGATATTATGCGTGCAATTCCAACATGGAAAAGGCGATAAATAACGTACTCAAAGAAACGAACGAGAAACGATTAGATTACTCGAACGATCCCCTCATTGGAGACATCGATCAGGGACCTTTAGTCGAACTAAGCGTAGCTTCAAAAATTTGTGATTCTCTGAAAGAATCTTCATCCATGAGTTCCGTGTTGTCCACCTTTCGATTTCACGAGATTTTAACGAAATTACGATGCTTAATTGGTAGATGCAACGGCAAAAAGTTGGACGAAATTCTGCAGAACAATCCCTCCATGAAGATGTGCAAACACTGCGGGGTGATCAGCTGCTCGAAGTTCTTGAACACTGCTCTTGAGTCGAAAAAATCTCCTCCAAACTTTTCTTATTTTTTTAACGCAGATATATTTGCGAACGACGCCCAATGCTCCAACGAAGACATAAAACTGCGCAAGGAAGTGAAGAAGTTCAGTCCTAATTCAGCAAAGAAAATCGAAAAGCCTTGCAATCTGCAAAAGAACGCTGCTAATTTTGTTCATAAACGCCACAAAAAGAAGAATTTGGCTGTTAATCAAGAGACCAGGGTGCACAAGGACCCACGAAGGGTTGAAACCATGATAGCCGAGCGCGAGAACGACAGCAGAGTAATTAAGAAACCTTCTAAAAAGGACGAAACGGAACTGCAGGATTGTACCTATTCGCAGGCGACGAAATTGTCACCTTTTAAAATGAAAGGAAACGTCTCAGAGCCCCAACAAACAAAGATTAGCTCGCTTCCGAACAAAGACACCAACTTTCAAAATAAAGACACAACTAAACTTGGTACCGGTGCCAACTTCGCATGTGGCTTTTCGTTCGACAAACGTTTCGACCAGCTGAATTGTAAACAGAAATTAATAGACAATACGTTAAGTAACAAACAGAACGATCTGAGCGTCGAACAGATTGTAAAAGATATTTTGTACGAGAAGTCGAAGACGCAGTTGGACGAGGGTAAGGCGCAAACTTGCACCCCTGTGTATTCTCTGCGAAACGTAAACAATAAACAAAATCAATCGAACGATCTTCCAATCGATAATAGCCCGTTCGCTAATATTATGTCGTATTTGGCGCTTGGCCGTCTCGAACCGGTAGACAAAAGAAAAGAAGAATTCGTTTCGCAATTCGACGATGGAACGCGCGCACATTCTAGACGCTTTAACAATCAGCACAGTTTTATTCTACACGGTGGCCAAATTGATATTCCGCGATTAGAACTAGATGCTTCAACGTGCAACGAATTAAAACCGCCGGTCGATCGAGTAAAAAGCGAAGACGAAAGTTCCAAAGATTCTCCAATCGATTCGATTAATTTGAAATTTAACGAGCCTTTCAAAGCTTTCAAAGAGTCCAGCAGTTTTTCGTGTTTGGTGGAAGACGATTCTTTGGAAAATTGCATCAAACAGTCTCAAACGTTGGTGGAGTCCGGCGACAGTGGCACCACAGTTGGGAGCACTTCGTCTGCGGAAAATATGATACGCGAATGGGTGAACTCTTCAGATAACAACGACAAAATCGTTTTTAACAAAATTAATAAAAGATTAGTTGTATCGAAGCATTCTGCGAGCGATTTGGAGGCGAAACCTCAACCTGTTTCGAGCAACAGATCTGCTCATCTTGTATCAGATAGACAATGCGAGACTTATAGTTTGAGGAGAAGATGGTGTACCGTTCAGAAAAATTCGTTCAGGCAAACCATGTCGTATACGCTTAATTCAGAGTTTCCTAGTAATCAACAGTCACCAAATGAAGAAATGAGAAGTTTCAGGAAGGCTGAAAGTTTGGGGAGCAAGAGATTCCTTGGAAAAAAATCGCTCGGCTTTTTCAAGAGCATAAAGTCTAAGAAAATCTTGAGGTCCAAAGAGACTAGCTTGAACACGCAGTCCTCGACGTTCTCCAGTAATTGTTTCCGGGGCGATCGAATCAAGAACGTCACGAGGCGAATCATCTACAACGAGCCGTCCTTGAAGACCACAATCGGCAGGAGTGGACGATACAACGGGACAGGGAATATCTTATCGTTGTACAGGAAGATTCTCGAGAACACGGAGAGGATGGACTGGCAGAGTTTCCAGCGATTCGTGGAGGAACTTCATCCCAACCAGAAAAAGTTTTGGCGCGATATTTGCAAAGTAATCGACAACGAGGCGCAAAGACTGGGCGAGAAAGGTGGCACGGAAGTGTGCATAGAAATCAATTCTGTTCCCTCTAAGTCGACGAAGAAAGGCAAAACGTGTCGGGGCAAGATCATGTTCGAGATGGACATAACACTCGAGGAGGTGGAGAGGTGTCTCGGTAGGCAGCTGGCTTCCACTGAGAAAGCGCAACTTGACATCCACAAGAGAGCCAATGAAGTTATTAAAGCTCGAAATGATGACGTTTGTGATAGTGAAGTGGTCTTCAATCAAGCTGAATAGACAGTATTGAATGCTTTCAAGTCTGCTTGCATGTAACATTGATTTCCTTCTTCACGTTCTTTATCGTACACCTCTTCATATTTTTCTACCCATACCATCATTTCTGTGCCAGCCAACCTCAAGATCTGCCCATCGTTGCAATCTTAACGTAAATTATAATAACGTTTCATCCTTAACCAATTCAAATTGTATCACTGTTTATTTCTCAATAAATTATTTTTGTATACTTGAAATATGCTTAACTCTTGCATTTATACGTATTTGCGAGTAGGCTTTTATTTTATCAAATGTGTTAACTGTTTGAGTGATATGAATACACAGGATGGCTATAAAAAGAAATTTAGATCGCTTAAGATTATAAAATGATCTTTGAAAAAATCTATTTTGTGAAATATCTGATCTTGATTCCAGGATATAGTGGTAAGCCTTTGAGGCTGATAGCGATGGATATCAATAAAAAGGTACATTGGTTGATTGCGAAGCGGAACATTTTGTTGACGCAAGGTGGGCTAGGTGGGTAAATGGGTTGGTAGGGGCGCGTTACGAGAAGGGTGGGTCGCTCCTGGTAAAGTAGGGGTGGTCCAGCGAGCAGATTCCTGGGCTGATCGATGGAACGACCGGCGCATTGGATTTTCCGAGAGTAGCGCGCGCATTCCCATCCTTTCCAACAGCATTACGTCCACGATGTGTTTCAGTTACTCACGATCCTACCGTGGTGGTGCATCCACCGTTCGGTGAGTTGCATACCTGCTTAACGAGAAACGATGCAACTGTGTCACTAGGCCGAGTGGCACGTGATCCTGTCCTTGCACGGTGCTGCTCCTTGCATCCGTTGGTTACGTCGAATCATCGTATCGGGAACGAGATCCTCGAGAGTTATTAGAGGATCGGGAACAGTGCGTGGTTCGGTTCCGTTCGAACGATCCTCCTCGCGTTATGTTCGATCTCCCCGTTGGTACCTTTTGATCGTAACATTGGTACGCAACGGTGCTCGAATTATCATCGACGATTCGTTGCGACGTTGAGAGGCGATTGATTTATCGGGTGACAGGGTGAAGCTTTCGAAGCGTGTTTATCGTTACGTAGAAAAAACCGGCCGATGTCGCTAGGAAGTGGAGGGAAGGATAGTTGCTATTCTCAGGTGAGACACGTGGCATCAGAAACTTATGGCCCATTCTACGAACGTAGATCTTCTTGCTCCGTCGCTGGATCTCGTATTGTAAGGGTTCAAATGGTTTTAGACGTTTCTATTGGAACCATGGATAAACGTCGATCCCTCGATGGAAACCTGCAGGAGTATGCTTTGCCGATCCCGGTTCAGATGTTCCTCTGGCGACAGTTGAGGTACAATGTTGCTTTCCGAAGAATATTTTATTCGTTCATCAAATAGTAGATGATTCGGGATAGGATCATTTTAGATACACGATAGACCATTTGATTCTTGGATCATTGTGGTCGGTACAAAGAATAGTTTATTATTGAATTTTCACAGCCAATTATACGTAGAAAAGTAAAAGATATTTAGAATAATTAAATGTTTCAATTTTTTAAAATTCTTGTTACTAGATACGATCATTTTAAATATTAAGATTTGGTTCTTTATTAAGCTCGGTGGTCTCAATGTTTTGATCAGTATTGCACCATATTCTGAACAATTATCACCAACGATGTTATTACAATGAATCTATAAGGAAAATACATATGAAACGTAGTAATTGTGAAAGATCTCAAGCAACAGTAAAAATAAATCAATCTGATCAATATCTTCTGTGGCTATCGAATGACAGGCATCAATTGTACAGGATACCTCATAATATGTAGACGTTCATATCTTTAGTACAGTTTAATATTTAAAAATTAATTTATATTTAATAAGTAATAAATTGTAGGACTGAAAAAAGTATTTTTGAAACTTTTATGTTATGTTAAACGCTCCTTGTATCTTGTAAGGGATTTTCCACATATTATTCAGTTTATTTTCCTCTATTAAATATTTTTGTTAATAGCTTCAATTTTATTTCGCCGAGAAACGCTTTCATTATTGATTGAAAGTGTTAGAACGTAATATTTGTATATTCCAGGCCTTTCATTCGCGCAAAACTTGGTAAACTTCACGAGGCATCCTGCACGGTAAAAATTGACATTTACGCTTTTAAGTATATTTTAAGTCGCGAAAGGTGAAAGATATAAATGGATCCGTGTGCATAAAAACTACATTGGAACAATTAATGTAACAGTATAAAGAATGTATGTGTGTGAAGGAATTTTATAGCAAAGAATCTTTAAGAATATTATCGTTAATAAAAATCAAGTTTTACAGTACGAGACACGATATTATCCGATAATTAAATCCACAGATTCGACGAGAAAACCTTCCAAATTGTAGATACGCTTCTGCTCCATCAACAAACGGAGGAACGAAACATCGTTTTATCCGATTTTTCTCGCTTTCGTGATTGTCTTTGACGAGTTTGTTGTGCTTATCGTTAGAAGTCTGCCTTATTTATTCATCATTGTATATTTGTTACATAAAACTTACTGATTAACTACAAGACACATGTACAAAACGTGCAAATTTTAAGAAACATTAATCTATCAAACAATATTTAAAAACGCTAATACAATTTTTAACGATTGGTTATTTTCGAAAGTAACTTACAAGTTTTGATAATCGTTCGAAAATTAACCACGAAGCCATAAAAAAGAAAACTGAAAAGATTTTCTGTCGCTTTTTTGCACTCATGGAATCCAAAGTTTCAATTTAATTAATTACTCGATACAAAGATTACCCTAAAGTACACAATTTGCCGAGACTTATAGCTGGATTTCATGTTGTGCAAAATCCTAATCCCGTCGAACCCTTTATTTTCCAATACCTACCCGACCTGCACTAACAAAGTAACCTCCTCCTCCATGCTGCCGCCTCCACGTGTCACCTGCAGTTCTGTCAACACGCGCCAGGCCATCATGTAAGTTCGCTAAGCCCGATACCTGCCTGACTCCGCATTTGTCAACCTGTTTATGTAATTGTGCGCTTTTCTTTCCATTTTCACTCTAATTAATTCCAGTTCGATTATTAGAGAGGCTACGTATTATCGCTGCATTGCATGTTTTTAATTGTAAACACGAATGATTGATTTGAACCTACACCGAGGAACATTTCAACCCTATCATTGCTATTCAAAAATAGGTCAATTATATTGGGTTAGTTAACAATGTAAATGATAAAGATTTTTATGTAACAGGTAACAACCTGTAAAAGTAGAGCTGATTTTAATTTATCTTTTCTCGATTTATTTATTTGATAATTAAACTATGGATCTTTATACAATTATACAAATATTACGAAAATTTTATGGATGCTTTTAAATTTATTTTATTTTCATAATCGTACTATATATTTTGTACAATCTACGTTATACAATAAATGCACAAAAATTCGTAGTTTATTGATAATAAATAATTTTTGTATTATTCGACAACGAATATTTATGGTGGCTATAAATTTTCCGTCTGTTACGGACGTCCTCACATTGGAACCTTCCGCAACGAAAGGGTTAATGTTTATTTTAGATCTTTTATTTAAACACCCTTGCCATTCCATTCAAATGTGAATTGAATCCTTATATAAGATTCTGTATGGTGTTTGTATGTCAATGTTGTTAATACACTGTAACAATATAGCATTAAAATACTGGAAATGAGTGTCTCGTAAATCCATGCATTTATTAAACCATTTTCCATCATCAATTTGTGGTAAGATTTTGTTTTATAATCAGTTTTTGAATATTTGTGTATCATATTTATCGAACTTCACGTTTTTAACAGTGTTCTGTGTTTATAAATATTTGATGTGCAGCTTGAAATGAAATTTTAAAAAATATCTTATAGCACTAATATTGTCAATAATTATTATCTACATACATAGCTTTATTATTTATATGATGTAACGATATATTGATATTGCTTTGCATTGTAGCCTGTTGCAAGTGTTTACTTTTCTATGATATTTTATATATTGATATTTTTTATCTAGTTGATATTTTATATATTTTTACAATTTTCAATTATTCCACTTTGTCATGTATCAAACGAATATGTGTTAATTCGCTTAATATATTTTTTAACGCATACCTAGGAGACGAAGGAAGCCTGTACGGTTAGTAATTCAAGAATATTGTTAATAAAATGTATGGTTTTGGAGTTAGTTTAATTTTCTATATGTAGAAATATGTAGGGTATATTTAATAGGTTGATTGCCATGGGATCTCCAGTAAAATTGAATAATCATCTATTAGGTATAAAAAGAAATATATAATTGCAAAAGACAGATTCCATAAATATATAATCATCAAAGTATTAAAATAATTAATTAGTTTCAATTGTGAACAGTTTAAACAACCTTTGATCCTGTCTTGATAGTCACTTGAGAAGGTGTTGGTTCAGGATCTGCACAACGATCTAACACCCTCTTTGAGCCTGATACTGGGCAAGGTGCCACGATGGCGTTTGATTCAAGCCGCTCTCCCCTATGTTCTCCATGCCGCAGCCAATCTCTTGCACAATAGGTGAGTTGTCCGTTTCCTTTCTTTTAAATTCTACGACTGTCAGCCGTCAATTGTTCCCGTTAATCTTCAAGGAAGGATTTCCAAAGTCTCGGAGCTATGGAAACCACGCTTCTTTACATTCTTCACTGGATACTTCTCGACTCAGCCGAAGAATGCTCGGAAGTTGACGCTGACCCTGGAAATCCTTTTTATTATCTGTTTCCTATACCTACCATGACTGTAAGTAACCATTAAACCAACTTAATTCTACTAATTAAATCACTTTTTAATACTACTCTATCTTTAGGTCCCTAAAAAGCATGTGTAATGTTTTAATTTCGCTTAAATGATAATAAATACTTTTAATTGTTTATTTTAATTCAATGTAAGATGTACTATTTATGTGTAAATAATTTCAATTATATATTTGTCTTTCGCAGTTATTTGTTTATCTGTTTGCGCCTCTGTGCAATCATTTAAAAGACATCGACTTCAAAGCTAACTTGCGATTGGAGAACGGCTTGAAAATATGGTCGGCCATGTACGAATGTCGCCATCCAGACACACCATGCTTTACCACGCACTGTAGGATCAAGCCGCAAGCTTTATGGAGTCGATCCTTTAAGTCTTCCAAACAGCATCAAATGTCTGATGACGTTTTTGTAGGAGGAAGTGAGTTATTTTGATACTGTAATTTTGAAAATTGGGTAACTTATTTCAAATAACACGTGTTATTTAATATCCTTTTCGTTTCGTAATGAAATCAGGAAGAGTATCAGAACGTTAATAATTACTAAAGTGTTATATTTAATAATAATAACGATGTAAAAAGAAATTGTTTATCAAATTTCCAGATGTTGAAAGTCCACCTAGTCAATCAGCTAGCGCTATTTCGGATCAAAGTGTCGATAGAATGTCATCAAAGCAACTGGACGAGGATGTAAGTATATTTTCACTTTGCTTTATAGATTAAGTTTTACGTTTCTAAAAATATGTTTCAAAGTTTCCGAATTCTTAGAAGTATAATATTCTAAAATTTCTACGTTTCTATAAATATATGTAGTATTTCTTGTCGTAATTTCTAGTAAAAGAATAAAGTATTTCCAGCTGTAGGAATTTTTGTGTCTCTTTTAACCCTTCGTGTTTTTATCTGTTCGGTGTTTATCATTAAATGTATTATTACACACATATTTAGATTATTTATAGTAAATACTGACAATACAAATGTTTAAAAAATCGCCATACTGTCTATAATAAATATTAATAAAAATCCCTTATGAGCACTGGAAAGATTAATATGTTAAATTAATATTAATACCAGACTAGTTTTAAGAAATTTAAATTTTGCTTTATTATTTTTCTCAGAACACCTGGGTATCTTCCCCAAAGGACACAATATTTCCAGAAACGATTCCAGAAGAGAGTTCTGGAGCCGAAGACGAGCACGTAGTGAGTATTTACACTGAACAATTCCTAAAAAAAATGCATATGATTAATATAATAATAGAGTACGTGTGTCAGGTGATCTTCAGGTTACCATCTCTCAGCGAATCAGAAAAGGCACTCGACGGGGTACGACGAAATATTATATTGTTATAGAATCACAAACTCAAATATACAATTTTGTCAATCGTTTTAGGGTGAAGCTAGCATTTTTCACGTTGCTATGGGCAGAACAACAGGTTTCTCGAAGTTAACGATAGAACAAGTTACCGCGATTTCAGCATTCGACTCTTGCAGGCAGTCTTATCAGAAGCCTATGAGCACGGGGTTGGTGAATATTTTTACAAAACCTTATTTACAAAACCATATTTAATAAAGTAAATGCTTCTTAAGTAAACAACTGTTGTGTTAGAGCCACTGAGAAAGAAAAGGAAGATCAGAAACCGGAAAAAGAAACGCAGGATGCTTCCAAAACGAAAACCTCCACAACACAGAAAGCTCCTTGTGACTCTGGTGCCGCAGGACTAACAAGTAGCTGTGCTGCTATCGATGCTGATGTTCGAGCTGCTACCTTTCTCGATGTTGCTGTCCTCAGATGCCTTTTTGTTACCCAATGGCAAGAAGAGGGAGTCCATTGGGCTTTACAGTTTTTGTACCAACGGTAATCATTTGTAATTTATAATATATGAATTTCTCAAAAGTCAAATTAATCAATTTTATGAAATAAAATAATTACTTGTAGTTTACGCATGATCAACGAAGAAATATCGGTGCAACAAATGCCACGTCGTCGCAGTAATTCTTTACCAATACCAAAAATCGAAGTATCAATTTATCAGAGTCCTGAAAGCAAAAAGAAGGACGTGTCGAAAGATTTTATGGAAGTTCCAGAAGTTCGAGATGTTTCTTTATTAGCTGGTGTGTTTCTATTCTGTTGTTATCTGATCGTTATTTTGATTCATTTACTTTTGCTTTACATGTAATATTTTATAATATTAGGCCACGATGGTGATACAAGCCATACGAGACGAGCCAGCGAGAAGTCGAAGAAAAGAATGAAGATGGCTGATCTTAAAGCGTTTGTTGAAACAAAATTGTTATCGAAGTCGGAAAAGGCACTTGAGAAAATTGGCCAAGAGGAACCAAAGATGCTATTCGAACAGGTTGGTAACCATAATATTGCCAATACTAAATAACAAGAGAGATAATTGTATATTTATACTAAAAATAATTAATATTAAAATAAATGAAAGAAAGTGACATTTACATTCAGAATTAAATTTAAAATTCAGTTATACTAAAAATCAGATTTATTTCTAAGGTTTTTGTTTCAAAACGAAATAAATTAATAAATTCAGACTTATAAATATAGTTTACATCTAAGTTTAATGAGTAACTTTTTAGAAAAAAAATGAAACAGTGCAATTAGTTATTACTAATTGTTATCAGGATAGCCACAGAAGCCTGGATACAGGAGATAATCACTTAACGAGACCAACGTCGACAGCTTCGAAAATTTTCGAGGCAAAGGATGTCGACCACATGAAACATCCGACGAATTTGATCAAAGGAAAAAGCATGCCGAGTTTAAGGTACGTATTCACGGTTCGACTAAACTTGAAACATACACCCGGTACATTTTATCTCATAGAAGCTTCTTCTGTTTGACTATAACTATTTTTTTGTTCCTTCGTACCCACATACACGCGTGTTCTCGTGTAATTTTACTTTAGTTCGTTCTCGATCGCTTCTTACCACTATATTTTAACCTATTTATGAATTTCATCGTTTCGATTACTTTCAATCTTCTGAACAGTTCTATGTGTATGTGCGTGCGTATGGATTGTTAGTTGAACAGTAAATTCTTTGAGAGATCAAATTGAAATAACTCCTCTTACATTAAGAATGTAGTTTTGCTTAAATGTATGCTGAAAGGGATAATCGTTTCTTTAGAACAATGATTTCTTTCTCTTTAAACGTAGATTATAATCAGTGTTGGGTACGATACATAATATTTTATGTGCACGATTATATCAATCAAAATAGAATTAGAACAATTTAGCAGTATATTTTTAACATTATTATTGGAATTATTTAATGGTTCATGCTTTAAGCATTTTTAAAATTGAATTTCGTAGCTTTTCTTTTTTCAATCACTTTATAAGATTTCTGCTAAAGAAAGTTTCTTTGGAAACTTTGATATGCATCTACCTTGGCTTGTGTTACTATTTCAAGTTTTATAGATTTTTGAACGAAATTTATTTATTTACCCAACACTGAGAATTCTTTTGAAACGTATAAACAAATTCTAATACAAAGTCTCCCAAAACTATGTTATTCTATCGAATGTACAGACTTTTCATACAGATATGAATCAAAGATTAATAAATTATTACATGTTTTAGATATTGATGGCACTGCCTGTATGAATTATGCCTGTAATCACACTAACAATAAATATTTCATTTATGAGATACTTAACAAGAATTAAAAAACTGAAATGAACCTTTGATTTCTGTCTCTATGAAAAGTCAATCGATTTTCACTCGTAACACAGTTTTGGTTCGCTGTTTAATTTGATAAGCCGTTCGTTAAAAACTTATGCGTAATGTGTTTCTCTCTGTGTCTCTCTCTTCTCTCTTCTCGTTCGCCTTTTCACCCCTGAACTCGTGCTCAGCTGCTTGATTAACGAGCTGACCGCGGGAGGGTAAGTCATCAACGTCACTCGGAGGAAGTTACGTACTGCAGCTCGGTTACACGCTTCTTTTACGAGCTTCCTGCTTCCGGTAGGGCGCACAATTATCCTTTAAACACACACCACGCCCTAGCCGCCTCGGCACATTGGCAAGAAACAACGATTACCGTAAACATATCATTTATTGTGCTTATTCTTCGGATTCGTCCTCTGCCGGATTAAACGATATCGAGTTTTATTAATCGAATGTGCCAAGAAAGATTCATAGATTTTAATCAAATTTGGTGTAGCGATGGATTCTAGAATCCTTGTTAATTGATTAAAAATATTTATTATTTTTAACATTGTTCACTTCACTAATAGAATCAGGAGATAATGTGAATAAGAAAAAGGAGTTATTTTACTTGGATTTTGTACAATCAATATTTCTATTCGTTTTCATGTTAGCTCACTTAAAAATTGTGATTGTACTTTTTTAATTATTATATGCAAAATTTTAGTTTTAAATAATTAGCTAATTGTGAGAAAATACATTTGTAATTTGAGGATTTTGAAGAATTTATTTCACTATCGTTGTACCAAATTTCATTAAAATTCGTGAGAAAAGTCTAAGGTGATTTTTACGGCAAGGAAAATGAATAACGCGAGAAGTCCTTAATTTCTTAAGAGTCTATGTAATAGACAACGAAAATGCACATAAAGTATTTGTAATGTATATAGGTACATGCCATTCATTTCCTGATAAGGAGAAGTATTACCCTCGATCCTGCAAGCGTTAATTTCTTATCATTTTTTAATATTTATTTTCGCCTACGGTTCAAAATAACGCCATTTCAAGTAGTCTGTAAATAATAACTTAAATAGAAGTGAATTTCACCTTTTACACAGTTGTGCATGTTATCAGGCGATGATCTGATAAATAGCAAACGTGTAAAATGATTTCTGAATCTCATTTTAGAGTGAATTTTAACGTCAAATTTATTTCAAAATGCTTTCATTATTGTACAGATTAACCCTTCAACGCCCAGATACTTCTCCTGAAAAAAAGAATTAGTTCTTCCAATTAATTAAAATAGTTTTCGAGCTATTTAGAAAATTAAATAAGCATAAATCGTTAATGTCGATTTTGTTGCACTGGGCGTTAAAAAGTTGGACATATGGTTATAGAAACTTTTCCACCGTTTTTTGTATCCGTTGTCCGCTATTAAAATAGATTCCGCGTATTAGAAAGCATCCTTGTAATTTCGATACGATCGAAATGCTTTATAGTATCGAGATGTGGGATAACGTACACGATGAAATTTCATTAAGGGTGGCACCGAGCATGCAACGTGGAATGGCATACGCACAAAAGTAGATAACAACCCTAGAGATCAGATCGTAGTGCTTGGCTAGGATTCACAATGGCAATTGGCATGGAGAGTAATTGATACAAATATCTGTCGTGTCGGGCTTCTGATCAATCCTAATTCGTAGGTACGTTGGCGATACTCGTATCGAGAGGAAACAAAGTCGATTTTATAGTCAATCGTACACGGCACCGAACCCCATTATCACCGTTACGGAACACACACCTGCACCGTCCCCGGACTACATGAAACGACAGGTAGGAATCTTTATTCTCCAAAAATTCATTAGGTAATATACTTATTAAAATAAAACATTTTTAAAAGGAACAAAAAGATTAATATAATATGATTCTATTGAGTGATACGAAAAGTTGTAAAATAACAATGATTGTACTGTGAGAGTGTACCAAGTCACGTTAATACTGTTACGTTTAATAATAGTACGTTCTGAAACCCCTGAATAAAGACAGCTGCAATGCTGACAAAACGTTAGGAACGTCTTTCTTCAGGCTTGAATTCACTAACTTCAAATAACAATGATAAAGATAATAAACTAAGCCATGGAAATCTCAAGAATATTTAAACCATAGAATTGTTAAATTATTTATGTTAGAAATTAAAAAAATAAAATTGCTTAAATAAGAATAATTTCTAACAATAGAAAAAATGTTGCACATCTTTAAAAAGAATGACACTGATCTTGAAATTTTGAATACTTCTGCACTTACAACAATTGCAACTTTGGTAAATAATCCTTTTTATAGGGTTCTATCGACAGTCAATTAGATGTCATTAGCATGCACGGCAGTCGTTTAGATTCGGAACGAAAACCAAGTCTCACAAGATCACAAACAGACTCCAATATCACTTACGCTAGCGATGAAGTTCCAGAAGCACCTGGATCCTCTTCTTACATTACTAAAGAAGGTGATATTGATCTGCAGGTGGTTTTAAAAGTGAGTTTCTTTCTATTAAACAGAAGGACAGAACATCTTTTCCCCTTTTTTGTTTTTTTAAAAACAAAGTTACCAATACATGAACTGATTTTAGTACTTTTATTTTCATTTTTTATTAGGCTGTGCACTCGGTTGCATTACGAGACACCAACTGCTGTACATTACGTGTGTGTGAAAACATTTTGAATTTGGTGGAACTTCTGATAGAAATGGGAGTAATGAAACAGTGTCTTCGTGAAGAAATTATGGGCAGTATAGCAGGTAAATAAATATTTTTATAGCAAATAATGAAACATGAAAGTATTTAAAGTTAATACGTACTAAAAATTCAGCTGTACAATTTAAAACTGAATTGAACAGTTGACAATTGAAAATCAATATTAAGCAAAAAGATAATCGCTCAATTTATAATATTATTTATGAAATGTTTTTTTAGAATCAACCACGGTGGTCGAGAAGCCAGAAGGTGGGAAAAAGAAAGATTCTGCCGAAAATGAACAAGAATATCGTCACGATCAGCCGGAGAAAAGCAAATTTTCGTCTCATAATCTGTTGATGAACTGCGTGATCAGAGTTCTGAAGCATTTAGGCTGCCCACACAGTTGTTCTGAAGGAATACGCGGACCACAGGCAGACTTTTGCCGTTCTCAGGGACAAACAATCCTCAACAAGCTACATCGAGCCAGTTCCAAGCAATTTTCACGGTTCCTCAGGTCCATGATGAGGGAGCAACCGATACCGGAGATTTTGGAGTTCTTTCACGCATTCGTTGGATTCTGCGTGGATCCAAGTTCGTTATTATCTCCGCTTAGTGAGTAAATCGAGGGAAAGGAAAATGGCAAGGCATATTTGTTCGCTTTCAATCTTTCATTCTATTGCCAATTTACGATCAATCAATCGTTCGCTGTTGACTTGATACACTGTCGATCGTTCATTAATTCATTGTTTATCATTAAGAGAACTATATGTTTGACTTCATATAAAAACTATTTAATTGTTGTTAAAATATGTTCTCTTATCTTCAACCGTTTTCAAGATAAAATTTCTGGGGTCGAATTTCGAAAGGTAGTTTCTGCTTTTAAACTTGAGTCATAATTAAGAAAAAATAATACGTGTTATTTTTTATTGTTTTGTAAGGATACCAAGTTTCATCTATATTCAGTCGGATCGTTCAGAGCCTTTCATTCTTAGTCAAATAATTAACCCTTCTCAAAATAAATTAAGCACTAAGAGTTATTTGATTTAAGAGTTGTTAAGAGTTATTTATATTATTTCATCATCTGCACGAGCTATCAATTTATTACCATACTTTTTCCTTTTATTAATTACATAATGCTTAAACGTTAGCAGCTTACAAATATCGACAAATAACTAATCAAATGCAACCTGTTCGATTGGCAATGTATTAAGTCTGAATCGCAAAATTTTTTTTCCAAAAACAAGCCGCCATTAGCATTTGAAACTTAACACATTATCTATCGTTCTAAACTGTAAAAATAATTATCACTATTTTATAATTTAATAGTAATTAAAAATAGGTAGTAATGGAAAGTCAATTAGTAGACTTGCGATAGATAAAGTGTTAATTATTATCGCATCGTAGCTGCTTTTTTATCTTTAAAAATATGTATACACGGCGACTCTTTTTACATTATTTCAAAATTTTAATTAAAGCAACTTGTGTCTTCAATGATATCCGTTTCAGGAGGACTTCTCACTGTATGCTGTTCTTGCAACTTGATTTTAATACGAATGTCGACACTGCTGTAATCACAAAAATTGCCATGCGTGCGAATGACATATCTGCTTTAGACATTAGACCTTATATGAAGTATCGCCGTGTATGCGGTAGATTTAATTTCAGCTTGAACAATCTTTCATTGAATGTTTCACGACAGATCAGAAACGAGGATCCAGCAAGTCACCAGAAATTGGAGCGCAAGGATACGCGACGAACTTTGGTGCTAATTTAATGGGAACAACAAGCGGAGGTACAGGTGGTGGTTCGAATATAAGCGGTACCACGGGAACCATGCCCGGAACGGGGACCGGAACTGCATCTGCTACCTATGGCCTTGGTACCCATAGTTCCCGGGGTATAGAAGGTCAAATTTTCAATTGCGTGTTCAAGACGCTGGTTACACGATTCGTCAAGTCGCTCAAAGAATTGAAATCGCAAGAAAATTTAAGCCTGTACTGTGATCTCCGTCAGTTCATGTCCTATGTGAAAGAAGTCCACGGGGGTGTATTTCGTCGTGTTGCTTTAAGTGGAATTTTAGACTCCGCTGATAGGCCCAATAAACGGTGCAACAGCAACGTCCAAACCACACGTGTTATCAGGTAATTGAAGATGCTAATACATTATTAAATGGCTATTTTAGTTAGAGATGAATTTAATTACAAATAAGTAATTGTGAAACTATTACCTATCCGCAATACTCGGTAAATAGTTTACATTTTTATTATACTTTCTAAGTAGATGTAGATGCCCCAAGCAATGTTATGACATCTCAAATAGTATAAAATAACATAGTAACAAAAATAAAAAGACATGCAAAACTACATGTTAAGTAGCTCAGAATGCAATTTGTTGCAGCGCGATATCTTAATTAGTTCCTGAGATATAGAGCTTTAAAGTTTACAAAGCGCCCGCCGCGCGACAGGGGGAAGGGGGAAGCATGTCTGGCGCCATGACCTACATATTTTCCAGGAATTGTATATGACGAATAGTTAAAGGGCTAGACGTAAACATCGTCTGGCGTGACCAGACGTCTAGACACTCACTGACCGGGTGCGAGAGAGACGGCGAGCGAATTTTTATGAAAAATTATGTATGTCTTCCAACGACGATATCTCAGGAACGGATTAAGATATCGGCATGAAACAAAAACCAAATTAAAGAGGAAGGTCCTACTTTCTTACGAATCTAACTTTATGCAAAAATTCCTAACGATACTTTGTTGACTGCTGTGTAAACTTTTGGTAATTTTAATACACGTTTCTTATACATTTTAACATGTATTCTAACCGGTAATCGCTTCTATCAATGAAATGTTATTAATTTATTGATAATTATTAACACTATTATTACCAATTTATTAATTTATAAGGTAACTGAGTTTAGTTTATGTTTTTGTGGTTCAAAATCACTCATATATGCTAGTTTAAATATTGCCTTTTTGTTGCTCTATTTTTCAAAACTGTTCTTTAATTTTTAGTTACTAGAATCTTCAATGTTTCCAGACACATACATCAGTCAGATTTAGAAGTACACGCGGATATAGGAGGAGATACTTGTTACACTGTAGACGATAGAGGAACACGGAAGTTTCTCTTTAAAAAACGCAGCACGTCCTCCACCTGTGCGGTATGTATATAAACAAAAAAGTATTGTGCGTATCTTAGTCTTTTCTTGATCTTTTGTACAGAGTCTTCTTGAAACAGAGTTAAGCGAAGAGAATGCAAAAATTAGTCAAAGTCCTTTAGGTAATTTGAGGAAGAAACATCATATTCTTACTCCACGGCAGAGCGAACGTAATTTAGGAATTGAAGCTTTGAATTCTGGAAAAATTCGAAAATCGACTCGTTTCCAAATTGGTGGCATAGGTATGTGCAGTAGGCTCCATCAAAAGACCTGTACTCAGCTAATGAGAATTTATTTGCAGAAGCTATTTATAAACGAATTATTTTATTAATTTCAGTAAATTGGTTTCGAAAAGAATACGGTAGAACCGATTCCACTGACAGTCATGAAAGCAGCGAGTCACCAACAGACGGTAGTTTTGTTAGACAGTCCAGTTTTCATTATGGTCACCATCGCAGTGCATCTAGGTCAGGACGTGGGTGAGTATACTTCCCTCTCAAATATTGAAAAATTATGAAAAATAAAGTAAATCTAATATAAAAGTAATACTCAATCTGTTAATCATAAGTTTTATGTGTTTAGCGTTGGCCTAACTCTACAGAAGGCGAAACGCAGAATGCAAGATCAGTTGATCAGTATTGGCTTTGGGAAAAGTAAGAAAAAAGAAAGCCTAGAGGAGGTGCCTGGAAGTTGTAAGTGAATAATGAATGACCTGTTTTTCTTAACCCTTTTCCGAATCGTGTTCTCAATTCTTTTTATAAAAGAACCAGCCATATATTTTTCTTCGCGTACTTACGTTGCTGCAGATTTAAGCAGAAGAAATTCCATGGAATTCGGCGAAGCATCAAGGGAGTCAGAGTTCGTGGTGTTAAAAGAAAGAAGATTAGTGCCACGCAATGCAGTCTTCGATGGGATGTTAAGATTCTCGTTCTTATTGGAAACTTGTCAACCGGGCTCGGTTCCCGATCACTATCTAATGGCGGCAATCTTAGATCTTGTAAAAATATTTTATTTCTTTATAATATTAAATTGTATTCTTACATGATTATAACGTGTACAATGATTCGCATTGGTATTGAATATATGTTTGAGGTGTACAGTTATTTTTTATTATTTTTTATAGCCATATGCACCGGTGGTCGCTCGAGCGAGTTTATTGTTGGAGTGCGCACATTTTGTTCATCAGTGCAATAAAGGGCAATGGCCAACTTGGATGAAAATGAATTTTCCCATGTTCCGTCCGTCGATGCCCATCAACAATCGAAACGCTACCACGGTGCTCAGCAGGGTCCACGTGTTGCAACGCACTGCTGGAAAATTATTTTACCAATGGGCAGAGGTACCCGATAACGTCAATAAATTTTAAAATTTAGGTTTTTAAAACTTACACTGAGATGTATGATATAAATTCAATATAGGCTCTTGGAGCACGACTAGAGGAATTGTTGTTGGAAGACAAACAGAATGTTGATCAAGTGATAGCAATGGTGTCTGATGAAAACAAACAACGGGATTTAATAATTGAGGACGAGGAAGAAGATTTTCTTGATGAAGGTTACACTCCATATAATTGGAATAAAAATGCTGTAACTTTTCTTTTTTAATTAATATAATTCAGTTTTGCTTTTAATCAGACGTAATAAAAAAATAAAGTAACAATATAATAAGTAGAAAAATACTGAAAATAATGTAACTATGATATGTAATCGAGTATGCTGATTCATAACTAATTATATTCTGATTTTAGCTAGTATAAATCGTTATGGATCACAGTGCCCAATGGCGTTGCGTTCAGTCGCTTGTATGTTACTTTTGGAAGTGACGGCATTTTTGAGAGAGACATATCAAACATTGCCAAAATTCAATAAACTATTGACAAAGGAACGTCCACCACCTTGGGAACGGATGTACAGCAGAGAAGCAAATCGGCGGTGGAGCATGGCCCTCTCCTCGATGGGTCATTCGCAAACGTCAGCACAAAGTCTTCAATCGATTGTGGGAGATCGCGAGGTAGCTCGTAAGTACTCAAACATTACATTATTACCTAAGATCGTAAAATAAAATGATACTGAATGGTTCAGTAAAATTTAGTTATTTCTAAAAATACGGAAAAACAGTATTGTTAAAAGTCATTTAGTTTAAACGGGGCTATAATGTGACAGTAAAAATTTTGTGTAGAATTATTATATTGTTATGGGCTACTTAATAAGAATTGAATTTTTAGCGGAGCGCAAAATCAGTTTCGTCCTGTACGAGCCTGATAACGAGTCAGAAGGCAGTAGCAAGTCAACCGTTACAATCCAGGGGGAGGAATTCCAGAATATTGAAAAGGAGAAGGCGAAACGCGTGCAACCACTTCAGGGTCGTCCGTTTCTTCTTCGTCGTGGTACCGCGGAGAACGCGAGTGGTTCGTTCAAGAAGAGAAGCTTGAAACTTCGTCGTGGTACCAAAGAGGGCAAGGATACCGAATGCGAGGCCTGTAAGTGCATGAATCGTATTTTTGTGTAAAGTATCGAGTACAATACGCTTTCTTAGGAAAAATGGCGCTGTAGAAGATGTCCTCACCACTAGGTATAATACTAGAAAGTTGCCACGCATTATGGCTAGGCCAGGTCTGGGTTAGATTACATGTGGCAAGCTTAATAATTATTTCAGTTGGTTAATTTAATGATGGATAGTGAGCTAGATTAATGACTGTGCCTCGACATAAATGCCTGGTAACTTTCGAGCGTGAAATGAACGGTGGTATATTAATGATAGCACGTTGATAATCAGATACGGTTAAACGAGCGGATTCAATCCAATCAAAAAGAAAAGTGAGTTCACTGTCAGACAGAAGTGACACCTCCGAACCGGGATACGGCGGTGAAATTAGTGGAGAAGAGTCGCCGGGAATACTCATTGACGATCAACCACCGGAGAGCCCGTGCGACAGCAACGAAACGGACGAGACGAACAAAAATTTCCCTTGGATGAAGGTCTTAGTTCAATTCGCCAATTCGTTCAACTTCTACTGCTCTCATCAGAACTTCTGTCATCCGTACTGCCATCGACGTCAAATGCGAGCTTGTAGCAGACTGATCAAGTCCGTGAGGAAGATTTACGGTGAAGAATTTGGGATCCTGAACGGCACCGGGATGTTCGATTTCGATACCGATAAAAAGGAAACGAGCAAAAAGGACAAACGTGGTCGGAAGATTTCGGAACAAACTAGCACCCAAGTGTCACCCGTGAGGAGAAAGGACAGCGTGGGGAAGAAATACAAGTAATTCTAACAAATATTGATTCCATACAATAGTAGTGTAGGATCACTCGGGGAATGAGGAAGTTAATTAATAAAACGCTGCGCTGATTAATAATAATATATATTTAAAACATTATACTGACGTTACAAATACATGTTGAAGTTATCTTATAACAAAACTTCAAACATTTTGTTCGCAGAATTGAGAAGAACATGGACGGATCCCAGTCTTGCAGACTAACGCAGCGCGACTCTTCGAAAGACTTGGCCGACCAGGACTCAGAAAAAGGGAAAGAGTCCTCCAAAAAGTCTGGACAGGGAGACATCGATAAAGAAAATCTGGCAATTTTGAAATACATCAAAACTCAGGTGAAGGACGTGTTCCACGCGCCGATGGCCACTTTGGTGAAAGGAGCTGTGGTGATGACAGAGGAGCTGTTCGTCGACGTTCTTCCGGTCGCCTGGGAGCTTTTGTTGGAATCCAATCAAGAGGTTGCGGCTTCTGCAGCTTCTCTGTTCATAGTGGGAGCGGTGCGAGCGCCGAATCAAGCGAGCGAGCTGATGCATCATGGTCTTCAACACAGCAGCTCGAGCGTGCGAATAAACGCGATATTGAGATTCCAAGTTCTTTGGAAGCTACGGTATCAGGTTTGGCCGCGAATGGAAGAGAACGCCCATCTGACGTTCAAAGTTCCTCCGCCTGGCATTGAGTTCACGTTGCCATCCCCGAAAATCGGTATCGAATCGTTGCCGGTCGTCGATCCGCCTTGGATGCCGCAGGTTAAAACGAAAGTGGAAGAAGTGACGATCAATCAGGAGCATCATGTAAGTCTAGGACGTGCGTTTTTAGCTTAGTAGAACTCCTTAGACGTAGATCTCGTAGAATTTAGTACCACTAGGTTAGCTAACCATCCCTAATAAAGTAGAATTTACTACCACTGTTACTTAGAGGTCTCTGGTGACGGCCACGAAAACTCGTAAGAAGCAACAAACGGAACTGATAAAGAAGGCTTTACAGGCACAGGATGACAAGAAACGCGAAGAAAGAGAGAACTTTTTAATCACTACTATACCGATTACCGTGCAGGCTGCGTACGAACCGAGTCCTGCTGGAGATGATCATGATGAAGGTAATTTAAAAAATACTTTAATGATTAGCAATGCTGTACTTCTTAAACTCAAAGTGCTTATTAAAAAATTAGAATATTCATAATTTGATGGGCAAAATTAAAGTGTCACTTCTTTCAATCGTCGCTGAAATCGTGATTTGTGAGCTGGAATGCTGTCATTCGGATATGGTATGCCCTGAAGTGTCATAATTTTGTCCATCAGTTTATATTCAAAGCCTAATAGAAACATAATACTGATGTTGATTAAGGTTTTGTTACTAATTCAAAAACGAATTTCAATTCAGGAAACGTTGGGGACGAAGACGGCGGTGAAACGATACCAAGGAACACGTCTCATCATGGCCAATCCGCGCCCTCATTATTTCCTTCCTCTTTATGCTCGGCGATCGTACAGATCATCAATTTGCTGGACGATGCTGCTGTTTCAGACGATGGAAGTGCTGTTTACGAAGTTGCATATCAAGTGAGCTATCAATTAAAATACAATAATCCATTGAATTTTTGCATATTTATAAAAGGAATACTTTGGTTAACTGAAACCACGAATAGTAGCCAAACATATTAGTAAATGTAATTAATAGTAATTTAAAATATAAAAATAAAATTAAATGATAGAAGTATAATAATATAATGTATTTCTTCTTGATCTTGTTATTAGGTAATTTGGAACTGTCTGGTGGAAGACAGTGCTCTATTTCTTCGTTACGTTTTAGAACGTCTTACCAGAGACAAGCAGGAGCTGATGTTCAAAATTTTAAGGCACCTCATTCGATTTGTGCCAAAATTACCCCAACAGGCTGCCTTTGCTTTGTACAATTACATAATCGGTTACGTTATGTTTTATGTACGTTCTCCTCACGAAGAGGGGCAAAAATTAATCGGAACCGCACTTTCCATATTGTGGATGGTAATTGAGTTCATTATTTAATTAATTTTTGAATTGCTGGTTTCTATAATCAAATAGCTAGTAAAATAGAAGGTAATCTTCCGCTTATAATGAAAGGTAACGATCTGAAAGATTAAATTAAAAAATTATAGTAATAGTAACAATCAGTGTCCGTGTTCACTATGGTAGTCAACTTATTAAATTAATTTTATTAGAAAAAAAAGCTATACTTCCTATTTATAATCCACGCTTTTTTAAAAATAGTCTTTAACTATTTATCCTATTGCACCATAGATGGATTGTTAAGTAGCGCTAGAACACAGTAGTAGAAGACCTAATTCTAAATTATAGACCAAAAGTGAGCCAACATCGGTTAAAAAGATTGTATATAATACATTTTACTTTCCTAGGTTGTGCACAGCGTTCACGGGATAATGTTTAAAGATTTAAAGCAAATCTTACGAAAGGAGCAATGTGATGCTTCTATTTTGTTAACCGCAAACGTTCCATCCGCGAAGAAGATCGTAGTTTATGGTCCACAAGATCCGGATTCAGGAGGAATTCCTTTACACTTTCCGGTGCAAGAAGATACACAGTTTGGTCAGATACTTCGGGAATCCTTGAACTTTTACAACATTGAGGAGAATAAACAACAAGAATACTTTCTTGTTGACTATAAGACACGTTTGTACAGATTTGTATTGTATAATGTGTAAATTCGTTCTTTTGTTAATTCTTTAACAACTTAGCTAAGACCCTAATTTTGCAGGTTTGCATTAAAAAATTGTATAGTTTATTAAATAATATTCATATATATTTTATCAAATCGTTATTACTAATCAATTGATATATAGGAAGAAGATTCTAATTTAATGCTCGAGTTTAGCTACTTGAATTAAATGTTAAATGAGGCTTGAATTTATTCATTTTATTTTCTTATAAATATTACCTTTCTTGTCGTTTTATTTATAGGCTTAGGGATGATAATTTATTTAACTATTTTAGATCAAATTCGCAATCCATCATCGTACGCCAGAGATTATTACTTTTTCAAAGGTAAATCACAATTTTCGGAGATCATGCTGGTTCATATGAAGCAAGACGAAGCGTTCAACGCTTTACAACGCCAAGAATTGGTTCACAAGTTTGTCGAGATTGGGAAGGTCCTATTAACGTGGGCAATTTTGAAGAACGTTGATATGGTGGTGCAAAGGGTAGTATTTCTTCACGAGGAATTAATGAAGCTACCCTCGTTCCCACGGAGGGCACTTGAGGCGGACCTGGATCTGTACAAGGGCGGTGAAATTGGCAGGGTGATTATTCATTTTTAATATTTTTAAATATTAAAGTATAAATTTAAGAAACATGAACAAGGGAAAATTAGAAAATAAATTCCTTTTTTGACATAAGTCAATGCATGTATGAACAATTTCTATAAATTAAAATAAGAAATCTGAAATTTATCATTTTAACAAATTCAGTTGTTTCAATACCAAAGTTAAAAATATCAAAATAGATTCTACAACTATAAAAGCAATGAATTTTAGGAACTTCTTGGCCTTGACATGATGCACAAATTCATGTGGGTCAAATTGATCGCAAGGATGTTCGAAGCGATGGCTGGCAATTTCGCATACTCGGGTGATATTCATCTCTTTTTGAACGTTTTAAATGGAGCAGTTATCCTTCACAGCGAGGATTCTTGCATTTTGCGTTACGTAGTGGCTACGTACATAAACGCAGCGCACAATTTCAAGAATATCTTCTCAACGAACGGTTATCTGTTAATTATACCGACGTTGTTACAATTATATTCGACCCATCAGACGAACAAGCTAGTGACAACCACCGTAGAGTACGCTGTAAAACAATTTTATCTGATGAATCGAAAACCGTTCATTCTTCAGATGTTCGGTAGTGTTTCCACTATATTGGATACAGACGAAACGAGTGTCCATGGAGAGGCACATAAGGTATTTTTTTTAAACAATTTGTTTGTTAATTCAAACTTAAGAATAATAGGAATTTTTAAATTTAAAAGCAATTCTTTCCTCGAAATTGTTGTCAAAATTGAATGCAAATTTTATAGAATTAAATAAAAACCCATTGTTTAATACTAAAATTAAATATTTAGTGATAGCATGTCTTTGCAATAAGATTAGAATAAACAGAAAATTTCAAAAGGGTGTTAATAAGATTTATTTTCAACAATTTAAAGGTTCCCTCCACCTGTTTGTTCAATTTATTGTTGAGTCTGGAAACTCCATCACCGGACCCTTTAAACATAGATGAATTGGTCAAGGAAGAAAAGCCTTTAAAAGCCATCGATTTTTGTTATCACGATGAGAACGAAATGGTCACGGTATTAGATTGTATATCTCTTTGCGTGATGGTAATAGCTTATGCACCGGATTCAATTAGAGGGCAACAAATGCTGGTAAATTAACATCGATGAATTTTAGATAACGTTTTTTTAAATAATAGCAATTCAAATAGCTTCCTTCAATTGTTACAGATCACGTTGGAAGCAATACTGCCGTGTTACGTTCAACAAATTCAATCACCAACTTACAACAGGGAAGGAAAAACTGAGAAAGAAATAATACACCAGCTGGCTGTTGCAGTCAAAACTTTGGTTAACAACTCTGAAGCACTCACCAAGTAAATTTTAATTTTTTAATTTTATCAAAAAAATAATAATAAGGAATAAAAGGGATGGAAATCATAAAGTACCTATGTGTGGCACAATATTTTTTTAAAACAGTTTCTGTTAAAGTCAAACAATTAAATTCTTATGTTTATTAATAAAATGTTGCTATTTTAGTGCACTTTGTTATTGTTTTTCTACGTGTAAATTTTAAAGTATAATTACTGAATATCTTTCTCGTTTAATTAAAGATGTACCTTTATTGAACGTCCCATTACAATTTATTTATTATAATCAAATTATTCATTCCTGTGCAATTTTTTTTATTTTTCAGATACTATAACGGACCACAAAAATCGAGCCCCGAACACAAAGGTTCCAGTCAACGAAATTACGGCAAAGGTCCGTACTCGCCTGGTTTCGATTTTGAGGAAGAAACTCACACAACCAAGTACCTAGAACACACCAAGGTGCGCAACATTTACGACAGAGATAATGAAGCCAGCGAAAGTTGTCACAAAAATGAATTTCGTCGACCAAGGGACACTTTGTTGAACATGGTGGGAGATTTCGTAGTAAGATGTTCAGCTCGTTTGGTGGAATTGAACAAAAAGTCTCAGGATGGGAAAACCATCGAATTATTGGACTCAAAATGTCATATAGTAAGTATGTTTCGATTTTTTAATATAAAAAATGATCTCAAAACAGGATCTCAATTTTTATTAAGGTCCAAACAATATAAGACAATGTGAAATATAACTTTCTTGTAACAGAGTTTTTAAAATTATTATAAGAAGAAAAAATTGATTAAAGACCACTGGAAGTTCAAATTATAATTATTGTAATTATTATAATTTTTTAACAGCGATTGGCAGACATAGCGCACAGTCTTTTAAAAATATCCCCTTACGATGCAACCACGATGGGTTGCCGTGGTCTGAGACGATACATGAACGACATTTTACCATCAACCGATTGGTCCAGCGACGATATGAGGCCAGCTTTGACGAATATTTTGAGAAGGCTCGATAAAACGTTCAGCAAGATTCATAAGAAAGCTTCGATCAGACGAAACACCGATTGGACCGCGGCGAATGATTTGTTGAAAGGAGTTTACGAAACGTTGGCCAGATGTCCGTACATTGCACATTTTCAATACCTGAAAGCGCTGCTAACTACTTGCCAAGTAATTCAATTCTTTATACATTCTACACTATTTTTAAATAACTGATGATATAATTATTGCTCAATACATTACTGACTGCCTATATCACCAGGAATTAAATAAAAAAATACCATGATCCAAATAAGTTTTAATTAATCGTGTAATTAATACAAAGTTGGTAAAAGAGAATAATGCATTGACATTAAATAATTTGATATTGTGTTTAACTTACTTTAAGTGCACAGACATTAAATAATCAGTAACAGTAATTAATTTATCTACAGTCATTAATTATTGGAGATACCCCACCGGAAGATGTGACATCAGCTTCCTCGGCCGCTTTAATGAGCAAAATACCGCCGCAACATTTTTGCTCGACGGTTCTTCGTTTGATAGCGCTCTACGTTATATCTCTTGGCGAAGGATACTTGCACGCCATGTTTGCAACTCAGACTCGAATCGAGAATATGCTGCTCAACTTGTTGATACCGTTGTTTCTACGCGTGGGCACCGGAAGGAAAGGTAAAACAGAAACAATTTACTGATGTCAATTGACTTTTAATTTAGACACAGTAATTTTAGAATAAGTGGTACATTGTTATAAATTAATCGTTTTCTTCAGATGTACCAAAATTAAGACAGTCGGACATAAATTTTGCTCTGTCCGCGGTATTGAACACCTTGTGGCCTCCGACAACCAAAACAATACCGATAACTACTCAGAACCTGAAAACTACAACAGATGTGAGAGCAGGAAGTTTAACATTCGTGGCTAGGGATTCAAAGACTTCCACGAAGACGTCGTTGACGTTGTATCAAGTTGCCTTCTTAGGTGAATAATTAAATGAAATAATAAAAAATTAGTATATTCTAGCCATAGAAATATGTTTAAATAACAGTTTATTTTATTAATAAGTACTGTACGATCTTTTGTAGCGTTGAAAATAATGACGATATGTTTCGAAACGGAATTGAAGACCGAATGGACGAAAATCTTACGTACTATGCGTTTATTGAATAAACGAAACGAAGCTTCCACTTTCCTATGGAATTTCATCGAGTTTGTAGTAACTCATCGTACCGCTTTGTACATTCAAATGCTTCCGTTTATCGTCCATAAGATTGGCCAGGCGCCGATTTCTGAACTCGAGAGGAACATGCAAAGTATCATACGATCGAAAATCAATGGCGACATTAAAACGATACCAAAGTCGCGTGGTACTTTGCTGACTGATCTGATACACGAGTTGAAGGATTTGAAGGAAGAAATAGAAGACCGGAGATTTGGTAAGCCCAATCGTCTTTATTTATATTTTATTTACATTTACAACAAGTAATATAGTATTGAAAATATTTATTTTAAGTTATTGTAATTGAACGATTTTTTAACTTTTGCTAATTTTACTAAATGGTACCTAATTGTAAGAAGGGAAGCTTCATACCTGGTCTTCACGAATTTTAATAAAATTCGGTCAGTTTAAGATCTTCGTACGACACAGTCAGATGTGTAATATAATTACACAGTTAATTACTTTTTTTATTATAATCTAGATGAAAGTCAGCCTGAACCAAAGAGGAGCGTGGCGGATATGCATTCTATACCTGAAGGACAGCCTCGTACACAGAGATTATCATTGATCGATCGTTTGACAGGAGATCTTGGGTCCAGGGGTCATATGAATCACCAGTCGAATTCAAGCAGTACTGTGAAGACAACACAACCGAGTCAAGTATCGACACCGCCAAACGGTATACAAACTGCACGGGGTACGATATTTATCTTATTATATTTTATTAAATATATATAAAGTAAATTTTCAATGGTGTACTTTCGATAAGTTTACAATTTGGTAATCTTAATTAGGTTTACTTAACAATATACTATAAACCACATGTAATACTTTAACTGCTGACCGTCTATTACCAACCCAATTAAAGTACAATTTCTATTTTTCATAATTAATAGTTTGCAAAACTAAACACATAACAATATGTATTTTATCAGAAGCTGTGTGTAAGTTCATGTCCTATTGTTTAACCCTTTCATGAACTAAGCGATGTATACATTCCACTTTATTTTTAAATCTTGCACCTAGGATAAGGATTTATTTTGAAACTAAACCTTTCTAATTCCTATTTTTAGACTATGAAAGGGTCAAGTATCATTTCAAAATTTATGTAGCTATTGTCTGTAAAGTAAATTTCTAATAAGGTTAACATGCAATATAGTGAAAAAGTGCAGCTTGTGAAAGATAATTCTATACAAAATCCATAGTGAAGAAGTTCAAGTTAAAAATGGCCACTCCAAATGGGGAAACCTTTTTAATATCGTGATGACTGATGTTTCAGGATCAAGCACAAGCGGAGGATCCTCCACTCTTCGCGAAGCGAGTGAGGTTGGTACTGGCGAGCAACACGCGGAGCAACAATCGGCGACAGGTATTCGATCTCCTTCGATTCCTTTTCGCAAAACGGTTTCGGACTTAAGATATTAACAGTGCGACTGCAAGCCTCTCATAAATGTTTCGTTGTTCCTCTTAAGTCAAGCGATTACAAATGCGTCTACCACAGTTGGATCGAGCCATTGTCTATAGGGCACTGCGACGGAATATGCAAAACTTTCTTGCAATATTTCTCGATATATATATATATATATATATATTTTTCTTACGTTTCGTAAACGACGAGATCGTTTCATTTCGTTCTGCAACGGCGAGGCTTGCGACAAAACGATTAAATCTATTTCGAAAGCAAATCTCTTGTTTCCGAACCGAACCTTCTTACTGAATAGCGTTATTATCCGGTTTTCATCGATTTGAATTTTTATTTTTCCACTTCTCATCGTCCGAGCCTCTTTATCTGATCGTAGGTATATTGATACATTGACCATTGGGTTGCTTTCATTGCTAGCTAGGGGACCGAGGTAAGAGGATTCTAACAGTAAATTCTGTCATAATCTATGATAAACGTTCTGCTGGTGTGTTCCCTTATCACGCTTCTCCTTATCTCGTAATTTCATATTTTCTCGTTCACTTTTTTTTTACTATATGTTCCTCTCGATTACACTTGTTGCTACTACTTTCTCGTCACTTCCGTGAACAGAGATTCCAAACCAGTTCGTTTAATATCAATCTATATACAGGGTAATTCACCTAATGGAAGTTAGTTGTAGCTCTTTTCTAATTACAATTAAATAACTAAATGTTAGAGAGAAATGGTGGATAATTAAAGAGAGTGATATTTTCAGAATTATATTTTTCAGTAAATGTTTTAAGTAAAAATGACCCAATTGTTTGACATTGAAGATATGAAATAGTTAACAAAATTTAAATTCTTTAAACAATTTACCTTTCTTATCTAATGCTTTCCTTTTAATTATAATTAAGAAAGAAATATGACCCACTTCGCTTACGTAAATCGCCCTGTACAAATAAACAAAAAGCAAAAATTAAAGGGAACTACTACTTTATATAAGATTTAAAAGTTTTATGCTCTGTTTAATCTCAAAACGCCAATTTGATATTTTTTTTTCCAAGAAGTAGTGTCGCAAATTTTATTCAATATTAAAAATTATAAATATGTTATTTGGAATGGTTAATACCTTACGTTCTTTATTAATTTCAAAGATTACGAACGTTTGTGTTGTGGGATTAAACAGACCATCGATGTACCTGAATTTAAACGCAATTAAGGATCTCGTTTTCACGGTGTTAAAATTCTTAGATTATTCTGTTATTACTGTCATTTCTCCCGTCACATTTTGTATACGATCTTAATCAATTTACATAGCAGTATTTAGACAATGGTAATGTCCAACAGTTGGTACCCTACCGCCGTTGCTTAGTTATACTTTTACTGAAACGTAGTTGCTTCGACGTACTTCCGCTTCTCCTTTCTTCGCCTGACTACACGATTATCTTCGTTAATCGGAAATCGATTCTTTTTCATACAGGCTAACATTGTAACTTTTATTTGTCATCTGGTATGTGTGTGCGTGTACGTGTGCTTTCTGAATACTCTATACAATTTTCATATTACTATTTTATCGACGCTTTTAAACATTTTCCTTAGTTTCTCAGATTTATTCACAGGACTTCCATAATCGAAGCAACCCCGTAAACGGTTCTAGAAGAAGAGACGTATTTTTAGTTAGTCGATGTTAATAATCTTGCAACTTTGGTGCTTTGATCCAAGAAACATTCTAATTATGCATTCTTATATTTTTTACATAATCTTTTAAAAATCATTTCCTTTAATTTGATATAATTTAAGAGAGATACATTTTCGTATACTTTAAAATGAAGGTGAATTTATTTTATATTATGCGTTCGATCAGTTTAAATTTTAAATGCAATATTTGAAATTTTATTAAAAATAATTCCGTCATATGGATTCTTTCGTTTTATTTCTTTTTCGTCTTTCTCTTCATTCTAGACGTTGAATGTGGCATGTTTCAGATAGATCTCAACCATCTTCTACTAACGATGAACGTAACCATGTTAAGCCTCATCCTATATTAACTCATCAAAAGGCGCCAAAACTGCGCTTTCTCTCTTCTGTAGAGTTTAGGCACTCATCAGGTAAATGTCGAGCCGCTGCTCTAAATAAATATGTATATAGTTGCAATCACGGTATTTTGTTAACACTATCCGTGAAAGTATGTAGTTATTAATAATGCAACGTAAAAATTGTACATACTGTGTAAAATATTGATATCACGAAGTTTTGAAAGCAGGACGAAATTTATCAATGAATTATAAAGAAAAGAATTCAGTTTTTACATACCATTATTTCAGTATTTTAATAAATAATTCAGTGCATTAAAATGATATTGATTCTAAATGTAATTCTATAAATTAACTTTAAAATTCATTGATAAAAGTAAAACAACTTGAATTTGAATTTAGAACATTTTCTAAATCAGTAACAAAATATATTTATATTGATAAAAAATGTGTCGTTTTCTACACAAAATGAAGTACGTAATTAAAACTATTTTTATTTAAATTTTTATGAAAAAAGAAGCAAAAGTCTAGAAACGAGATTAAATTTTGAATTCAATTGATTAAACTACCTAAGTAGTATTGAAGCAAATATATAGTTAGAGATAACATAATCAATAAAAGTAAGATTATGGATAAAATAAAATAAACTGTTTTATCAAAAAATTAAATTGCTATATGTAAATAACTTTTATCAATATTTTAGTGATAAATTCTTTCATTTTTGCTTCAATATTTATTTTAAAAAATTAAATTTATGTTTAGACTGTTATTGTATCAAATCACTTGCAGTTATTAAAGAGAAATTAAACTCCGTTTATAATTATCACCACATAGAACAATAGCACCAAATTAAAATGTACATACACTTTTTCATGAAACATTTCGTATTATTTCACACGTTTTACGACACATTTGTGAGCATTTGTTTGATTAAAACATAGATTGAGAAAGAAATTACAGCTGCACACTATTCAAATCAAACAAATCATTCATTATTCATCCTTGCACACATAACAGTGTAAAAGTAACAACTGAATAATAGTATAACATTAGAGTTGTATGTCTCATTACATGTGTCTCATTGCATTTAGGCGTTAATACTAATCAATGGCATGTGTAATTATTTTTCACTATCACTGTCAGTTTTCTGTTTTAGTTTCATTTTCTTTTCAGATACACGAGTTGCATAATTTTTAAACCTGCCAATAATGTACGTCCCATCCCTTTTTTGGCGATTACTTCAATTATGTTCATTGCTTACGAGGGTAACTTAATAATAGTTCAGTGGAATAAAAAGAAATAGTAGTTTACTCGTTTTGTTATTATAAATGATTAAAAGTAATCGCTACTAAAGGATCATCATATTTCATTCAAAAATATCGTTTATATCTACACTTTTTTTTCTATGTTCTCTTCACTGTATAACTTGTTAAACACTCGCTCTTCTACAGTCCTTCCTAGCTTATCTCTTCGTGCTTAAACTATCAATACCTGTATAATGATCAATAATTCTTTACTCTTATATATAGATATATTTGAATGCAACAACAACAGTTAATTTAAAAAAGTATGCTGCAATAAATTCTATTTCTTTATCGAGCACAATTACGAGCATGGTTATCAATAAATCCACTAATTTATTTTTATTCGTATTCTCTTTAAAAAATATTCCTATAACAAAAATAACACTTTTGGTAAACTTTTAATATTTCAAATATAATAATCGTGTACAGAATCAACTTGTATATACGAATCTCTGATTTGTAAATTAGACGATGATTAACAAATGTACTATTGGTATATTCACGGTAGACATAGTGCTATGTTATCATAATCATAGTTCATAAAAAATGATCGTTTCTCAGCTATGAATCAAAAAACACTTCGAGTTACGAATAAGTACTTAGTTTTGGAAGAGCAGCATGGATAGATTGCAGAATAGGGAGTGACATTTAAATAAGGAAAGAAAGGAAAATGTGGTTAAGTCGGTGTTGTTTTATTAGGGGAGACAATGATGAGTCAACTGAGTCCAACCAGTCCAAACGAAGATAGCTCAGGCGAATGTCGTCCAGACAAACCTCGATTACAACGATCTATGGGTCAAAGCAAGAAGACCTTTAGATTGAGAAAAAGTCGAAGAGCGCATATTGAGGTAATCTTAATTGTTCGTTCTTATTTTTGAAACGACTAAATATTGAAGGCGATGACTTTGAATGTTTCCTATGATTTAGCAGAGAAATCAACTTTTTTATTTACAGATTTAAAAAATGTATTACATCGGTTATGATATACAATTCCAAGACCTCTATCTTTTGTTTAAATACACAAAGGATTTGCTGGTTCCTGAAATTATGGGTATACTAGCTTCACTAATTTAGAAAATTAAATTCTATAGCATTTCTGTATTTCTAATTCTATAATATTAAATTCTCTAAAGAATTTAATTTTATAATACCTCTATTACACTTTCATTTGCTTTTCTTTTGTATTACTCTTAATTTAGTCAAACTATTTAAATACAAAAACATACATTATTTAACCTAATCCGAACTCAGCGAACAGAGTCTCTCCTCATCTAACAGCCATATTTTATGTGAAACTCTCTCGAATTCGCTTTTCAGATGTCTCAAACGAAACTAGAATCAACCGAAACTGTACCGCAAGTACAAACCACCCAACCGTCGGTCCTGACCCCACCCACACCGATAATGGACCCCTCGAGCTTCAGCATCCCCTCGGATTCGTCGTCGATCCGTTCCAGGCGAAGTTCATCGATCCGTCAATCGGATTGCGAGAAGGGTGGCAATCCAACGGGCGATCAGCTGCACGGCGGTCTTCATCATTACCTTTACCACCATCACCATCATCACCTTCTTCTTCAAACGTCGGACGTCTCCTGGGACGAGGACACGTCCAGCACGTCCGGTTACCGCGAATCGTACAGCATGCAGTTGGTGTCCTTGGAAAGCAACAACAATAACGCTCGTCCGATTCAAGCACCCCCGTTGGCGTCGCCAGATCTGAACGACATGCCCTCGACGAGCAGCACCACCACCCACGTATTCGAGGGCAGTTCACCGGATTGTTCCATCAACGGAAGCGGAGGAGAGAAAACCGCGCTGTTGACCTCCAGCCAAAGGACAACCTCTCAACATTCTTTACTGATGGTTTTCCCCAACCAAGACGAGGACACGTTGATATAGAGGTGGTTGACGGGTGTTCGCAATTTCTTTTGTCACGAGGAGACTGATTGAAACATCGATTACCTGTAATTGCTAACGGGAGGTCTCTAGTTACATATCTATCTTCTAGTATCGTTTATCGATTCGATCGCGTTCGATTTGATTTTAATCCTTCTCAGTGTATTTAGGTGTTATTTAAGCGGAACAAAGGAGAAAACGAAGGATGACGGACGATGTATGAAAGGTTTAACCCTTCCTATTAAGGAATACATTTTTTAATTTCTTTTTTTTGGTGTGTTATCAAGAAAAAGAAGTCATAAATTTTGTATTTAATTTTTCTTAATATTTAAGTTAATTTAATTTGTAGCCCACCAAGGCAATCAACATGTTAATTAAATTATTATCATGAATGTTTCAGAAACGAGTTTTTAGGAGCATAGTGCAATATTATTGTTTTCTCTTGGAAAATTAATTTTATATTCTAATAATTATTAATGATTTGTCACGGAACATCATTGGGGTTGGGAAGTACTGATATGGAAAATTCTTTAAAAAATGATCTGATACGGTGTTCAGAGTTTCCATTAATGTTCTCCGTTGACCGGAAAGACCAATTTGAGATACACGTGTTAAGAGCCTAGCCTCGTGGTCACCGGATACTTTGTAATATTTTAATGAGCGTAGCGAAATCACGACCACATGAACGATTAGGCCTAAGTATTTGTATGTGACGACTGTCTGTAAAAACGAGTACATTTGAAATAATAACACTTTATGATCGTAAGTGTGAATTTTTATTTGCTTTTATTGAAAAATATTTAGATCCTTTTAGCTGCATAGACATTTACAAACTGTAATTTAAAAAAATAACAATTGCATTTTATCATAATTAATTATTACTGAAACTTATACAATTTTCAGTTTCGATTTAAAAGAAACAATTTTATCATTTGAGTATATTGTAGTCACACTTTAATAAAATAATTATCAAATTGCAAGTTCTATACAATTTCACTATTATTACTGTCTAAAATTCAGTCAAAATTATAACATCCATCGTTCGATGTTTAAATTAAATAGGTACAAGTACATGTTTCTCCACTTAAATTTTAAGGTGATACAATACAAATGGCAAAAATAATATCAGTAATTAATTACTGCAATCATTTATGCCGAGGGAGATCCACACTAATATCAGCCAGCACGTACGATACTGCTGCGAATATGGCTGTTCCTCTGTCAAGAGCTACCGGATCCTCGACCAACATGGTATCTGCATTGGTATGGTGATAATTAAAGTATTTGTCGTTATCTGTCCAGAGAGATCCCCCTGGTACTCCATCTAGGATCCAATATTCGACGTCAGGACCCAAATTAGGTGTACGTAGTCTCATTTCTCCCAAGGGAGATAGAAGTCTATAAGTAAGACGAGTAAAGTTAATAAAATGAAAACTTCTGATTTTGTAATTTAATTTCTTACTTCAGAATTCTCGCCAGAATGCATTTCACTTCGTCCGTCCCGGTGTACTCGAGTCCTAGAGGCATGAAGGTGCCCAAATCCGATTCCAATACGAATTGAAGATTATGTTCATCGGCTTTGTGGGATTTAACGTAGTACTCAGCTCCCAGGATACCTGCCTCTTCAGCCGTCCACAGAATCATTCTGGAAAATGACGTTAATTTTATTATCCCACTGGTTTTTAATTTTAAGATCTTATTTCATTCGTTCGAACTGGAACGAATGCACCAAGCGTGAAAATCTTGTGTTGCCATATTGGATAATTGATTAATACCGAATGATTATAGCAGGAATAGAACAATGGAACTAATTAACAGTCAATTCAGGTCACTACCATGTTTTGTAATTACAAGTACAAACAAATCCTCAAATGAATTTTATTCTTTAAAATTATCTTTCAATGGTTGTTCACAATATGTGGAACACCATGTATTTTCTTTGGGTCTAAATGAATTTTATAGTTACCTTACTGTTCGACGTGGTCTATAATTAAGATGTTTCAATAGTTTTAAAGCCTCAAACGAAATAAATGCACCACCACCATCGTCCATTGCTCCTTGACCAACATCCCAGCTATCGATATGACCGGATATGACTACTGCTTTCTCAGGCGTTGCAGAGCCTTTTACTTCAGCTACCAGATTTCGTGATACTCTGTCCGGCAAATTTTGTGCTTCCATTTTTAAGTTTATTTCGATTGTGTTACCTAAATGAACAGAAATTAGATTTGAAAACACTACTTCTTCCTTTAGATACGAGTGCTACTTTGATAGTCGAAGTAATAATAAATAATTGTGATTTCAAAAATAGTGATTTAGAGATTTAAGTTTTTATTAAAATTATTTCAAATTATTATAATTTATATACTTTATCTATACAACTTAAAAAGTTTCAATGATTGAATTAAAGAATTTAAATTTAAAACCCATTGATTGGGGTACTTTGATTGGGTTAATTTTTTAATTCGATTTACCTCTGTTCGCCATTCTCCTCAACAAACCAGCATCTTCAGCCGTGATACAAGCAGCTGGAATTTTGGTCACATTCTTTTGGTATTCTTGTTCACCAGTGTGTGGTGTGTACAACGACTCTGGTGTAACTGAGTTAATTAAAACCGCCACAGCACCATATTTCGCCGCTTCTGATGCACCCCTGACACGATAGTTGGACGTTTCACCATACGAAACATATTTCTGATTGTACACAACGATCTTTCCAGGTACCTGAAGACGACCAAAAAAGAAATCTGTATAATTTTTCAATTACAACAGGAAAGCAATATAGGGCACTGTTGTAATCATATAACGTGCCCTATGTACAATTTTTAATGTAATTACTTCTTTTCTTCTTAGGTGCAGCTCGTCAAAGCTGTTCACAATGATCGCTTTCGCAGTTATACCCTCAGGTGGTGTACCAACACTGTAACCTAGTCCAAGAAGAGCAATGTCCTTGCGTCTTGGCTTTAAAAGAGTCGCGGACTCCTTCCCCCTGGAAAATAATTTGCAGGACCCTCTTATATAACGATTTATCAACTAATTTACAAGTTGCAAGTTGTAATTTGTAGACTTTTCTTAAAGCTTTTATTGTTCAATCAATATAATTTTATAAAACTAAAATTTGTATAAACTTTCGAATAGTTTAAAATAATTTTTTCTACAAGTTAAGGTTCTTTCTCTAGGTAAGAGAATTTTAAAGATATGTCAGAGTTATTCTTTATTTTCATTCGCTTTTAGCAAGCTGGATGTAATTTAAAAATATCAAATAGAACTATCAACTTATAATTTACATACAATTTTAAATTTTGTCATGCAGGAGAACTTACTAGTAACTTGTAGTTGTAAAAAATTTGTAAAACATCTCTAATAATATTAGTTTAATTATGCTATATGGTAGTCAGTATCTTTGATACTAAAATTACAATACAGTATATCAATTTGAAAATTTACTTCCGATTTAAAAAACAATTGAATTCAAACCCCGACTCTTAATAGATTTTTAAAGTTTGTTTATGAAACGTTCTGCAAAACATAAATATTATCACTTGATAAAATTCTAATCTACGTTCAAGACCATATAGTGGATTTATCAGGAACGTTGAACTTTGAACTGTATACATATACAGTAAATAGTAAATGAACCTTACCTGACCCAACGTGGTATAGTTACAGGTTCACCATGAACATTTTCCAAGCCGCATTCAATCGATTTGTTTAACATATAATCGATCGACTGTTCTAATACGTCACTGCCAAATAATCTCGGACCAAATGTGTCGACGAAGTAACCTAATTCGTTCCAGGTGACACCTTTGAACGATCCCTTCGTAGCCTCGTTTATTATATTTCTGACAATCGGGGCGTACGAATCTATCTCCTGTGCCAATTTTGTTGGCAGTTGACACGTGCTTACATCAACCTCCTTAATCTCAAATGCTATTGCAAACTGCGCCCGAAGGAGCCACGTGACGATAAGAACTTTTATATAGGCCAACATATTGATATCAAACGATATGGACGTAGAGTGAAAGCACTGTTTCCTACTGAAAATATCATTTTAATCAATTCCAATGGCACAATTATAAGCTGCAGAAATTTATGCAAATGAATGAACAGAAATATTTTTATGTGATTAGATTAGAACCTTCCCATTTCGACCCAATAATTGAAAGTTTATTAATTAGGTGTACAAATTAATTCGTCGAAACATAAGGTAAATAGTGGTTATACTCAAGATTAAACTGTATTTTTATTTTTATAAATAAGTGATAAAGCTATCAAAAAAGCTGTGAATTAATTTATGCAGCTAATACAAAACTGATCTTTGTATCTTGTAAATATGATGTATTTTATACGAATTAGAGTTTGAAGAAATGAAAATTTGTATTGTTACTTGAAATTTTGAATATCTAATATAAAACAATGAAAAAGAAACAAAATAGGTAAACCGTATAATTGAATGACTTACTTTACTAAATTCAATTTGAATTAATATGTTTAAATTATATATTTAAATAAAACTGAAAGCTCTTAATTACTTTTTAAATTAACGCTCTTCGTATTTTGTACTAAAATCAACAATGTTCGTGACTTCAAATAGACCGGAAAAAGTTATTTCAATTACCAATGTATGTAGTTATTGAATAAGTGGTGAGCACAATTGTTCTCTATTCGCTGTTGATACTTTTAAGATGATATTAATAGAACCAATTAATCTGATTATATGTAGAAGGAACAGATTACTATGAATGATTTGTTTTATAATTGGATCCAGATTAATACTATGAACCTTCGAAATAATGTTTATCAATATTAATAACGAAATAATATTTATGATTGAAGTATGCACCTGTATTTTCTATACACTGTTCTAATTTTTAATAATAGATAGTTCGTTTATGCAGTTGTAGAAATATTACATATGAAAGTTTGCAATCCACTCATTGACCCATACATAATCTTTTATTTATAATAAATTCTGTATTTTAAAAATCTTTGAAAATATTTCAAATAAAGCAAAGTGTAAAACCAATATATTTTCTAAACAAATCAAATACAAAGCGCAGATTATTAACCCTTTGAAGCCAGACTATTCTTTCTATGAAAAAAACTTATTTCTTGTTATTAATTAAAATATAGATCTCATAATAGTTTTCTTAACGATTCCAAAAATTATCAGCTATTCTATCTCAAAGTCATTTAATAAATTAACAAAATTTTGGACCATGAATTATTTACTATTCATTTTTCTTCACGTCCAATGGATCTTATCGAAAAAGATTTCACTAAATCACTGTCATTCGAAAATTGTCACTTTCACTTTACCTTAATTTCCTTTTAAAAATGAATTACCACGGCCCTTAAGTACTCGTTAATCCATGTTTCGAGCAGAAACAGTCGCTCGAATCACTCGTCAACTTGTGGTCTCTGTACACTGAGGATTCAAGAATATACAGGGTGTCCCAGAACTCTTGTAGGAGCCGGAAATGGGGGGTAGCTGAGACTATTCTGAACAACAATTTCCTTTGCAAAAATATCGGATGGGGCTTCGTTTTTGAATTATTAAGCAAAAACACTGACTAATCAGAGCGATTGGTACCGTCAGTGTAGCGTCGAGCCTAGTCGCCCCGGGACAAGCGCCTCGGTAGAACAGGAAGCGTTAAACACAAGTAATATTGAACATAAAAGTAAAAAACAAATGGTAGAATGTTATGAGAGTAATCGTACCTTAGAATAAAGGGAATGACTGAATGGCTGGATATCCCAACAGAAGGAATAAGTAAAAATTGCAGAATATTTTTCGGTATTATAAATACAGTCCTGGGGTCATCTAATTTGAATAGTAGAAAGATAAAACATTGTATTATTATAAAATAATGAATTTAATATCGTTCAAGCTTTATTTTTCAATTGTTTTAAAGAGCAACTGAGGACGGTACATTGTCGAGGAAACTTTATCCAATAGAAGAGATAGGTACGAATTTTGAAATAAAAATTTTGTAATTATAGTGTAGAGGTATTCATCAGTTAGAACACCTAAATGATTAGGGTTTTTAATGTTAATTTTAAGAAAATTTGTGTATTACAGGAGACTGCATCGAAATTGCAGTGAAATTAATATCGAAATGGCACAAACCCTCGAACACGTCAAGCATTAACAGAATAAGAAATGGAAGGATATAACTTGTAATTACCATTAGGAATTATAATTGACCATAATTAATTGAAATTTGTTGAGATTAAAATACTGAAACAAATGTTAAATATACCATTTTTATAGCACTGTTATATTAAGAGAAATATATATTCCCCGTTGTATTTTCTTCATTTTGCAAGAACTAAATGATAAAAAATACTTAAATTGTTTATATTTAATGATTTTTTTCATTAAAATCGTTGTATTTTGCATAAATAATTAAAAATTAAAAAATATTTTTAAATTTTAACCTCTAGCGCCATCTCTTCGAAAAGTGCTGAAACTGCTCAAAAATTGACAGGAATCTGCCGTACCTACAATGATTATTTTTTAAGAAAATAATTTTTTGCTGTTTTCGCGTGTTTGAAGCATCTAATCGCTTCTATTTTACACTAATTATCGATTCCAATTGTCCGATTAATCCTAGAAGCCCGAAATATTGAAATATTAAAGATTAAATCGCACATTGAGAGAGTGAGAGGTCCGATTGACTGACTAGTGTTCACTCTCTCGCACATTGGTGTTGTGCGCAGGCGCGAGTTTGGCGTAGAGGGAGTGAGAGACTAGATGCTCGGTGCTCTCACTCGCACATTGAGAGAGTGAGAGGTGAGATTGGCGGACTAGTGTTCACTCTCTCGCACATTGTGGGAGTGAGAGGTCCGAATGGCGGACTAGTGTTCACTCTCTCGCACATTGTGGGAGTGAGAGGTCCGAATGGCGGACTAGTGTTCACTCTCTCGCACATTGTGGGAGTGAGAGGTCCGAATGGCGGACTAGTGTTCACTCTCTCGCACATTGTGGGAGTGAGAGGTCCGAATGGCGGACTAGTGTTCACTCTCTCGCACATTGGTGTTGTGCGCAGGCGTGAGTTTGGCGTAGAGGGAGTGAGAAACTAGATGCTCGGTGCTCTCTCTCGCACATTGAGGGAGTGAAAGGTCCGATCGTCGGACGAGTGTTCTCTCCCTCTTACGCATTAGCATACTGCGTTGGCTTGGTGCGAGTGAGAGGGGTGACGCTCTCGCGGAATCTTTCCACTCGCTGGTGCATCGGCGTACCTGGCGCGGGCTGTGATGTATAATTTTTAATCGTTGCGTTACAATAATTAATAGTATGAGTTATTCAAGGTTCAGACTGTTGTAGATCGGTTTTTCGTGTTCGAAAATGTAAAATTCGATACCAAATTAGCCAGTGCTTCTACGTTTTCTATTATTTATTAATGGTCGGGTAGTTACGTTCATCCCTTTTGTGTGAGGTTATGACAAAGTCCCTGTAATTTTATGTACAAGCTGCTTTAGTTTAATGATACATAACTAGATAAATACAACTTTGCAAACTCGAGATCCATGGTTTCTGAGTCTAGTTTCATGTTACCAGTAAACAATGGGAAGGATTTATCTTCTGACAGTAAACATAATCCATCAAATTCAAACCTGATTGAAAATGATCAATTTTGTTATATCGTATGTAAGTATAAAGTATTATAATTTTATTCAAGTAGTTAATAATAACGTATTTTGCTGTGTTGCAGATTAGAAGATGTATTTGTTATACATTTCTATGCCACATAACCTGCACATTAACATCATCAAATCAACGGGAAACTTTCTGGCAGTTTCTCAGATATCAGTGTTCGGTAATTTTTGGAATTGGACACTACTGCTAAACTATTGCTGTAATAGTTTATTATAGAAGAATACTTCCTGTCACATCATCTTCTCCTAATACAAATCTGCAAACTTGAGATCCTTGGTTTCTGAGTCTAATTTCATTTTACCAATAAACAATGGAAAGGATTTATCTACGGAGAGTATACTGTTCTTCAATAGTTATACTGAATATATAAGTACATATGTAATTGTAGAATGTCTTTATTTCATAAGAATATTGTACTGCGCTTAAGCTATATGTTAAATAATTATAAAAATATGTTGTATGTAAAAATACTGATATGTAAGTTTTACAATTTGTAATTATAAGTGCGTTAAAGTTAAGAATCTAATATTTAAGTAAGTTTTACAGTTAGTAGTTATAAGTGCGTTAGAATTAACAATGTAACATTTATGTAACATTATAATTGAAAGAATTTTCAATAAACATAGAGTTAAACTAAAGCAATTGTTTATTCATTTATAAACCTAACTCCCTTATCCAGCCCTTACAAAATTTCACTTAAAAAGCAAGAAATAATGTAGAAAAACATTGCACAGAAGTTTCGAAATATAAAAGTAGAAAAAGAAACGAAAAATATCGGTTTGATACAGAGAAGAACAAAACTCGGTACAAACGGTTTCCAGGAATTCCTGGAATTCGACGTCACTAAAATTCTGGGAAGTGGCACGAAGAATACCTCCTGGCACATCATATTCTCCTGATACAAAGTTCTTATGTCAAGATTCTGATTTTAGGAGTGCGAAATTTTTGGAAACCATTTTGGAAGGTATGTTAAATAAATACATTTATATCACACTTTATTTGTTTATTTTTATCTTTCTTTCTACATTATTTTAATACTTAATATATAATTTGTATAATTTATACTATTTACAAAGTACGTACTATCTCTACAGACACTGACTAATAAAAGTAAAAATTATAAACTATTATAGCAAAATTCTATATAGAGAAATACGGCGGTACTATTGTTCTTCTGATACATTTTTAAAAATCCTGGAACTTGGTTTCGCAAAAGGGGATCCCGGAAATTCCTGGAATTCGACGTCACTAAAATTCTGGGAAGTGGCACGAAGAATACCTCCTGGCACATCATATTCTCCTGATACAAAGTTCTTATGTCAAGATTCTGATTTTAGGAGTGCGAAATTTTTGGAAACCATTTTGGAAGGTATGTTAAATAAATACATTTATATCACACTTTATTTGTTTATTTTTATCTTTCTTTCTACATTATTTTAATACTTAATATATAATTTGTATAATTTATACTATTTACAAAATACGTACTATCTCTACAGACACTGACTAATAAAAGTAAAAATTATAAACTATTATAGCAAAATTCTAAGATATTTCGGAAGGGGTTGTAGTTATTAAAAATGTGTTCGTACAAAAGTTGCTTGGCAAAATGGGGTGCATCGTGTGGTAATAATTATTTTCTTCTGGGTGGGGTAGTAGAGGAGATCTGAAGGTCAATGTAACTTTTTTAAATGGGATGCTATAATTTTCTCTTCAGAATGTAACAGCAGGCACCGAGACGAATTCAACCATGTGCTACATGTTGGTATTCTGATTTGGATAAAGGTGAATGTATGTAAAAAACCTAAAAACAGCATCGTGAAATAAGAATTTTGTATCAGAATTTTCGGGAGCCCCTTTTGCGGAATCAAAATCCAGATTTTGAGAAATTGTATCAGGAGAATATGATGTGCCAGGAGGTAATCTTCTATAATAAACTATTATAGCAATATTCTAAGATATTTCGGAAGGGGTTGTAGTTATTAAAAATGTGTTCGTACAAAAGTTGCTTGGCAAAATGGGGTGCATCGTGTGGTAATAATTATTTTCTTCTGGGTGGAGTAGTAGAGGAGATCTGAAGGTCAATGTAACTTTTTTAAATGGGATGCTATAATTTTCTCTTCAGAATGTAACAGCAGGCACCGAGACGAATTCAACCATGTGCTACATGTTGGTATTCTGATTTGGATAAAGGTGAATGTATGTAAAAAACCTAAAAACAGCATCGTGAAATAAGAATTTTGTATCAGAATTTTCGGGAGCCCCTTTTGCGGAATCAAAATCCAGATTTTGAGAAATTGTATCAGGAGAATATGATGTGCCAGGAGGTAATCTTCTATAATAAACTATTATAGCAATATTCTAAGATATTTCGGAAGGGGTTGTAGTTATTAAAAATGTGTTCGTACAAAAGTTGCTTGGCAAAATGGGGTGCATCGTGTGGTAATAATTATTTTCTTCTGGGTGGAGTAGTAGAGGAGATCTGAAGGTCAATGTAACTTTTTTAAATGGGATGCTATAATTTTCTCTTCAGAATGTAACAGCAGGCACCGAGACGAATTCAACCATGTGCTACATGTTGGTATTCTGATTTGGATAAAGGTGAATGTATGTAAAAAACCTAAAAACAGCATCGTGAAATAAGAATTTTGTATCAGAATTTTCGGGAGCCCCTTTTGCGGAATCAAAATCCAGATTTTGAGAAATTGTATCAGGAGAATATGATGTGCCAGGAGGTAATCTTCTATAATAAACTATTATAGCAATATTCTAAGATATTTCGGAAGGGGTTGTAGTTATTAAAAATGTGTTCGTACAAAAGTTGCTTGGCAAAATGGGGTGCATCGTGTGGTAATAATTATTTTCTTCTGGGTGGAGTAGTAGAGGAGATCTGAAGGTCAATGTAACTTTTTTAAATGGGATGCTATAATTTTCTCTTCAGAATGTAACAGCAGGCACCGAGACGAATTCAACCATGTGCTACATGTTGGTATTCTGATTTGGATAAAGGTGAATGTATGTAAAAAACCTAAAAACAGCATCGTGAAATAAGAATTTTGTATCAGAATTTTCGGGAGCCCCTTTTGCGGAATCAAAATCCAGATTTTGAGAAATTGTATCAGGAGAATATGATGTGCCAGGAGGTAATCTTCTATAATAAACTATTATAGCAATATTCTAAGATATTTCGGAAGGGGTTGTAGTTATTAAAAATGTGTTCGTACAAAAGTTGCTTGGCAAAATGGGGTGCATCGTGTGGTAATAATTATTTTCTTCTGGGTGGAGTAGTAGAGGAGATCTGAAGGTCAATGTAACTTTTTTAAATGGGATGCTATAATTTTCTCTTCAGAATGTAACAGCAGGCACCGAGACGAATTCAACCATGTGCTACATGTTGGTATTCTGATTTGGATAAAGGTGAATGTATGTAAAAAACCTAAAAACAGCATCGTGAAATAAGAATTTTGTATCAGAATTTTCGGGAGCCCCTTTTGCGGAATCAAAATCCAGATTTTGAGAAATTGTATCAGGAGAATATGATGTGCCAGGAGGTAATCTTCTATAATAAACTATTATAGCAATATTCTAAGATATTTCGGAAGGGGTTGTAGTTATTAAAAATGTGTTCGTACAAAAGTTGCTTGGCAAAATGGGGTGCATCGTGTGGTAATAATTATTTTCTTCTGGGTGGAGTAGTAGAGGAGATCTGAAGGTCAATGTAACTTTTTTAAATGGGATGCTATAATTTTCTCTTCAGAATGTAACAGCAGGCACCGAGACGAATTCAACCATGTGCTACATGTTGGTATTCTGATTTGGATAAAGGTGAATGTATGTAAAAAACCTAAAAACAGCATCGTGAAATAAGAATTTTGTATCAGAATTTTCGGGAGCCCCTTTTGCGGAATCAAAATCCAGATTTTGAGAAATTGTATCAGGAGAATATGATGTGCCAGGAGGTAATCTTCTATAATAAACTATTATAGCAATATTCTAAGATATTTCGGAAGGGGTTGTAGTTATTAAAAATGTGTTCGTACAAAAGTTGCTTGGCAAAATGGGGTGCATCGTGTGGTAATAATTATTTTCTTCTGGGTGGAGTAGTAGAGGAGATCTGAAGGTCAATGTAACTTTTTTAAATGGGATGCTATAATTTTCTCTTCAGAATGTAACAGCAGGCACCGAGACGAATTCAACCATGTGCTACATGTTGGTATTCTGATTTGGATAAAGGTGAATGTATGTAAAAAACCTAAAAACAGCATCGTGAAATAAGAATTTTGTATCAGAATTTTCGGGAGCCCCTTTTGCGGAATCAAAATCCAGATTTTGAGAAATTGTATCAGGAGAATATGATGTGCCAGGAGGTAATCTTCTATAATAAACTATTATAGCAATATTCTAAGATATTTCGGAAGGGGTTGTAGTTATTAAAAATGTGTTCGTACAAAAGTTGCTTGGCAAAATGGGGTGCATCGTGTGGTAATAATTATTTTCTTCTGGGTGGAGTAGTAGAGGAGATCTGAAGGTCAATGTAACTTTTTTAAATGGGATGCTATAATTTTCTCTTCAGAATGTAACAGCAGGCACCGAGACGAATTCAACCATGTGCTACATGTTGGTATTCTGATTTGGATAAAGGTGAATGTATGTAAAAAACCTAAAAACAGCATCGTGAAATAAGAATTTTGTATCAGAATTTTCGGGAGCCCCTTTTGCGGAATCAAAATCCAGATTTTGAGAAATTGTATCAGGAGAATATGATGTGCCAGGAGGTAATCTTCTATAATAAACTATTATAGCAATATTCTAAGATATTTCGGAAGGGGTTGTAGTTATTAAAAATGTGTTCGTACAAAAGTTGCTTGGCAAAATGGGGTGCATCGTGTGGTAATAATTATTTTCTTCTGGGTGGAGTAGTAGAGGAGATCTGAAGGTCAATGTAACTTTTTTAAATGGGATGCTATAATTTTCTCTTCAGAATGTAACAGCAGGCACCGAGACGAATTCAACCATGTGCTACATGTTGGTATTCTGATTTGGATAAAGGTGAATGTATGTAAAAAACCTAAAAACAGCATCGTGAAATAAGAATTTTGTATCAGAATTTTCGGGAGCCCCTTTTGCGGAATCAAAATCCAGATTTTGAGAAATTGTATCAGGAGAATATGATGTGCCAGGAGGTAATCTTCTATAATAAACTATTATAGCAATATTCTAAGATATTTCGGAAGGGGTTGTAGTTATTAAAAATGTGTTCGTACAAAAGTTGCTTGGCAAAATGGGGTGCATCGTGTGGTAATAATTATTTTCTTCTGGGTGGAGTAGTAGAGGAGATCTGAAGGTCAATGTAACTTTTTTAAATGGGATGCTATAATTTTCTCTTCAGAATGTAACAGCAGGCACCGAGACGAATTCAACCATGTGCTACATGTTGGTATTCTGATTTGGATAAAGGTGAATGTATGTAAAAAACCTAAAAACAGCATCGTGAAATAAGAATTTTGTATCAGAATTTTCGGGAGCCCCTTTTGCGGAATCAAAATCCAGATTTTGAGAAATTGTATCAGGAGAATATGATGTGCCAGGAGGTAATCTTCTATAATAAACTATTATAGCAATATTCTAAGATATTTCGGAAGGGGTTGTAGTTATTAAAAATGTGTTCGTACAAAAGTTGCTTGGCAAAATGGGGTGCATCGTGTGGTAATAATTATTTTCTTCTGGGTGGAGTAGTAGAGGAGATCTGAAGGTCAATGTAACTTTTTTAAATGGGATGCTATAATTTTCTCTTCAGAATGTAACAGCAGGCACCGAGACGAATTCAACCATGTGCTACATGTTGGTATTCTGATTTGGATAAAGGTGAATGTATGTAAAAAACCTAAAAACAGCATCGTGAAATAAGAATTTTGTATCAGAATTTTCGGGAGCCCCTTTTGCGGAATCAAAATCCAGATTTTGAGAAATTGTATCAGGAGAATATGATGTGCCAGGAGGTAATCTTCTATAATAAACTATTATAGCAATATTCTAAGATATTTCGGAAGGGGTTGTAGTTATTAAAAATGTGTTCGTACAAAAGTTGCTTGGCAAAATGGGGTGCATCGTGTGGTAATAATTATTTTCTTCTGGGTGGAGTAGTAGAGGAGATCTGAAGGTCAATGTAACTTTTTTAAATGGGATGCTATAATTTTCTCTTCAGAATGTAACAGCAGGCACCGAGACGAATTCAACCATGTGCTACATGTTGGTATTCTGATTTGGATAAAGGTGAATGTATGTAAAAAACCTAAAAACAGCATCGTGAAATAAGAATTTTGTATCAGAATTTTCGGGAGCCCCTTTTGCGGAATCAAAATCCAGATTTTGAGAAATTGTATCAGGAGAATATGATGTGCCAGGAGGTAATCTTCTATAATAAACTATTATAGCAATATTCTAAGATATTTCGGAAGGGGTTGTAGTTATTAAAAATGTGTTCGTACAAAAGTTGCTTGGCAAAATGGGGTGCATCGTGTGGTAATAATTATTTTCTTCTGGGTGGAGTAGTAGAGGAGATCTGAAGGTCAATGTAACTTTTTTAAATGGGATGCTATAATTTTCTCTTCAGAATGTAACAGCAGGCACCGAGACGAATTCAACCATGTGCTACATGTTGGTATTCTGATTTGGATAAAGGTGAATGTATGTAAAAAACCTAAAAACAGCATCGTGAAATAAGAATTTTGTATCAGAATTTTCGGGAGCCCCTTTTGCGGAATCAAAATCCAGATTTTGAGAAATTGTATCAGGAGAATATGATGTGCCAGGAGGTAATCTTCTATAATAAACTATTATAGCAATATTCTAAGATATTTCGGAAGGGGTTGTAGTTATTAAAAATGTGTTCGTACAAAAGTTGCTTGGCAAAATGGGGTGCATCGTGTGGTAATAATTATTTTCTTCTGGGTGGAGTAGTAGAGGAGATCTGAAGGTCAATGTAACTTTTTTAAATGGGATGCTATAATTTTCTCTTCAGAATGTAACAGCAGGCACCGAGACGAATTCAACCATGTGCTACATGTTGGTATTCTGATTTGGATAAAGGTGAATGTATGTAAAAAACCTAAAAACAGCATCGTGAAATAAGAATTTTGTATCAGAATTTTCGGGAGCCCCTTTTGCGGAATCAAAATCCAGATTTTGAGAAATTGTATCAGGAGAATATGATGTGCCAGGAGGTAATCTTCTATAATAAACTATTATAGCAATATTCTAAGATATTTCGGAAGGGGTTGTAGTTATTAAAAATGTGTTCGTACAAAAGTTGCTTGGCAAAATGGGGTGCATCGTGTGGTAATAATTATTTTCTTCTGGGTGGAGTAGTAGAGGAGATCTGAAGGTCAATGTAACTTTTTTAAATGGGATGCTATAATTTTCTCTTCAGAATGTAACAGCAGGCACCGAGACGAATTCAACCATGTGCTACATGTTGGTATTCTGATTTGGATAAAGGTGAATGTATGTAAAAAACCTAAAAACAGCATCGTGAAATAAGAATTTTGTATCAGAATTTTCGGGAGCCCCTTTTGCGGAATCAAAATCCAGATTTTGAGAAATTGTATCAGGAGAATATGATGTGCCAGGAGGTAATCTTCTATAATAAACTATTATAGCAATATTCTAAGATATTTCGGAAGGGGTTGTAGTTATTAAAAATGTGTTCGTACAAAAGTTGCTTGGCAAAATGGGGTGCATCGTGTGGTAATAATTATTTTCTTCTGGGTGGAGTAGTAGAGGAGATCTGAAGGTCAATGTAACTTTTTTAAATGGGATGCTATAATTTTCTCTTCAGAATGTAACAGCAGGCACCGAGACGAATTCAACCATGTGCTACATGTTGGTATTCTGATTTGGATAAAGGTGAATGTATGTAAAAAACCTAAAAACAGCATCGTGAAATAAGAATTTTGTATCAGAATTTTCGGGAGCCCCTTTTGCGGAATCAAAATCCAGATTTTGAGAAATTGTATCAGGAGAATATGATGTGCCAGGAGGTAATCTTCTATAATAAACTATTATAGCAATATTCTAAGATATTTCGGAAGGGGTTGTAGTTATTAAAAATGTGTTCGTACAAAAGTTGCTTGGCAAAATGGGGTGCATCGTGTGGTAATAATTATTTTCTTCTGGGTGGAGTAGTAGAGGAGATCTGAAGGTCAATGTAACTTTTTTAAATGGGATGCTATAATTTTCTCTTCAGAATGTAACAGCAGGCACCGAGACGAATTCAACCATGTGCTACATGTTGGTATTCTGATTTGGATAAAGGTGAATGTATGTAAAAAACCTAAAAACAGCATCGTGAAATAAGAATTTTGTATCAGAATTTTCGGGAGCCCCTTTTGCGGAATCAAAATCCAGATTTTGAGAAATTGTATCAGGAGAATATGATGTGCCAGGAGGTAATCTTCTATAATAAACTATTATAGCAATATTCTAAGATATTTCGGAAGGGGTTGTAGTTATTAAAAATGTGTTCGTACAAAAGTTGCTTGGCAAAATGGGGTGCATCGTGTGGTAATAATTATTTTCTTCTGGGTGGAGTAGTAGAGGAGATCTGAAGGTCAATGTAACTTTTTTAAATGGGATGCTATAATTTTCTCTTCAGAATGTAACAGCAGGCACCGAGACGAATTCAACCATGTGCTACATGTTGGTATTCTGATTTGGATAAAGGTGAATGTATGTAAAAAACCTAAAAACAGCATCGTGAAATAAGAATTTTGTATCAGAATTTTCGGGAGCCCCTTTTGCGGAATCAAAATCCAGATTTTGAGAAATTGTATCAGGAGAATATGATGTGCCAGGAGGTAATCTTCTATAATAAACTATTATAGCAATATTCTAAGATATTTCGGAAGGGGTTGTAGTTATTAAAAATGTGTTCGTACAAAAGTTGCTTGGCAAAATGGGGTGCATCGTGTGGTAATAATTATTTTCTTCTGGGTGGAGTAGTAGAGGAGATCTGAAGGTCAATGTAACTTTTTTAAATGGGATGCTATAATTTTCTCTTCAGAATGTAACAGCAGGCACCGAGACGAATTCAACCATGTGCTACATGTTGGTATTCTGATTTGGATAAAGGTGAATGTATGTAAAAAACCTAAAAACAGCATCGTGAAATAAGAATTTTGTATCAGAATTTTCGGGAGCCCCTTTTGCGGAATCAAAATCCAGATTTTGAGAAATTGTATCAGGAGAATATGATGTGCCAGGAGGTAATCTTCTATAATAAACTATTATAGCAATATTCTAAGATATTTCGGAAGGGGTTGTAGTTATTAAAAATGTGTTCGTACAAAAGTTGCTTGGCAAAATGGGGTGCATCGTGTGGTAATAATTATTTTCTTCTGGGTGGAGTAGTAGAGGAGATCTGAAGGTCAATGTAACTTTTTTAAATGGGATGCTATAATTTTCTCTTCAGAATGTAACAGCAGGCACCGAGACGAATTCAACCATGTGCTACATGTTGGTATTCTGATTTGGATAAAGGTGAATGTATGTAAAAAACCTAAAAACAGCATCGTGAAATAAGAATTTTGTATCAGAATTTTCGGGAGCCCCTTTTGCGGAATCAAAATCCAGATTTTGAGAAATTGTATCAGGAGAATATGATGTGCCAGGAGGTAATCTTCTATAATAAACTATTATAGCAATATTCTAAGATATTTCGGAAGGGGTTGTAGTTATTAAAAATGTGTTCGTACAAAAGTTGCTTGGCAAAATGGGGTGCATCGTGTGGTAATAATTATTTTCTTCTGGGTGGAGTAGTAGAGGAGATCTGAAGGTCAATGTAACTTTTTTAAATGGGATGCTATAATTTTCTCTTCAGAATGTAACAGCAGGCACCGAGACGAATTCAACCATGTGCTACATGTTGGTATTCTGATTTGGATAAAGGTGAATGTATGTAAAAAACCTAAAAACAGCATCGTGAAATAAGAATTTTGTATCAGAATTTTCGGGAGCCCCTTTTGCGGAATCAAAATCCAGATTTTGAGAAATTGTATCAGGAGAATATGATGTGCCAGGAGGTAATCTTCTATAATAAACTATTATAGCAATATTCTAAGATATTTCGGAAGGGGTTGTAGTTATTAAAAATGTGTTCGTACAAAAGTTGCTTGGCAAAATGGGGTGCATCGTGTGGTAATAATTATTTTCTTCTGGGTGGAGTAGTAGAGGAGATCTGAAGGTCAATGTAACTTTTTTAAATGGGATGCTATAATTTTCTCTTCAGAATGTAACAGCAGGCACCGAGACGAATTCAACCATGTGCTACATGTTGGTATTCTGATTTGGATAAAGGTGAATGTATGTAAAAAACCTAAAAACAGCATCGTGAAATAAGAATTTTGTATCAGAATTTTCGGGAGCCCCTTTTGCGGAATCAAAATCCAGATTTTGAGAAATTGTATCAGGAGAATATGATGTGCCAGGAGGTAATCTTCTATAATAAACTATTATAGCAATATTCTAAGATATTTCGGAAGGGGTTGTAGTTATTAAAAATGTGTTCGTACAAAAGTTGCTTGGCAAAATGGGGTGCATCGTGTGGTAATAATTATTTTCTTCTGGGTGGAGTAGTAGAGGAGATCTGAAGGTCAATGTAACTTTTTTAAATGGGATGCTATAATTTTCTCTTCAGAATGTAACAGCAGGCACCGAGACGAATTCAACCATGTGCTACATGTTGGTATTCTGATTTGGATAAAGGTGAATGTATGTAAAAAACCTAAAAACAGCATCGTGAAATAAGAATTTTGTATCAGAATTTTCGGGAGCCCCTTTTGCGGAATCAAAATCCAGATTTTGAGAAATTGTATCAGGAGAATATGATGTGCCAGGAGGTAATCTTCTATAATAAACTATTATAGCAATATTCTAAGATATTTCGGAAGGGGTTGTAGTTATTAAAAATGTGTTCGTACAAAAGTTGCTTGGCAAAATGGGGTGCATCGTGTGGTAATAATTATTTTCTTCTGGGTGGAGTAGTAGAGGAGATCTGAAGGTCAATGTAACTTTTTTAAATGGGATGCTATAATTTTCTCTTCAGAATGTAACAGCAGGCACCGAGACGAATTCAACCATGTGCTACATGTTGGTATTCTGATTTGGATAAAGGTGAATGTATGTAAAAAACCTAAAAACAGCATCGTGAAATAAGAATTTTGTATCAGAATTTTCGGGAGCCCCTTTTGCGGAATCAAAATCCAGATTTTGAGAAATTGTATCAGGAGAATATGATGTGCCAGGAGGTAATCTTCTATAATAAACTATTATAGCAATATTCTAAGATATTTCGGAAGGGGTTGTAGTTATTAAAAATGTGTTCGTACAAAAGTTGCTTGGCAAAATGGGGTGCATCGTGTGGTAATAATTATTTTCTTCTGGGTGGAGTAGTAGAGGAGATCTGAAGGTCAATGTAACTTTTTTAAATGGGATGCTATAATTTTCTCTTCAGAATGTAACAGCAGGCACCGAGACGAATTCAACCATGTGCTACATGTTGGTATTCTGATTTGGATAAAGGTGAATGTATGTAAAAAACCTAAAAACAGCATCGTGAAATAAGAATTTTGTATCAGAATTTTCGGGAGCCCCTTTTGCGGAATCAAAATCCAGATTTTGAGAAATTGTATCAGGAGAATATGATGTGCCAGGAGGTAATCTTCTATAATAAACTATTATAGCAATATTCTAAGATATTTCGGAAGGGGTTGTAGTTATTAAAAATGTGTTCGTACAAAAGTTGCTTGGCAAAATGGGGTGCATCGTGTGGTAATAATTATTTTCTTCTGGGTGGAGTAGTAGAGGAGATCTGAAGGTCAATGTAACTTTTTTAAATGGGATGCTATAATTTTCTCTTCAGAATGTAACAGCAGGCACCGAGACGAATTCAACCATGTGCTACATGTTGGTATTCTGATTTGGATAAAGGTGAATGTATGTAAAAAACCTAAAAACAGCATCGTGAAATAAGAATTTTGTATCAGAATTTTCGGGAGCCCCTTTTGCGGAATCAAAATCCAGATTTTGAGAAATTGTATCAGGAGAATATGATGTGCCAGGAGGTAATCTTCTATAATAAACTATTATAGCAATATTCTAAGATATTTCGGAAGGGGTTGTAGTTATTAAAAATGTGTTCGTACAAAAGTTGCTTGGCAAAATGGGGTGCATCGTGTGGTAATAATTATTTTCTTCTGGGTGGAGTAGTAGAGGAGATCTGAAGGTCAATGTAACTTTTTTAAATGGGATGCTATAATTTTCTCTTCAGAATGTAACAGCAGGCACCGAGACGAATTCAACCATGTGCTACATGTTGGTATTCTGATTTGGATAAAGGTGAATGTATGTAAAAAACCTAAAAACAGCATCGTGAAATAAGAATTTTGTATCAGAATTTTCGGGAGCCCCTTTTGCGGAATCAAAATCCAGATTTTGAGAAATTGTATCAGGAGAATATGATGTGCCAGGAGGTAATCTTCTATAATAAACTATTATAGCAATATTCTAAGATATTTCGGAAGGGGTTGTAGTTATTAAAAATGTGTTCGTACAAAAGTTGCTTGGCAAAATGGGGTGCATCGTGTGGTAATAATTATTTTCTTCTGGGTGGAGTAGTAGAGGAGATCTGAAGGTCAATGTAACTTTTTTAAATGGGATGCTATAATTTTCTCTTCAGAATGTAACAGCAGGCACCGAGACGAATTCAACCATGTGCTACATGTTGGTATTCTGATTTGGATAAAGGTGAATGTATGTAAAAAACCTAAAAACAGCATCGTGAAATAAGAATTTTGTATCAGAATTTTCGGGAGCCCCTTTTGCGGAATCAAAATCCAGATTTTGAGAAATTGTATCAGGAGAATATGATGTGCCAGGAGGTAATCTTCTATAATAAACTATTATAGCAATATTCTAAGATATTTCGGAAGGGGTTGTAGTTATTAAAAATGTGTTCGTACAAAAGTTGCTTGGCAAAATGGGGTGCATCGTGTGGTAATAATTATTTTCTTCTGGGTGGAGTAGTAGAGGAGATCTGAAGGTCAATGTAACTTTTTTAAATGGGATGCTATAATTTTCTCTTCAGAATGTAACAGCAGGCACCGAGACGAATTCAACCATGTGCTACATGTTGGTATTCTGATTTGGATAAAGGTGAATGTATGTAAAAAACCTAAAAACAGCATCGTGAAATAAGAATTTTGTATCAGAATTTTCGGGAGCCCCTTTTGCGGAATCAAAATCCAGATTTTGAGAAATTGTATCAGGAGAATATGATGTGCCAGGAGGTAATCTTCTATAATAAACTATTATAGCAATATTCTAAGATATTTCGGAAGGGGTTGTAGTTATTAAAAATGTGTTCGTACAAAAGTTGCTTGGCAAAATGGGGTGCATCGTGTGGTAATAATTATTTTCTTCTGGGTGGAGTAGTAGAGGAGATCTGAAGGTCAATGTAACTTTTTTAAATGGGATGCTATAATTTTCTCTTCAGAATGTAACAGCAGGCACCGAGACGAATTCAACCATGTGCTACATGTTGGTATTCTGATTTGGATAAAGGTGAATGTATGTAAAAAACCTAAAAACAGCATCGTGAAATAAGAATTTTGTATCAGAATTTTCGGGAGCCCCTTTTGCGGAATCAAAATCCAGATTTTGAGAAATTGTATCAGGAGAATATGATGTGCCAGGAGGTAATCTTCTATAATAAACTATTATAGCAATATTCTAAGATATTTCGGAAGGGGTTGTAGTTATTAAAAATGTGTTCGTACAAAAGTTGCTTGGCAAAATGGGGTGCATCGTGTGGTAATAATTATTTTCTTCTGGGTGGAGTAGTAGAGGAGATCTGAAGGTCAATGTAACTTTTTTAAATGGGATGCTATAATTTTCTCTTCAGAATGTAACAGCAGGCACCGAGACGAATTCAACCATGTGCTACATGTTGGTATTCTGATTTGGATAAAGGTGAATGTATGTAAAAAACCTAAAAACAGCATCGTGAAATAAGAATTTTGTATCAGAATTTTCGGGAGCCCCTTTTGCGGAATCAAAATCCAGATTTTGAGAAATTGTATCAGGAGAATATGATGTGCCAGGAGGTAATCTTCTATAATAAACTATTATAGCAATATTCTAAGATATTTCGGAAGGGGTTGTAGTTATTAAAAATGTGTTCGTACAAAAGTTGCTTGGCAAAATGGGGTGCATCGTGTGGTAATAATTATTTTCTTCTGGGTGGAGTAGTAGAGGAGATCTGAAGGTCAATGTAACTTTTTTAAATGGGATGCTATAATTTTCTCTTCAGAATGTAACAGCAGGCACCGAGACGAATTCAACCATGTGCTACATGTTGGTATTCTGATTTGGATAAAGGTGAATGTATGTAAAAAACCTAAAAACAGCATCGTGAAATAAGAATTTTGTATCAGAATTTTCGGGAGCCCCTTTTGCGGAATCAAAATCCAGATTTTGAGAAATTGTATCAGGAGAATATGATGTGCCAGGAGGTAATCTTCTATAATAAACTATTATAGCAATATTCTAAGATATTTCGGAAGGGGTTGTAGTTATTAAAAATGTGTTCGTACAAAAGTTGCTTGGCAAAATGGGGTGCATCGTGTGGTAATAATTATTTTCTTCTGGGTGGAGTAGTAGAGGAGATCTGAAGGTCAATGTAACTTTTTTAAATGGGATGCTATAATTTTCTCTTCAGAATGTAACAGCAGGCACCGAGACGAATTCAACCATGTGCTACATGTTGGTATTCTGATTTGGATAAAGGTGAATGTATGTAAAAAACCTAAAAACAGCATCGTGAAATAAGAATTTTGTATCAGAATTTTCGGGAGCCCCTTTTGCGGAATCAAAATCCAGATTTTGAGAAATTGTATCAGGAGAATATGATGTGCCAGGAGGTAATCTTCTATAATAAACTATTATAGCAATATTCTAAGATATTTCGGAAGGGGTTGTAGTTATTAAAAATGTGTTCGTACAAAAGTTGCTTGGCAAAATGGGGTGCATCGTGTGGTAATAATTATTTTCTTCTGGGTGGAGTAGTAGAGGAGATCTGAAGGTCAATGTAACTTTTTTAAATGGGATGCTATAATTTTCTCTTCAGAATGTAACAGCAGGCACCGAGACGAATTCAACCATGTGCTACATGTTGGTATTCTGATTTGGATAAAGGTGAATGTATGTAAAAAACCTAAAAACAGCATCGTGAAATAAGAATTTTGTATCAGAATTTTCGGGAGCCCCTTTTGCGGAATCAAAATCCAGATTTTGAGAAATTGTATCAGGAGAATATGATGTGCCAGGAGGTAATCTTCTATAATAAACTATTATAGCAATATTCTAAGATATTTCGGAAGGGGTTGTAGTTATTAAAAATGTGTTCGTACAAAAGTTGCTTGGCAAAATGGGGTGCATCGTGTGGTAATAATTATTTTCTTCTGGGTGGAGTAGTAGAGGAGATCTGAAGGTCAATGTAACTTTTTTAAATGGGATGCTATAATTTTCTCTTCAGAATGTAACAGCAGGCACCGAGACGAATTCAACCATGTGCTACATGTTGGTATTCTGATTTGGATAAAGGTGAATGTATGTAAAAAACCTAAAAACAGCATCGTGAAATAAGAATTTTGTATCAGAATTTTCGGGAGCCCCTTTTGCGGAATCAAAATCCAGATTTTGAGAAATTGTATCAGGAGAATATGATGTGCCAGGAGGTAATCTTCTATAATAAACTATTATAGCAATATTCTAAGATATTTCGGAAGGGGTTGTAGTTATTAAAAATGTGTTCGTACAAAAGTTGCTTGGCAAAATGGGGTGCATCGTGTGGTAATAATTATTTTCTTCTGGGTGGAGTAGTAGAGGAGATCTGAAGGTCAATGTAACTTTTTTAAATGGGATGCTATAATTTTCTCTTCAGAATGTAACAGCAGGCACCGAGACGAATTCAACCATGTGCTACATGTTGGTATTCTGATTTGGATAAAGGTGAATGTATGTAAAAAACCTAAAAACAGCATCGTGAAATAAGAATTTTGTATCAGAATTTTCGGGAGCCCCTTTTGCGGAATCAAAATCCAGATTTTGAGAAATTGTATCAGGAGAATATGATGTGCCAGGAGGTAATCTTCTATAATAAACTATTATAGCAATATTCTAAGATATTTCGGAAGGGGTTGTAGTTATTAAAAATGTGTTCGTACAAAAGTTGCTTGGCAAAATGGGGTGCATCGTGTGGTAATAATTATTTTCTTCTGGGTGGAGTAGTAGAGGAGATCTGAAGGTCAATGTAACTTTTTTAAATGGGATGCTATAATTTTCTCTTCAGAATGTAACAGCAGGCACCGAGACGAATTCAACCATGTGCTACATGTTGGTATTCTGATTTGGATAAAGGTGAATGTATGTAAAAAACCTAAAAACAGCATCGTGAAATAAGAATTTTGTATCAGAATTTTCGGGAGCCCCTTTTGCGGAATCAAAATCCAGATTTTGAGAAATTGTATCAGGAGAATATGATGTGCCAGGAGGTAATCTTCTATAATAAACTATTATAGCAATATTCTAAGATATTTCGGAAGGGGTTGTAGTTATTAAAAATGTGTTCGTACAAAAGTTGCTTGGCAAAATGGGGTGCATCGTGTGGTAATAATTATTTTCTTCTGGGTGGAGTAGTAGAGGAGATCTGAAGGTCAATGTAACTTTTTTAAATGGGATGCTATAATTTTCTCTTCAGAATGTAACAGCAGGCACCGAGACGAATTCAACCATGTGCTACATGTTGGTATTCTGATTTGGATAAAGGTGAATGTATGTAAAAAACCTAAAAACAGCATCGTGAAATAAGAATTTTGTATCAGAATTTTCGGGAGCCCCTTTTGCGGAATCAAAATCCAGATTTTGAGAAATTGTATCAGGAGAATATGATGTGCCAGGAGGTAATCTTCTATAATAAACTATTATAGCAATATTCTAAGATATTTCGGAAGGGGTTGTAGTTATTAAAAATGTGTTCGTACAAAAGTTGCTTGGCAAAATGGGGTGCATCGTGTGGTAATAATTATTTTCTTCTGGGTGGAGTAGTAGAGGAGATCTGAAGGTCAATGTAACTTTTTTAAATGGGATGCTATAATTTTCTCTTCAGAATGTAACAGCAGGCACCGAGACGAATTCAACCATGTGCTACATGTTGGTATTCTGATTTGGATAAAGGTGAATGTATGTAAAAAACCTAAAAACAGCATCGTGAAATAAGAATTTTGTATCAGAATTTTCGGGAGCCCCTTTTGCGGAATCAAAATCCAGATTTTGAGAAATTGTATCAGGAGAATATGATGTGCCAGGAGGTAATCTTCTATAATAAACTATTATAGCAATATTCTAAGATATTTCGGAAGGGGTTGTAGTTATTAAAAATGTGTTCGTACAAAAGTTGCTTGGCAAAATGGGGTGCATCGTGTGGTAATAATTATTTTCTTCTGGGTGGAGTAGTAGAGGAGATCTGAAGGTCAATGTAACTTTTTTAAATGGGATGCTATAATTTTCTCTTCAGAATGTAACAGCAGGCACCGAGACGAATTCAACCATGTGCTACATGTTGGTATTCTGATTTGGATAAAGGTGAATGTATGTAAAAAACCTAAAAACAGCATCGTGAAATAAGAATTTTGTATCAGAATTTTCGGGAGCCCCTTTTGCGGAATCAAAATCCAGATTTTGAGAAATTGTATCAGGAGAATATGATGTGCCAGGAGGTAATCTTCTATAATAAACTATTATAGCAATATTCTAAGATATTTCGGAAGGGGTTGTAGTTATTAAAAATGTGTTCGTACAAAAGTTGCTTGGCAAAATGGGGTGCATCGTGTGGTAATAATTATTTTCTTCTGGGTGGAGTAGTAGAGGAGATCTGAAGGTCAATGTAACTTTTTTAAATGGGATGCTATAATTTTCTCTTCAGAATGTAACAGCAGGCACCGAGACGAATTCAACCATGTGCTACATGTTGGTATTCTGATTTGGATAAAGGTGAATGTATGTAAAAAACCTAAAAACAGCATCGTGAAATAAGAATTTTGTATCAGAATTTTCGGGAGCCCCTTTTGCGGAATCAAAATCCAGATTTTGAGAAATTGTATCAGGAGAATATGATGTGCCAGGAGGTAATCTTCTATAATAAACTATTATAGCAATATTCTAAGATATTTCGGAAGGGGTTGTAGTTATTAAAAATGTGTTCGTACAAAAGTTGCTTGGCAAAATGGGGTGCATCGTGTGGTAATAATTATTTTCTTCTGGGTGGAGTAGTAGAGGAGATCTGAAGGTCAATGTAACTTTTTTAAATGGGATGCTATAATTTTCTCTTCAGAATGTAACAGCAGGCACCGAGACGAATTCAACCATGTGCTACATGTTGGTATTCTGATTTGGATAAAGGTGAATGTATGTAAAAAACCTAAAAACAGCATCGTGAAATAAGAATTTTGTATCAGAATTTTCGGGAGCCCCTTTTGCGGAATCAAAATCCAGATTTTGAGAAATTGTATCAGGAGAATATGATGTGCCAGGAGGTAATCTTCTATAATAAACTATTATAGCAATATTCTAAGATATTTCGGAAGGGGTTGTAGTTATTAAAAATGTGTTCGTACAAAAGTTGCTTGGCAAAATGGGGTGCATCGTGTGGTAATAATTATTTTCTTCTGGGTGGAGTAGTAGAGGAGATCTGAAGGTCAATGTAACTTTTTTAAATGGGATGCTATAATTTTCTCTTCAGAATGTAACAGCAGGCACCGAGACGAATTCAACCATGTGCTACATGTTGGTATTCTGATTTGGATAAAGGTGAATGTATGTAAAAAACCTAAAAACAGCATCGTGAAATAAGAATTTTGTATCAGAATTTTCGGGAGCCCCTTTTGCGGAATCAAAATCCAGATTTTGAGAAATTGTATCAGGAGAATATGATGTGCCAGGAGGTAATCTTCTATAATAAACTATTATAGCAATATTCTAAGATATTTCGGAAGGGGTTGTAGTTATTAAAAATGTGTTCGTACAAAAGTTGCTTGGCAAAATGGGGTGCATCGTGTGGTAATAATTATTTTCTTCTGGGTGGAGTAGTAGAGGAGATCTGAAGGTCAATGTAACTTTTTTAAATGGGATGCTATAATTTTCTCTTCAGAATGTAACAGCAGGCACCGAGACGAATTCAACCATGTGCTACATGTTGGTATTCTGATTTGGATAAAGGTGAATGTATGTAAAAAACCTAAAAACAGCATCGTGAAATAAGAATTTTGTATCAGAATTTTCGGGAGCCCCTTTTGCGGAATCAAAATCCAGATTTTGAGAAATTGTATCAGGAGAATATGATGTGCCAGGAGGTAATCTTCTATAATAAACTATTATAGCAATATTCTAAGATATTTCGGAAGGGGTTGTAGTTATTAAAAATGTGTTCGTACAAAAGTTGCTTGGCAAAATGGGGTGCATCGTGTGGTAATAATTATTTTCTTCTGGGTGGAGTAGTAGAGGAGATCTGAAGGTCAATGTAACTTTTTTAAATGGGATGCTATAATTTTCTCTTCAGAATGTAACAGCAGGCACCGAGACGAATTCAACCATGTGCTACATGTTGGTATTCTGATTTGGATAAAGGTGAATGTATGTAAAAAACCTAAAAACAGCATCGTGAAATAAGAATTTTGTATCAGAATTTTCGGGAGCCCCTTTTGCGGAATCAAAATCCAGATTTTGAGAAATTGTATCAGGAGAATATGATGTGCCAGGAGGTAATCTTCTATAATAAACTATTATAGCAATATTCTAAGATATTTCGGAAGGGGTTGTAGTTATTAAAAATGTGTTCGTACAAAAGTTGCTTGGCAAAATGGGGTGCATCGTGTGGTAATAATTATTTTCTTCTGGGTGGAGTAGTAGAGGAGATCTGAAGGTCAATGTAACTTTTTTAAATGGGATGCTATAATTTTCTCTTCAGAATGTAACAGCAGGCACCGAGACGAATTCAACCATGTGCTACATGTTGGTATTCTGATTTGGATAAAGGTGAATGTATGTAAAAAACCTAAAAACAGCATCGTGAAATAAGAATTTTGTATCAGAATTTTCGGGAGCCCCTTTTGCGGAATCAAAATCCAGATTTTGAGAAATTGTATCAGGAGAATATGATGTGCCAGGAGGTAATCTTCTATAATAAACTATTATAGCAATATTCTAAGATATTTCGGAAGGGGTTGTAGTTATTAAAAATGTGTTCGTACAAAAGTTGCTTGGCAAAATGGGGTGCATCGTGTGGTAATAATTATTTTCTTCTGGGTGGAGTAGTAGAGGAGATCTGAAGGTCAATGTAACTTTTTTAAATGGGATGCTATAATTTTCTCTTCAGAATGTAACAGCAGGCACCGAGACGAATTCAACCATGTGCTACATGTTGGTATTCTGATTTGGATAAAGGTGAATGTATGTAAAAAACCTAAAAACAGCATCGTGAAATAAGAATTTTGTATCAGAATTTTCGGGAGCCCCTTTTGCGGAATCAAAATCCAGATTTTGAGAAATTGTATCAGGAGAATATGATGTGCCAGGAGGTAATCTTCTATAATAAACTATTATAGCAATATTCTAAGATATTTCGGAAGGGGTTGTAGTTATTAAAAATGTGTTCGTACAAAAGTTGCTTGGCAAAATGGGGTGCATCGTGTGGTAATAATTATTTTCTTCTGGGTGGAGTAGTAGAGGAGATCTGAAGGTCAATGTAACTTTTTTAAATGGGATGCTATAATTTTCTCTTCAGAATGTAACAGCAGGCACCGAGACGAATTCAACCATGTGCTACATGTTGGTATTCTGATTTGGATAAAGGTGAATGTATGTAAAAAACCTAAAAACAGCATCGTGAAATAAGAATTTTGTATCAGAATTTTCGGGAGCCCCTTTTGCGGAATCAAAATCCAGATTTTGAGAAATTGTATCAGGAGAATATGATGTGCCAGGAGGTAATCTTCTATAATAAACTATTATAGCAATATTCTAAGATATTTCGGAAGGGGTTGTAGTTATTAAAAATGTGTTCGTACAAAAGTTGCTTGGCAAAATGGGGTGCATCGTGTGGTAATAATTATTTTCTTCTGGGTGGAGTAGTAGAGGAGATCTGAAGGTCAATGTAACTTTTTTAAATGGGATGCTATAATTTTCTCTTCAGAATGTAACAGCAGGCACCGAGACGAATTCAACCATGTGCTACATGTTGGTATTCTGATTTGGATAAAGGTGAATGTATGTAAAAAACCTAAAAACAGCATCGTGAAATAAGAATTTTGTATCAGAATTTTCGGGAGCCCCTTTTGCGGAATCAAAATCCAGATTTTGAGAAATTGTATCAGGAGAATATGATGTGCCAGGAGGTAATCTTCTATAATAAACTATTATAGCAATATTCTAAGATATTTCGGAAGGGGTTGTAGTTATTAAAAATGTGTTCGTACAAAAGTTGCTTGGCAAAATGGGGTGCATCGTGTGGTAATAATTATTTTCTTCTGGGTGGAGTAGTAGAGGAGATCTGAAGGTCAATGTAACTTTTTTAAATGGGATGCTATAATTTTCTCTTCAGAATGTAACAGCAGGCACCGAGACGAATTCAACCATGTGCTACATGTTGGTATTCTGATTTGGATAAAGGTGAATGTATGTAAAAAACCTAAAAACAGCATCGTGAAATAAGAATTTTGTATCAGAATTTTCGGGAGCCCCTTTTGCGGAATCAAAATCCGGATTTTGAGAAATTGTATCAGGAGAATATGATGTGCCAGGAGGTAATCTTCTATAATAAACTATTATAGCAATATTCTAAGATATTTCGGAAGGGGTTGTAGTTATTAAAAATGTGTTCGTACAAAAGTTGCTTGGCAAAATGGGGTGCATCGTGTGGTAATAATTATTTTCTTCTGGGTGGAGTAGTAGAGGAGATCTGAAGGTCAATGTAACTTTTTTAAATGGGATGCTATAATTTTCTCTTCAGAATGTAACAGCAGGCACCGAGACGAATTCAACCGTGTGCTACATGTTGGTATTCTGATTTGGATAAAGGTGAATGTATGTAAAAAACCTAAAAACAGCATCGTGAAATAAGAATTTTGTATCAGAATTTTCGGGAGCCCCTTTTGCGGAATCAAAATCCAGATTTTGAGAAATTGTATCAGGAGAATATGATGTGCCAGGAGGTATTCTTCGTGCCACTTCCCAGAATTTTAGTGACGTCGAATTCCAGGAATTTCCGGGATCCCCTTTTGCGAAACCAAGTTCCAGGATTTTTAAAAATGTATCAGAAGAACAATAGTACCGCCGTATTTCTCTATATAGAATTTTGCTATAATAGTTTATAATTTTTACTTTTATTAGTCAGTGTCTGTAGAGATAGTACGTACTTTGTAAATAGTATAAATTATACAAATTATATATTAAGTATTAAAATAATGTAGAAAGAAAGATAAAAATAAACAAATAAAGTGTGATATAAATGTATTTATTTAACATACCTTCCAAAATGGTTTCCAAAAATTTCGCACTCCTAAAATCAGAATCTTGACATAAGAACTTTGTATCAGGAGAATATGATGTGCCAGGAGGTATTCTTCGTGCCACTTCCCAGAATTTTAGTGACGTCGAATTCCAGGAATTTCCGGGATCCCCTTTTGCGAAACCAAGTTCCAGGATTTTTAAAAATGTATCAGAAGAACAATAGTACCGCCGTATTTCTCTATATAGAATATTGCTATAATAGTTTATAATTTTTACTTTTATCAGTCAGTGTCTGTAGAGATAGTACGTACTTTGTAAATAGTATAAATTATACAAATTATATATTAAGTATTAAAATAATGTAGAAAGAAAGATAAAAATAAACAAATAAAGTGTGATATAAATGTATTTATTTAACATACCTTCCAAAATGGTTTCCAAAAATTTCGCACTCCTAAAATCAGAATCTTGACATAAGAACTTTGTATCAGGAGAATATGATGTGCCAGGAGGTATTCTTCGTGCCACTTCCCAGAATTTTAGTGACGTCGAATTCCAGGAATTTCCGGGATCCCCTTTTGCGAAACCAAGTTCCAGGATTTTTAAAAATGTATCAGAAGAACAATAGTACCGCCGTATTTCTCTATATAGAATTTTGCTATAATAGTTTATAATTTTTACTTTTATTAGTCAGTGTCTGTAGAGATAGTACGTACTTTGTAAATAGTATAAATTATACAAATTATATATTAAGTATTAAAATAATGTAGAAAGAAAGATAAAAATAAACAAATAAAGTGTGATATAAATGTATTTATTTAACATACCTTCCAAAATGGTTTCCAAAAATTTCGCACTCCTAAAATCAGAATCTTGACATAAGAACTTTGTATCAGGAGAATATGATGTGCCAGGAGGTATTCTTCGTGCCACTTCCCAGAATTTTAGTGACGTCGAATTCCAGGAATTCCTGGAAACCGTTTGTACCGAGTTTTGTTCTTCTCTGTATCAAACCGATATTTTTCGTTTTTTTTTCTACTTTTGTATTTCGAAACTTCTGTGCAATGTTTTTCTACATTATTTCTTGCTTTTTAAGTGAAATTTTGTAAGGGCTGGATAAGGGAGTTAGGTTTATAAATGAATAAACAATTGCTTTAGTTTAACTCTATGTTTATTGAAAATTCTTTCAATTATAATGTTACATAAATGTTACATTGTTAATTCTAACGCACTTATAACTACTAACTGTAAAACTTACTTAAATATTAGATTCTTAACTTTAACGCACTTATAATTACAAATTGTAAAACTTACATATCAGTATTTTTACATACAACATATTTTTATAATTATTTAACATATAGCTTAAGCGCAGTACAATATTCTTATGAAATAAAGACATTCTACAATTACATATGTACTTATATATTCAGTATAACTATTGAAGAACAGTATACTCTCCGTAGATAAATCCTTTCCATTGTTTATTGGTAAAATGAAATTAGACTCAGAAACCAAGGATCTCAAGTTTGCAGATTTGTATTAGGAGAACATGATGTGACAGGAAGTATTCTTCTATGCAACTATTCTGCAATAGTTTAGCGTAGTGTCCAATTCCAAAAATTACCGAACACTGATATCTGAGAAACTGCCAGAAAGTTTCCCGTTGATTTGATGATGTTAATGTGCAGGTTATGTGGCATAGAAATGTATAACAAATACATCTTCTAATCTGCAACACAGCAAAATACGTTATTATTAACTACTTGAATAAAATTATAATACTTTATACTTACATACGATATAACAAAATTGATCATTTTCAATCAGGTTTGAATTTGATGGATTATGTTTACTGTCAGTAGATAAATCCTTCCCATTGTTTACTGGTAACATGAAACTAGACTCAGAAACCATGGATCTCGAGTTTGCAAAGTTGTATTTATCTAGTTATGTATCATTAAACTAAAGCAGCTTGTACATAAAATTACAGGGACTTTGTCATAACCTCACACAAAAGGGATGAACGTAACTACCCGACCATTAATGAATAATAGAAAACGTAGAAGCACTGGCTAATTTGGTATCGAATTTTACATTTTCGAACACGAAAAACCGATCTACAATAGTCTGAACCTTGAATAACTCATACTATTAATTATTGTAACGCAACGATTAAAAATTATACATCACAGCCCGCGCCAGGTACGCCGATGCACCAGCGAGTGGAAAGATTCCGCGAGAGCGTCACCCCTCTCACTCGCACCAAGCCAACGCAGTATGCTAATGCGTAAGAGGGAGAGAACACTCGTCCGACGATCGGACCTTTCACTCCCTCAATGTGCGAGAGAGAGCACCGAGCATCTAGTTTCTCACTCCCTCTACGCCAAACTCACGCCTGCGCACAACACCAATGTGCGAGAGAGTGAACACTAGTCCGCCAATCGGACCTCTCACTCTCTCAATGTGCGAGAGAGTGAACACTAGTCCGCCATTCGGACCTCTCACTCCCACAATGTGCGAGAGAGTGAACACTAGTCCGCCATTCGGACCTCTCACTCCCACAATGTGCGAGAGAGTGAACACTAGTCCGCCATTCGGACCTCTCACTCCCACAATGTGCGAGAGAGTGAACACTAGTCCGCCAATCTCACCTCTCACTCTCTCAATGTGCGAGTGAGAGCACCGAGCATCTAGTCTCTCACTCCCTCTACGCCAAACTCGCGCCTGCGCACAACACCAATGTGCGAGAGAGTGAACACTAGTCAGTCAATCGGACCTCTCACTCTCTCAATGTGCGATTTAATCTTTAATATTTCAATATTTCGGGCTTCTAGGATTAATCGGACAATTGGAATCGATAATTAGTGTAAAATAGAAGCGATTAGATGCTTCAAACACGCGAAAACAGCAAAAAATTATTTTCTTAAAAAATAATCATTGTAGGTACGGCAGATTCCTGTCAATTTTTGAGCAGTTTCAGCACTTTTCGAAGAGATGGCGCTAGAGGTTAAAATTTAAAAATATTTTTTAATTTTTAATTATTTATGCAAAATACAACGATTTTAATGAAAAAAATCATTAAATATAAACAATTTAAGTATTTTTTATCTTTTAGTTCTTGCAAAATGAAGAAAATACAACGGGGAATATATATTTCTCTTAATATAACAGTGCTATAAAAATGGTATATTTAACATTTGTTTCAGTATTTTAATCTCAACAAATTTCAATTAATTATGGTCAATTATAATTCCTAATGGTAATTACAAGTTATATCCTTCCATTTCTTATTCTGTTAATGCTTGACGTGTTCGAGGGTTTGTGCCATTTCGATATTAATTTCACTGCAATTTCGATGCAGTCTCCTGTAATACACAAATTTTCTTAAAATTAACATTAAAAACCCTAATCATTTAGGTGTTCTAACTGAAGAATACCTCTACACTATAATTACAAAATTTTTATTTCAAAATTCGTACCTATCTCTTCTATTGGATAAAGTTTCCTCGACAATGTACCGTCCTCAGTTGCTCTTTAAAACAATTGAAAAATAAAGCTTGAACGATATTAAATTCATTATTTTATAATAATACAATGTTTTATCTTTCTACTATTCAAATTAGATGACCCCAGGACTGTATTTATAATACCGAAAAATATTCTGCAATTTTTACTTATTCCTTCTGTTGGGATATCCAGCCATTCAGTCATTCCCTTTATTCTAAGGTACGATTACTCTCATAACATTCTACCATTTGTTTTTTACTTTTATGTTCAATATTACTTGTGTTTAACGCTTCCTGTTCTACCGAGGCGCTTGTCCCGAGGCGACTAGGCTCGACGCTACACTGACGGTACTGAGCGCGCGCCCGAGACGCGCTCTGATTGGTCAGTGTTTTTGCTTAATAATTCAAAAACGAAGCTCCATCCGACAATTTTGAGAAGGAAACTGTTGTTCAAAATCCTCTAAACTACCCCCCCATTTCTGGTTCTTACACTAGTTCTGGGACACCCTGTATATGACCAATAACAAGAAGTTCGCATGAATTTGTTTATTATGTATACGATTGTACTTTTATTATTCTGGTGCGAATAAATGTATTTTTAGTGGTTTTACGTACAGCATTATATCAATTTTTAAATTTGTCTTAATGTCTTCATAACAAAAGCAACGAAATACACAATTCATAATCGAAATCATATTTGGTAAGATAAGTAATCGATAAGTTCTCGAATTTTAATTTCTATCTTGTTTAGTTCAGCATCTTTTCTGTTTCCCCTTGTAATAGCTCAAACGTCAGTCAGATGACGATTCAGTGGTTTTTCCTGGTATAATTCTTATAATTATACTTTTTAATTGCAGAATATAGAATAAAATCAATGATGTACGTGCAGGAGGTTTTGAAAAACGTCGGTATTTCAGTCGTGGCGTTAACTATCACAAAGTTATTGATCTACCACGTCCGTGGTTCTAGTAGCGCTTAGTCACACCGTACCTCCATAGGACGACCACCTAGTCTCTCACTATTCATAGGTTTAACCAAAAAGTGCTGTAAACGGTGTGACTTGAAGTTTTAGAATGATTGACAGGTACAGTGAGTGGGCACGAAACAAGGTTAACGTATCAATGAAAGATTATTGAAAGGCAAGATTGACAACGATCCGGAGTTGAGGGAAACGTGCGCGTCCAAAGATACGGTTAAGAATGTCGGATTACTTCGAGGAAATGGGTTGGACACCGTTGGGCGACGGTGAAGCACCGAATCATTTGATACAAATGGCTAGATTGTTACGTGACTTTGGTATGTGGGACCTGTTGGGGCAAACGACCAGGTTACCACCGCCTGCATCGAAGTCTGCCATCGAGAATCTACAAGAGATCGAGATTGCCCCTTCCGACTCGAAACAATGCCCTGTTTGTTTGAAGGACTTCGAGGCGGGGATATTCGCAAAACGCATGCCTTGTAAACATATTTTTCATCAAGAATGTATAATACCGTGGTTAGAAAAGGTATCAATTTTGTGCCAGTCATTCACGTCGAATTCGTAAGCAAAACACGACTCGTTCGATAAAACAAACATCGTACTTGCTTACAGACGAACTCGTGTCCGCTCTGCAGATATCAGTTACCAACGGACGATGAGGATTACGAAATGTACAGGAAGGAAAAGCAGCGCGCGATTGACAGGGAAAAAGATTTAGAAACTTTACACAATTCGATGTTTCTATAGAAACATAATTGTACGTTTGTTTATAAGCACGGCGTGTTCTATTTTTTAATATAAAAACCTTCGATACCATTAAATTATTATACAATGTTATCATCGAGAGGCTTGCGAAAAGGGTACACGAATGAAATTTCACGGAATTTGATATTGTAATTCTATATTGATTATTTTTCAAATGTGGGATACTGTTATTGCTACAAAATTATATGAAAATATGTATCGATAAAATTTGAAACAATGTTCTAATAAAATATCTATTGATTTTATTTTAAAACGGGGTGTACATTAATGGAGGAAATTGAAATTTACAAACTTAAATTTCTTGTGTACTTTTATACAAAAATTTATTTCGTGTAAGTTATTTTTGTAGAAACCGTCTCTTTGTTTTAACAATAGTCGAATCAATTTTATCATAAAGCTGTCTATAAAATTAACATAATTATTGTAAACAATCAATATTATTATAAGAATTTATAATTTTACCAATAAACGTTTACTTTCGTATTTTCGCAATTTTGTATGTACATAAAATTCGAACCAATGTGTATAATAAAAAAAAAATAAATGAATAAAAACTATAATAATAATAATTAAAGGATAGTAAGAGAAATTTCAAGTTTCATTATTTACCCGTATCTGGACGACAATGTAATTTATTTCCGTCAAATAAATAATTCATTGGCAACACGAGGAATTCTTATCGCGTTCTAGGGGTTGCTGCGGTGATAAATGAAAAGGCCATCTTTTATTAATAGGAAATAATGTTTATTATACAGTGTACATATTTATTAACTTCATTTATTTTATTTCTGTTATAAATTTTATATTAATAATTGTATTATGCTTTGCCGAGCGACGAATGCCTTGATCAGTGTGCGCTTAATCTATAACAATCTCCGTAAAAAGTATAGAAACTTCTGCTTTTTATTTTGTTCGTTTGTTTGTTTTCCTTTCCTCCCGCCGCCCCGTTTAAATCTTCGCCCGGTCAAACCCTTCTAACCCCGCCCCAAACCCCCAACCCCGATTCATCCCCCGTTTGACATTGATCACCGTGAGTTATACCACCAAAGAGTATCGCCAAAATATGTTGCGCTGAAAACGGCATAATCGTTCGGCATATACAAATAATAGTACTGTCGAAGTTAAAGTAATTGGCGGATTATTCATTTCCTTTGTTCATTTTTTTTCTCTTTTCTTTTTTTTTTTTTTTTTGGGGAGGGAGGGCCAGTGACGGCATTTCGCAAACGAAATGGCACGTCCCCGCCGCCACCGCCGCCGCCGCCTTCGCAACACTGCGGTCGCGTGTCATTTTTCTTTATATCTCAAAATCTTCTCCCCTTCGAAATACTTCACCCTAGGATTAGTATCTGTTATCAATTATCTTTATAATATGCGTAATAATATAAATAATGTCGTTAATATAGCTATAATGATTACCGTTTGTTTTTTTTTTCTCATTTAGTGATAAACTATCTGAATGGTACATTCTCTTTGCTAATGGCCATGTCCGTTATAGCTAATTTTATGTAGTCTGTATGCGAGCTCCGAATGGGATAGGTACGTCGTACAGAGAACTTTTCGGCTCGGCGTAGTTTGTTTTTTTGTTTACTTTTCTCTTTCTTTGTTGTTTGTTTGTTTGTTTGTTTATTTGTTTTTTTTTTTTTAAATGAAAGAAAAAGAAGAAAGAAAGAAACAAAGAAACGAACGGAACGAACCGAAGAATCGAAACGAAGAGAGAAAGAAAAAGGACTATTCGACGAATACAGGAACACGTCTGTGGCGTGAAAATGCGAACGTCGAAGAACCTTCCTTCGTTTACCGATTCGTGAAATTCTTTTACACAGCAACGTGTTGTTCCCCGCCTCTCGTTCCCTTTCCCGATTTTTGCTTTTCTTTTTTTTTTCGTTTCCGTGGAACAGAAAAAGCAAAGTTGTTCGACAACGCGTTCCCGTGCCGAAACGAAAGGGACAATAACATTTTCCTTCCGGTGAAGAGAAGCGTTCGCTCGAAGAAGCGTCAAAAGGGGTTTTGCATGTCAACAAATTCGAAAGATAAAAGGAACTTTCATCAACGACACGCAAAACGGTACTTCACGATCCTCGACGAAATGTAGGTTCTCTCGAAGTACGCTTAAAAAATTCTCTCTCCCATTCTCTCTGTCTTTCACACGGTCTTCTGTTCTCCTTTCTCTCGACTAATTCTCTCGCACACGTCACCGTGTTCTAGTCTTTGATATATTTATATATATATGTATATATGTATATATAAATATATATATAAATGTACGACGTTAATTTAAATGTCACCCAGATTCTGTTTCTATGTACGTGTATACGCGTGTATATGTATGTGGTGTGTGTGCGTGCGCGTGTGTGTGTGTACAATTTCATATTTTCGTTCTCGCTTGCTTGAATGTATGTATCTAGCTTCCTAACGTAAGTGTTTTAAGTATAATTAGTTTTATTTTATATAATGTATTAGTTTTTTTTTCCTTGTTATAATAATAATCATAATAATAATAATAATCATCATCATCCCGTAATAATCATAATCGATAACCATAATAATAGCAATAATAATATTAACCATCATCACCGTCGTGATCATAATCGCGATGATGCCGTTAATTCGTCATATCGATATACATTACATATTTATATTACACGTTCCTTATGAAAATAATACTCCAAACTGGCATATCTTCCGTTCGCGCTGTTTTTCCCAAAAGTTTCCCCCTTTTAATTATCTCGGCTCGTTTCCTGATCACTCTCTATCTCTCTCTCTTTCTCTCTCTCTCTCCGCTCTTTTCCCCTCGCCGCGACGTTTGTCGTTCTCGCCCCAAACGTTCTCATTTTTTTTTTTACTTTTCGTTCGTTAAACTTTTACAATAACAATTCTATCGCTAGTAGAAACGGTCGATTTCTCATTGCAACCCTGGAACGAGTTTCTTTTCTTTCTTTCTTTTTTTTTTTTTTTGTTTCGAGACGGGACGCGTTAACGATCAACCAATCGCATCGCGATTCGATATAACTTTTATTATACAGCGACTTTACATTCTGCCGTGAAATTATTTAACACTCGTAACATACCATTGACCATTGACGTTCCTCGCGTGCGCTTCAAGGTTTTTTCCATCGAGACGATTCGTCCCGGCCCAAGGAAACGCGTGCCGTTCAAGCCTTTATTTACAATCTCGTTGATAATCGTTTCGTTCTCTCGTCTTTTCACGTTTGTACGCCGCTCGCAAGATTCTCGATCGACGAGACGCGCGCCACACTCCCTACCAGGCCACGATAAATCGTCTCGATTTCACTCGGTTTTTAATTTTTGTTTTCCTTTCCTAAGTACATATACAATATCGAAATATTTCTATAACCGCGAATCTTATCATTGTTCCGCGCATGCATTCGTAAAATTTGTCGCGCTGATATGCTAAAACTCTCCCTCCCTCGCTTACCATACTCCCATTAATATAAATTAATCCTTATCTAACGTTGTTTCGATTTCTCGTTTGCCGTCTCTGCCATCCCGATCGTTTCGCACGATCGTCTGCTTCTTTCTGCTTCATTCACACACGCACTCACTTGCGTACAATAACTTTATCTCGTACGTCGTCTTGTTATCACGACTCACGATTCTCGTTCTAAATACAATAATCTTTTTCTCATTTTTCATTTTAAGCATAATTACCGTCATCGTGATAATAATAATCGTAACAATAAGTGTTAATAATCATAATAATAAGAATAATCGATAATGATAATGTTAATAATAGTATTCGTTAATAAATAGATCCGTGATGAGATCAATTCACAAATTCAATTTTTTATATTATATCGTTAGCAAGGATTAATACTGTTGTACTTACAATAAACGGTTTTATATAACGTTCGTTCCTTTTCTCGCACGCTTCTGTGCTTCTCAAAATGTTCAATTCTTTCCTAACTTACAATCTTCTGGTCTACTTCGAATACAGAACCGATGTAATCTCCTTCGTTCACGGACTAATTTCGAATCGGAGCTAGTTCTTTCAACCCTCGAAAAGCGGACACGGATCAATCATGACCCCGATCTACAGCACATGCACAACGTTACCTCCACTGAAATTAAGCAACTAAATTTTCCAACGAAGTAGTTTTGTGTATTGAAAAATAATATCTGAGGAAATAGCCTAAAATTTAGAAAATAGAGTTTGGAATCAAATTTAAACAATCATTGTTTCAATGACCCGCCTTTAGAGGGTTAAATAAAACGTATGTATTTTATTTTATTAATTATAAAGAAAATTGAGTTACGACATAAAAATAGCAAACACTTCGTAATTTCCTGCTTCGTTTTATAGCAGTAACGAATTGTTGTCGATTTGGAGAATAACATCAGTAACCTAATAATTTTACAAGAATTATAAATAATTGTCGACTTCTAAAGGAATGTGATTTTTCAAAGAAAAAACGGAATTAATCTGAGATAACCTGTAGTATAAAAAATGTAGCAAAATTATTCGTACTCTCTCATTTAATAACTGGTCATACATGATCCTGATTGTATTATGAAAAAAATATAATATTTTGGATGTTTTTTAAACGAAATGTTGTTGAATGAATACCTTGAATCAGAGTTTGTCAATAAAAGTGTTATATGACACAAAAGCTTAATTAGTATCATAAGAGATTACAAATAAAATGTTTTGGAAATTGTTGAAAAACAAGCGTACACCAGGCTGAATTTTCTTTCGAGAACATCGGTCTGCACACGAGTAATAATTCGCAAGCGAGAATCGCGGCATTAAAAGGGCGAGATCCGTCGTCAAGGGGAAAAAGGGGGAGGGCGTTCCAGAAGACGCGTCCCACAGGTGCAGCGAACGTTTTATTAATTTCCATGCACTATATAAGTTTTTTAGTACTTCGCTATGTAGGACATTACGTTTGCACCGGCATTTAATGCACACCCAGTGTGACAATGGTTGCAACTTCTTTTTTTTTTCTCTTCTTCTTCTTCTTTTTATGTACAAATGCTTTCGGGCCCGGACGGACATCGACGAGTATTCGGAATCGCGAAGCATTCGTCCTGGACCGATCGTATCCGTTAATGGCAATTTTAACGTCCGACTTCCGGGCGATTCCGAAGACCTCGAGGTCCATGACACGGCCGAGGAAAAAACTTGCATTGTATATCGGGTGTTTGATTATACTACGCAACGTTTTCGGGCCCCGGATGCGAGAGGACGTCAAGGGCCGTCGTTTACAAAATTTTTATTGTATGCCACTCTGAAATCAACAATAAAACTGATTCCATTTTTTTTTTCCGCGATATCTGTATAATATTATCCCTTCTCTGAAGGCAAGAGGATTTCCCTTTTCATTTCTTTCCTTCGCGTATGCGTGCGCGCTTGTACATGTATATGAATATGTGTGTTCACGTGTTGTAAAAATGTATAACGCGTGTCCGAGGTATAATTAATTGCGTGTACGTGTGTATCTAATTGTATATCTGTTCTGTTTTGCTCTTTATTATACGCTTGTATCAGTTTTCCTTAGCATGTACCCGATTCGCCTTCGCACCTCTCGCGTCAACCCCCGGATTCGTTCCCTATATTTAAATATGTAAAAATATACAGGTTAGGTTATAGTCGTAAATACAGTTAAAAAATTCTACATTGTGTTAGCCTCGAGCACGGGATGCAGTCAAGTCGCCTTTCGAATGATCCAGCGGTCAAAAGCGAACCCTTAACACCGAGAACGCGAGTGAAACGTCATGCTCGACGTTTTGTCGATCGAATATCTGTTCGATATATTTGTTCAAATCTCGTCGCGGTCGCGTATCTTGTCTTGAAAATTCCTTTCTGCGTTCAGGAGTAATAAATAAACGCTTACGAACGAAATAACCAATCCGATCCACGTCGGGCCCTTCGCGGACGAAGCGTTTCTAAGCTTCGCGCAGTGTACGCGCGAAATGTTATTTACTCAAAGTAAAATATTCCCTTCGAAGCATACAGATTATAAATTTCTACCGTTCTTGCATCAAGAACGCAGCATAATATTTTATGGAACGTACGTTTGGACGCGCATACGCGTCTATCGTCCGCAAAAGGTTTAAAAGCTTTTCAATCCATGACTAGCTATGTCTCGACTGTTACCGTGATACATATCATTTTAATTGAAACGAAGTATTCGTACTTGTGTTTAACTTTGGTGACATTGATTATGATCGACAACAATTGTTCTAGAAGATTTTTGACTAGTTTCTTTTTAGGCGCCACCGCCTTTGACTAGATTCGCAGACTTTGGAGATTCTAATTAAACGATCATCGAGATCATCGTGTATAGTGTATGTGTCAGTCTCAAAAATTGTTTTGTACACCATCGTGGTACGTAAAACTCTTCTCGTCGTTGCAATTGAGCACACGACAGCTGCACGGTATACGCACCTACATAATATTCGTTTCGTTCTTATGCCTGCCACGATTCCTTCGAGAAAGAAGCTAGTGAAATTGATCTATAATAAGTTTATCGTAGATAATGCTGCCAGCTCTAACCGTGTTAAACCTTTGCAGCCGTTAAAAAACTATCGGGCAAACGTATAACGAAATTCCACAGTTTTCTGGACGGTACGTTCTGGGCGTGACTATTCTCCCCTTTCCTTAGGCTAACTCCTTAACTATGTTACACGTATTTCTTGCAGCTGTCGTCTGTTCGTAAGAGCACTGGTATCGTAAAATGATTCGACGTCTATTTTTTTTTTTTTTTGTTATCGATCGAAATTTTTAATCACGTCGATAACGTTTCAACAAGTGAAGTTTTCAAACTGAACGTGTCGCGATGAAGATACCTGCATGAATGAGATTACGCGTTTGCAAATGACGTAGAAAGTTTTTCAGCGTTGCAAAAACGAAACGAAGATATGTCTGTGTAATAATTATTAACATCGAACGTATATTAAACAAGACTGCTCTTTGGTAACGTTTTTGAAACAACGAAAATGTTCAAGTTTTGGGATTTATTAGGTTCGGTGATTTGAACGCGATTCTCTATCGTTACATGCGAAACAGCCACTTGTTAGCCAACTGTTGCACTCTGAGCAGGCGCCGAAGGGGTACATTACGATTTCCAAGAACTGAGCCACCCCCACCGTCGTTCTTTTCTCTTCTAACAGCTCAGAAAAAGAGTTAAGGACCCTATAGACTTAGAACAACGTGAATCATTCGCGAGAGTAGTGGCAACAATATATTTGCTGAAGTTTTACGTTTTTAAGGTTACTACATTAAAATCTTTGTTTTTTAAACATTTTTCATCTATCCGAATATGATTCAGTACTTTAGTGGCAGCAGTGTAAACTTTTGGTAATTTTAATACACGTTTCTTATTTTATAGTTAAAAACTACTCCGAAATGATTCACGTTGGTCTGAGAGTTTCTTTAACTTTCTGTTTGTAAATGTCGTGTATACACGTTTGAAAATAGCAAAAAAAGAAAAGTGACGATCAGTGTTAACCCTTTGCACTTGATTGGCACCGCTACGAGGATATACAGAGTGTCCCGGTATTCATAATACAGCCAGAATGGGATGATTCTATATGAAGAAATAAATTTTTATGTACGGTTTGTTTTCAAGAAAATTGAATTTTGCAATTATTAATTTAAAAAAAAGCAGTCTGAAAAGAAGGATGTCAGACACAGAAATCAAATATATTGCTTGTCTTTTAAATTTTGATCTGGATTCTAATTATCGCATCTTCGGTTAAAGGGTTAAATTTACAGAAACCGAACAGAAGTTTTACAGAATTTTGGGGATCATTTCAAACAATTTCGATTAGAGATAAATGAAATAGAACGATACCTAAGATTTACGAGAAAACAAACTGTTATGTAAGTTCGCTTAGGGACAAACAATTAGTCTCTATATTCTAATATTGTCTCGTGTTGCGATAGCTGATTCGCGTTCAATGTGAAAATTCATTTGGAAGATTCATCGTTGGCACAATATTTTGTTTTGTGGGTGCTACTCCAAAAACGACAAACTTGACGCGGTTATATCTCTTAACACTTCAAGTGCCATGTTTATTTTTGCAAAGATCCTTCACTTACTTCAGCATAAATAAATTTATTCAATCAATCATATAACGATTTTATTAAACACCTGAAAGTATGTGCAACAATATGAGTCAAAAATCTTAAAAATAAAATTACTAATTGAGAGTAATTTTTTGTGAATTCAGCACGGCACTGAAAATGTTAAAATGCAAAAAGAATTGTATTTGTTGACATAATTTTCAGGTTATACGAGTTCTCAGTTCTTGAAAACTATATTGCGCCCCTTCGTTAATTAAATAATCAACGACGCGATAATAATCGTTATCAAAGAACAGCTACACGCGTGATCACAATGGGTGTCCGACACGATGAAGAAAATTTCGAGGAAAACTTTGAAAACAATTTCAAGGAGAATATCCAGATCGTGTGTCTAACGATCGAGCAGTAAAATTACTTGAAGTTTCACTAGCGCCCTAAATTCTCCTCCAAAAATCTCTTGAGATCTCTTTGTAATTCAATTAATGTGTCTCGATGTCTACCCGCGCGCGGCTTTATTATTTTTTATAAGTATGCTTTCGGTTTACATTTAATTTTAGAGTCGACTTTCAATCATTAAGTATGTATGTATATATATAATATATATATATTTGTTTTTTATTTTGTATATTATCTCGATCTTACGCGCTAAGAGTTAGAGTTAAAAACTTATCGTTTGGCGATTAATTATTTAAAATATGTTCTGTCTGTTAAATAACTTTTACTGTTTCACACACACGCTTTCTCTCTTTCTCTCCCTCTCTTTTTCTCGATTCCATCACACGCCTCGTCTCAACGTGTTTTTTTTTTTTTTTATTTATCCCTAATTCAATCATATACGCGCGCGATATATAATATTTATATCTCTTCGCCTCGACGGCACTGCAAGTGCCTTCCTTGTGTGTGCTTCCTCTTTCTTTCTTAATTTTAATCCCCTCCACCCCGGGTATAAGTGATTATAGTGCATACTTTGTTTATACTTCATTTTGTTAATAACCTTACATGTTAGCGATAACCATAGTAATTGTTTATGCATATCATTTTGCTTACACGCATAGATGGCACGCTATATAAAACTATGCTATATGTAAAGTTTTTTTTTGTTCATCTCAAACCTTTAATTTAAACGTTTCCGCAAGAAATCCCATGTATGTACACACGCGTGCACACGTGCACGCACAACAGCGTATGTACATATACATACGTGCGTATACGTATATACGGTGTACGTAAACGTGTACGCGATTGTATACACACATCTTGCTACCATTGTTTCACGTCTTTTAAAATCTCTTACGCGTTCCTCGCGTCGAACAATCGTCCCCCTCTTTAGCCTTGCTTATTTCTGACTAGATGGCCTAACTATTCTCTAGATGCAAGATTTCTAGCGACTCCCTAAGGTCGATTCGTGACGTGCAGCCATTTTGGTTGGGTGGCACGAGGACGTTCAATCCTTTGACCATCGTGATCCTCGATTCCCTCGATCGACTCTATCGTTTCTATCTCGAGACCATGTGCTCCAGCGTTTCGACCAGCCCGGAGTTTCTCAAGGAACATTCGGTGGTCTGAAAATTCGTTCGATTATTCCTTTCACGCTCTTCGGAAACTTCATCTTTCGCTCGTGAACCTCCTCTCCATTCGTCCTAAAAAGCTCGCGCGAGGAACGGAAAGAAAAGGCTGACCGCGATCATCGACTCAGCCGACGTCACGAATCGTGTCGTTTAATTCGCTTCAACAATTCGTGTGATAATCCTTTTCTTTTCTTTTCTTTTCTTTTTTTTTTGTTACGGGTGTCGTTTAGTACATAAAGTTTCCTTCTTATGCGTTTAGCTCGTCGCACGTTCCCACGTCTGCAAGGTATTTGACGTTGCAATCGGCCCAAAAGGGTCCCAACCGAACGGAAATAAACGGATGTCTCGAAAAGAAGATTCCTCCTCGCGATGACAACTGATATCTTTTTTTTTACACAAAAGCGACTAGAAACACTGTTATTATCAATTTTTTTAAATTTATCTTTGCTCGTCCCGTGGATAAAGATACGTTTATCGTTTTCATTTTATAACGGAGAAACGGAAAATAGAATTTCAACAGTCACCCTGCAAACGCGAAAGGGAAATTCTGGAGAAGAGTTCGGAGTGGTGCCATCCGTATCGTCCCCGCTTTTCTCAACGACAACAAAAGTGCGTGAACAAGTGCATACGGTGTGTACGGTTCGGTTCAGTTCGAAACAGGGGGCGACTCGTCGAATAAACCCTGAAGCATCCTGAAGATATTCTAATCCCTGGTTCGTGTCGCGCTGAAGAAGAAGACTCTACGAGAAAGTCTTATCCTTCTGCGCGTGTGTTTCGCGATTCTCTTCCATGACCCCGTGCGTCGTTGGTCCAAGACGGGTACCATTGAAATTTAGCAGAACAGAAGAAACAAGTGAACGTTATGCTATCTAGAGCGATGTCACGCGTATTCGCCTAAGAAATTTTCTTGCATACCGAACGGCAGAACTAGGAAACGCGTTGTTTCAAGTCAGAAAAGTATGATTGGTCCCGGATAGTCGATCGAAATGTGGCCGGGTAAATATACAAGATACCGTGAGATTATTATTATTATTATTCTTTCTCTCTTTCTCTCTCTCTCTCTCTCTATTACTTTTTTTTTTTGCTCATTTGTTCTTTATCTTTTGATTTTCGTACCTACACGAACTCGAACGAACGTACTACGATAATTTTGGATGACCAACGACTACAACGATCGTGTGCCGATTCTAACATTAATACAGTCGCAATGGAAAAAGACATCGATTTGGTACGTTAGAAAAAACCGAATGCTCTCGCGTTTTGTTCTCGCGATAACGCATAAGCGTACCTGAAGGAATTGACATCGGTCTGCTTGAACTCGTCTGAAGTAACGTCGATTTTTCATACGCCGTTTTCTCTCGTCTTTATTTTTTTTTTCGTTTTTTTTTCTTCTTTTCTACCTTTTTTTTTTTATTTGTTCACCGTCTTTCGTCGCTTTTAACCGTTAAAGTGAACGCGAAAAATTTATGTTTATAGAAAGTACGATTTCAACTAATTCCCCTAATTTTTGCTCCACTTCGTGTCTGGCGTACGCGCGCGCGCGAGCGCATCAGAGTGTCGAGAAGGTGATCACTGTTTATGTTAGTCAGGTGTAAAAGATAGAAAAGAAATCGAAATAATGCAATTAAAGGGAGGGAAGAACGAGTTCGTTGATTCATCTGACGCCGCGATGACGAACGTGACGTTCTTGTGTACGATTTCTCTCATTCTTCGTCTTCGACGCGAAATTCCAAGATAAATCTTGCACTTGTTTAGAAAAAAAAATGACGTACCATTTCTATGTAAAAGTTAATTTTTATTTCGCTAGGTGTTCTATACAAAGCGTGGCGAAACGGATGGTTATAGCAAAGCAGAGGATGGTTTTATGTTACAATTAAACAATTAATGTATTTATAATAAGATTAGTTTTCAGAAAAATTGAATTTTGATTAATGTATGGAGATACATTAATTTATTTTAATGGAACCGTTAATAATTGTATCGTTAGTATAATTTATTAATAATATTAGAATTAAATTGAAAATAAATTAGAAAAACAAGTCAACATTATAATGAGACTATTTTTAAAAAATAATCTCTGAATTAAATTCAATGTTCTCAAAAATGAAATTTTGTATGAAAACATCTGATTCTTTCGGTTCATTTCCACACGTAGAACCACCGTGTGCTCGTTTGCACCACCTGTCCCCCACATTCTATATTATCTCGAATATTCGCGCGACGAAGACGCGACCTGAGAGCACCGTTGCACCAGATTCCTTTCGGAAACCGTAACGACGACGATGACGATGAAATTCGGATCTGAACTGTGGTAAACCTCGATTGATCGCGCTTAAAGCCTACGATGAGACATGTGTATTTAGTTCAATATTCATACAGATAAAGATAAGTACGATTAGTTAAATGTTTAGCCCCGCTCGCATTCCACATTGCAAATGTGTGTTTGTTACAGCGTGTTTTTTTGGAGTTACCTAATACGAGTGTACATATGTAGTATGTATACGGGTGTGTATAAAGGTATACGTGTATACATTGTAACGATGCTTGTACATTTTGCACGTGAGTTGTGGTGTACAAAGTGTATGTGTGTACATGTGTGTATAAACGGTCGTGTGTGTGTGTGTGTATGTGTGTGTTTCGTTTAACTTCATTTTTTTTTTATTTTGTTCTTTTATTTTGTTTGCTAGTTCTTTACAAGTTATGCAAATAATTGCAAAAACATACCCTGTTTCCTAGTATCACCGACACCACGGCTACCGGATATCAGGTCGCGGCGCGCGTGACTTGAATCCAATGTAATCCCACGTAAAATTTGGATCGATGACGCGGTACAGCAGTGTCGAGAGGGTTGATAATTTTGGCTGTATCTTTCATTATTTTTTTTTTTTTATCTTCTTCTTACTTCTGTGTGCGAGTACGGTGGTAAAATGCTAGTATGTTTACATGAGATGTTTGATCGTTATTATTATTATTATTATTACAATTATTTATTAAGGTATAGTATATATTAGGTTCGAGAGCGGAGGATACTCGTTCCCGTTTCCCATCGAATTTTCTTGCGTGTCCCCGTGGCTACCATAAAAATTCCAGGAAAGCCTGCCCCCCATCGAGGATGCATCGGGAATCGTCTGTCGTCGACCGAACGATGGGAAAGAAAGGATCGAACAGTTCGTTTTAACGGAACGCTCGTCACATTTTTCCTCGTTATGGATTTTTCCCGGGTAATTTTTATGGTTGTCAATTCCGTTGGACAACGACGACCACGAGTACCAATTTTACGGTTTCAACGAACTTCATCGATAAAAACTGCAGCCCCGAGAGTTCGCGGAAAAATTCTTAGGTTCAAGTCGAACGGAAATTAACAGAAAAACCCTCGATACTCGAGTGCGCCGTCAGGACGCTTGAATTTTTTCTTCTTTCCCTTCATTTTTCTTTTTTTTCTTTTTCTTTTTTTTTTTTTTTGTTTCGTTCACGAGCAGGTCGCTTCCCGAGCAGAATTCGGAACATTTAATTAGCGAGCAGCGAATTCGTCTCAGCATTACATCAGGTCATGTAAAAATAAATTCGAAGCTGATCCTCACGGATTACTATTATCATTTATCATCTTCTTGTCCTTAGAGCTAAGAATATTTTTTTATCTTCTCTTTCTCATTTTTGTAAGTCTCATTTACTCCACAGCAAGATGCATACTACTTCGGTTGTAGCAAAAACTTTTCTTTGGATAAAATAGTTGTATTTTTTTGCTTTTGGTTTGTTTACAATTGTCATTATTCTCAAATTTATACATTTATATATATATATATATATATATATATTTTTTTTTTGTTTCATATTTATATGAATTTATGTAACTATAAATTATTACAATATTATTATGGTATTTTTTTTGTTTTATTAGAATAGGTTGTGTACCTTGATATTCGCTATTAGTACTGTTAGACATTAAAAAGCTTAGATCGTAGTGATATTATCAATTGGTGCTTGCATACAAGCTTTTACCAGTATACATGTCTTTCTCAATCTTTCTCTCTTTCTTTGTGTGTTTTGTTGTCGCGTGCGTGCGTACGGATCCTATGTATATGTGTTTACGTGTACGTGTGTGTATGTGTGTGTAATCACCGTGGCTGTCTAACGTTCTCTAAATCGTATCGTACGATATACACGTGTGTAATTCTTTGAGTTGGAACTCGATGGATCAAACAGAAAGGAAATTGATGTTTCCGAATGGTAGAAAAACTAGAACCGCGATTGAACGTTCTATCGATCCGATCGATCAAAACCAAAATCAATAATGCGGGGAGAGGAATTGTGTGTGCACGATACGCTTAACTAAGAGCGATGACACTAATGGCTAATGCTATTTCGAAAATGGAATGCGTCGATTCGATTTTAGCGGAGAGATCAACGGACTGGTCTTCGGAATAGGAAACTCGTAGACGGTCATCTAGCCGAGTTTAATCCGCTCAGCTTGTCCGTTAATCGTCTTTGCCGGACGTGTACCGAGAGGCATGCACAATACCATGAGAAATGAAACATTCATCCCCAGGTTGCACGACCGCAGAAACCTCTCTCTCCCCCTGTAGATTGTTCGCTTAATACATCAGCCTGGTAAAGATAGACACGCATTTCCTAATTGTGTTTACGCTCGTGCCCCTATATGGCCGGATGAACGCGTGCGTACTCAGGGCTTTCCGTTTCGCGATTGCTCTTTATGGTCTGTGATTGGACCTCGGACCGGCAAACATACGATCGCGTAAACGCGCCTCGCTCCTTCTCTTATATTTGCCTTTTGACGAACGAGGAGATAATATTTCGGGTTGGTTCGTGTAACAGATTCGATCCGTTATCGGTTCAACATTTCTGAATCGCATCGTCGATCATCATACGTTTTTTGCCATTTCTCTTTTTTTTTTTTTCTCCTGGAAAATACTTAACAGAAATACAAGAACACTCTTCTCAATTTCGTCATCTTGATGCCTGATCAATTCCGACTATTGTTTATTTCATTTTTTCTTTGTTTTTAATGGAACTATCATTTAACAATGGAAATTCGTTTGAACGTGCACCGGTACAACGTGGCAAAGATTTATTTCGAGCTTCAGCGTTACAATAGACTTCTACTTTTGTTTCAACGTTACATCGGTCTACATACTCGTGCATACATACGTGCACACACGTGTATACCATAGGGTGTGTATGCTTTATGTATGTACGAGTATAGACGAATTTTCAGCGTCCCTAAAACTGACAAGAATATATATATGTATAATATACATATGTTTATCGTGTAGTATAAATTATGTATACGTCCTATAAAGTATCGTTATTATTATTGTTATTTATTAGTACTAATTGGTTTTTTCTCATTTTTTTTTTTTCATGTATAATATAATAGTTACTTTATATCGTCGATAACTAGCAAGCCATTCGAGCTCGTCAAGGGAGAGGAATTTATAGCACACCCCCTCCTTTCGGTTCAACTTCATTAGTACTTTACTTGTACGCGCCACCACGTTTACATACGTGAACCACATACACGTATGTATCACATTTCTTTTCATTTTTTTTTTCTCTTTTCTCTTTACATAATAATTATATGAATTTGCAATAAGTGTTCGCATGATTCATGTGTGTGTGTGTGTGGGTGTAGGTGTGTGCGCAAAGTGTACGAACAGGCAACAAATGTACAAACAGGTGATAAAGCAAGGAAAAAGAGTTGCCTGTCCCTAAAATATAAGTACACTATTTATATGTGCATATATAAATATATAAATAAATATACAGTTATGCTTGTACGATGTATACGAGCATACGTATATTCACTTATACATTTATGTGGCGTTTCTGTAGCAATTGCATATATTTATTTAATTAGCGTATAAATCTGCGATAACCTTTAGTCGCTTCATAAATTGCGCCAGACTAGAGCCAATCCTCTTCAATCACCCGTCCTTTCGAAGTAATAATTTATTTCATGTTGATTTAGCTAAACTACAATAATTTACTAAGTCTCTAGTTTCTTTCGACCAATATATACGTACGTATATATGTACGCCGATATACATGCATATATACGTACATATATATCATATTCATTTATTTATTCATTCGCTTTATTTATATATTATATTTCATATTTATATTTCATATTATATTCCATATTTATAGTATTTATATTTATTTATATATATATTTATATACTTCCTCTTTAATAATTCATATTTATATATTTATATAGAATAGTTGTTGGTACTTTGGTTGATTATTTTCGCTAGATCAGAGTTTCCTCTCCGTTCCATCGCTCGCCTACACTAGTTCTCTAGCGTAACCCTTATGTGTATCGTTTCTTTTCTAATCAATCTTCTCTTTTTCGCCTATTTTATGTGTCCCCTTTTTATCTATCCACGTTCCATCTTTCTCTATTCTGCCATTGACTCGCGATCGTTCGTACAAATCGTAGCTCGTTCGATTACAGCGCGATTCGACCGGGCATCGCTCGTTAAACGTCTGATTTGTATTTTTTTTCTTTATCGTGCTTAAAAAAATATTCAATGGTCACATATGTACCGTGTGCTGCTGTTCACGTGGGATCGTGACATCGACGGTCACGAAACGGAAGTGCTATTTCGTCGACCCTTTTCGAAAGTAATCAATCGCGATAACAAGCAACGCTAACAAAAAACTTAATATTTCTCAAAAAAAGAAAGAAGAAACAACGTAAGGTAGTAAGTGTTCTCCGTGGCTAAACATAAATAAATTTAACGTTTCATGGGGAATAATCCTATGCCGTAGAACGGTTCGTCTCGTTCGTAACAAAATTATTACGAAAACAGATTGCACTTGATTCGATATCGAATCTTGGAAACGATAAGTACATCGCGTTTAAGTACCTCTATCAGATTTTTAAGCAAAAAAATCCCTATGCGGATGAAAAGCACCGATCCATGCGATTCTAAACACGCATAAATAGTAAATAAATATATCCTGTCAGAGATCACGTCTGACAGCGAACAACAAAAATGACTAGACGCAGACTAGATAAATAAAATCGAAGAATGAGAAAAGAACTATGCGTCGCGATTCGCATCGTCGCCCCGATTATCGAATAGACACAAATTGCGTAAAGAAGGCGTTGATCTTTTCCAACGTCGTCGTTGATTTTTTCACACACCCCCCTTGTTACTTTTTTTTGGTTTTTGTTTGGATAATCACAGCCTAGTTGACATTTCTCGGGCGATGCGTGTCCGGTCAGTCAAACAAGAACCGTACTCGTGGATCATCGAGCCTCGACATCGAACAACAACAGGAATCTCGATCCTTTAGCCGGATCGCGAAGCGTAGCGATCAGGATCGATTCGATCGGTGATTGGAAAAGGAACCCCGATAGATACAGTTTCGGCTGGAAATTCGCTCGCTCTCTTCACTTAAATATAATCGTACTTAATAATCGTGACCGTAATTGATAATAAAGGTAATAATAATAATAATAATAAGCATCACGCAAGGTAAATGAGCGCCATAGCGCGGACGACCGGACTCCGAGATGACATCCACTTTTGACACGGCACTGACGATCCCTTTAAATGTCGTATATGTATATAAAACCTACAGCACTGACCTATGCATGTCAAATTGTAAAACGTAAGGAGAAACCGATATACCCCGTGGATCTGTCGGGTCGGCACTGATGATTTCACAATCTCACACGAATTACATGTGTGTCGCGTGTGTGGGTGTACGATGAATGCAATATGCGTCTGTGTTGTACATGTGTGCATGCGTGTATGTGCGTGTCCATATATATGTATACATACATATATACCGACATATGTGTACGCATGTAAACGTGTATCTCGTGTTCCATACGTAGTCTCCGTTTTAGAAATTCTTTTTTTTTTTTTAAATTTTCTTTTGTAGACGTTGCGTGAGACGAGCACCCTGTATACGTGATTGACAAATTTGCGTCGGGAGAGACAGCGAGCACTGTGCCGTCGGTCCTGTCCGAAGACCACCGAAGACGTTACAGAGAAAATCCTAACGATTTCTTTCTTTTTTTTTTTTTTACGTCGATACAATCGATATTTAATCGCGCGTTCTCGGACCAGAGTTGAGACATTCCTCGATATCGGGACTCGTGGAATATTTTTTTCTTTCTGCCTCGTTCGAAACCGAAACCGGCTAGGTTTGCTCGAATTAGCTCGACCGGTAGCTGGATTCGTGTTACCTAAACAATCTGAGGAGGGTTAAGTGTTTTCTCTCTGTGTTCTATTGGATCGAATCGCAGTAATAGTTAACTTTTGGTTTCTCTTTGCTTTGAACAGTCGGTCGACGACAATCGCTATGCCGTTGCGTATCAGGAACTAAGAGTATCTCTTTGGTTATTGTTGCAAAGTCACCCGTCTTGAACGTTCATCATGATTATCAAACTAGAAGTTTAGTGTGTCGTCGGAACGATAACTCGATCGAGAGATTCTAGGCTCTCGACGTTGCGTTTCCCGGATGATCGGATTCTCGGATCGTGCTAGGATGCCTTTTCTCTCTCGAGAGAGAGAACGAGAAGAAGAAAATAGGAATAGGAAAGTGTCGAGAAAGTTTTTTTTCGCCATTTCTGATACGATTCTCGCTTGGCAGTAGGGATCGAGGATGAAGAATGATAAAGGGAAAAAGATAAAGATGTACAGAGGGGGGGTAAACGGTAAATGGAGAATGCGAAAAGGAGAGAATGGTATAATTGATGCGTTTCTAGCAGATAATTCGTTCTATCCGAGCATCCGAGAACTCTGAAGCGTGAATCCTACTCGGACTGGGTTCGGTGCTGAATATCCAATGATTTTTTTTTCTTTTCTGTTTTTTAGCATCAGCCTCTTCGTCATCGCCGCGTGGCTGTCGGCGAAGTTGTTCTACTGACTTTTCTTTTTTTTTTTTTATCCTCTAATTAATTACCTAACTAGTATACTAGGTTATTATAGTGGAGAGCGTTGTAACGGTGATTCAAACTCGTCACTTCTGATCGTCGAGCGTTCAATGAGCCCGTGTTCTTGTACGACATCTGTAATTAGAAACCGTCGATGTTCTTTAGTCTCTTAATTGTTACGACGACAGCTGTACGTTAAATATCAGAAACGATACTTTAATGTTAGACTTTTAATCGCGATTCACTTGTAATATCGGATATGCCAATTGGAAGATTAAAAACACGAATCAGAAGTAGAATTAATGAAAGCAGGAACTTACTCTGTAGGTTATGATGTAGGGTGCGTATCGTCCAGTTTCTCTAAGCTAGGACTTTGGTTAGTATGGCCGGCTTGCGTCCTTGGGCCTCTTCAACTGGACTTTTAAACGCTTCATCCCTATCTGGAAGCCATTCATCGTTTGAATTGCTGTCTGCGCGCTTCCAGGATTATCGAACGAGACGAAACCTGAAAGAATCGAATGATGAAACTGCTGATAGGAAGGATTTCGTTTCATTGTTTATTATTTCATTTACTACGGCGTGGATTATAAAAAGAATTGATTAAATATTTTATTGAAAATTATTTAGATATACGTAGAAAACAAATATGCGTACGAAAGTATGTTGGTACATGATTGCATCGAATATGTTTTATAAATATTTCTCTTTGTGGTATCAGAGGATTAATTAGAACGTTGATCGTCTGTGTCTGCGATGAAATAATTTGATCGTTTTTTAAATACACACGTTCATTCAGATATTTAATATAAAACAACCGAATACTGTATAGAAAATTGTGGTGGATGTATTAAATGAAAGATAAATAAAAATTTGGTTTGTACCGTATGCATGATATGGCACAGCATGTGGCAAGGGTTTAAGGAATTGGATATGATATTCTCTGAGTTACGATGAAAATGGGAAGTTGAATATCGACACCGGAGGGCATCGGATTATCGCGAAAAGGTACTCACGAGAGTAACCAGTGATTTAGATTAGCTGATTCGCCGGGAGGAATAAAGAGTTTCCTACGAAGGGGCTTTGGTATTATCAAAGTTTTATCGAGAATGAGAAAAAGAGAAAGATAAAGGTAGAGGAAAAGAGAAGGTGCACGATAACGAAGCTCTTAACAACAGAAGCGCCGCTGAAAGGTCATCAGGGCCCTTCCAGTTTAAGCCAATTTTGACCATTAGCCCCGATCCAATTTTAGTTTTGCCATCATGGCGGCCTACTGCCTGACCAATCGTGGCTCTTCATCGTTCGACGACCACCGCTTTTACCCCGAGTTCGTAAATTACTTTTACTAGGTGACTGAAGAGGCTTTAACCCTTGTTCGATGGGAAAGAATCCTTTTGCCCTTTTTTTCGGGAAACCGCTTTTTTATTGGATTATAAGAAAATAATCGGAATATCATAATTCGCTGTAACCCATCCATTCTGATCATTCGGTTACGATTCACAAAATATTCTTGTTTTCTTCTGTTATCTAATTAAATAATTAAATAAAGTCTAAATAATTATTGAAGGATAAAATATAATGGTAAGAATATAAGAGAGGCTTAATTATTTTTTATAATAATAGCGGTAAGATTAGACAAATCCAAGTTAATTTTTATGTACATTTCAACTGACATTAATGCAACACAAATTTTCAAATTTGTCACTTGTAAGAAATTCATGAAATTGCAATCAAGCTCGATAAAATGCTTATGTGATTAATTTAATAATAGAATTTGATGGTAAATATTTTTTGCACATATATGCAAGCAAATTTTTATGCTATCCTTCTCTTTTAATCTGCACAAATATTAATTATCTTTTATACTATGACATTTTATATTTTAATCACTCTTTGAAACCATAAAAATCTTCTTGTACCGTAATAGCTACAGAGAGTAATTAGCTGGTCCATTTTACGTAACGCACTGTATACAATGGAAAAACGTCCTTTCAACGACAAAATTCATATATTCGTCATCGACAACCGGGAAAATATTAATCGTGCTAGTTTCGGATGAACAGTCTAAGAAGAATACGAACGAACGTATTCGTCCAATTATCCGCGACCATATTCATGCATTCAACCTGGCTTCGATTAATCAAAGCATTCGTTGCCAGCTCTTTCAGCCTTTTTTGTTTCGGTCCCCTTTGCTTGACCAAAAAAGGTTTCCTGCTTTCATTCGAGTTGGTCCGCATTCGGACGAGTATTGATATTCAGTGAAGAGTATCAATGTGTGAGCTCATAAAAGCTAGAATAAACTTTTGTACCCGTAGCGATTGAATGAATGTTTGCAAGAATACCTAATAAAAATGTAAGGATACGGTAAGGGACTTGAATAAAAGGCGTGTGTTATATTTTAGGGATTCTATAACTGACGATACAACTGGAAATCCAAGATTTTCTAAAGAAAAATAAGACGAATGTATAAAGTAACATTTTGTCATAAATAAATGTGAAATAATATTTTTTTAAATTTATTGCTAAGTTAAAAAATGATTTCGATACTTGTATTCCACTGGTATTGAAATTTGTATTCGTTGCAATGATGTACCAATAAACAGAAAAATGAAGAAAACCGTAGAATTCGTAAAAAAGAAATTATTGCACGTCAACACGGTAATAAAGTGAGTGTGATTTGGCCGATTGGCCGACCGGTCGGCGCGAAAATCGTTGACGTCCATCTTCATCCGTCCGCCCTACCTTTCGAAGAGCATCGTTTACAGTCTACCTGTTCGTTTCTCACTTCCGGGCCACACTCGAACTGTTTTCACGGGAATGACACACTTACCGAAGCATTTGCTCTGGTTGGTGGCCCGGTCAATGAAAACCTTGGAGGATATAACGTTGCCGAACGGGACGAACATCTGCATTAGCTCAGTGTCTCCGAAATCCTGAGGCAGGTGGTAGATGAACAGGTTGCAGCCCTCGGGTCCTGAGATAGAGCATCCTACCATATAAATCAGAGCACATCTAAACATCTAAACTTGAAGTATAATACTCAAGTTAGAATGTTAGTTTCTGGATGAGTTTCGTTCTTCGCAATATTAAATGATTTTCGACGCGACCGACGAGAGCCACACATCGCTCTCTCTTCTCGTTCTTCCCGATTCTCGTCTGGATGCGTTTTTTTGTTTTATTTTTGATGAATGAAGATGAACACACGTGACCGTATCTCAATGACAATCTGATTTCTCTCTCGTCGCACAAAAAAAAAAAAAATGATAAAGGATGATAGAGCGAATGGTGAATATCAATTTTTTTTTCTTTTATCTTTTTTAATGAATCGCATAATGGGTGTTTAACATAATGTAAGGGAGATGTCCAGACTAAGTGAAATGCAAATGAACAGACGGGGAACGGTGCGGGACGAAGCGAAAGAATGGGCGAAAATATGAAAATAAAGGAAGGTGGAATATTCCCTGGTGAAAACGCGAGCGGATGAGAAGCGGATTGAAGGTGGGCAGCGAAATCGATGGGAGTGGCTGGGAAGCGGAATTCAGTGGACCAGAGACGTTGAGGAAGGGGCCTAGAAGTGTATCATGGGACGATTGAAGCAGGTCATCAAATGGACCGGAAACGTCCCTCGAGCGGAGATCAAGCGTACGGAAAGCGGACTGCGAGCTGTTCAACTGGTTTTTCCCAACGAACCAGATATGTTGACCCTCGAACGATTATACTTCTATCAAAGGCAGGGAATCTTTGAATGAAATGATTTCGTACATCCTAAAATAATACTTGAACGAGTAATATCAAATTTATGAAGCTAAATTTGATTGAATTATCGCTGTTTCGACGGTTCGTCGTTTGAGAGTTGAAGTATGCGTTCGCTTAACGTTCGCCAGGGTCAGAGGATAACTAAAAGAGAAATTGGACACGGCAGGGATGTGAGACTGTGGACGAAGAGAGTAATGGTTAGAATGTCACGACGATGTCCGTTACGACAATGAAATCTTTCGCGATTCAAGTAACGTTGAGTATTTATACTTTCAAATATACAACCACACAACACTGGGACTCACAACACAATGACGAGCGAGGTGAAGGGTAGTTTTCTTTTTTTCTTTAATGAATGCAAATGGATAGAAGGGGTATAGTGAAGAGTAGTGATGATGCTGATTACGATGGTGCGACACTTTACATGAGATCGTCGTCAGACATGTTGATCCGTCATCTTGTTGCCGCGTCGATTGTATGATAATGAATGATACGTTGCGTGGAAACTCATTAAAAACGTGTTATCTTTCCATTTTGATTTGAATCCCGTTCGATGAAGGACGGTCGATGCTTTTGCGAAATATTTTTATTTATTCATTCAGTGTTAATATTTGCCGAAAAATGAAGAAACTCTAAGTTTCAAAATATTTCATAGTAATTGTATTTTATAAATATTCTTTATGTTTGACTAATTGTTGTTAAATAATAGATGATACAAAAGATATAAATAAAATATTCTTCAGTTATTATGAATAATATATGCAAAGCAGTTGTTTTAAATGATAGAAAGCAAGATGAAAGTTTGACACGATTTAATGACATCAAAATACCTATGGCAAATCAATTTACAAGTTAATAATTTCTATTAATGGATTTTTTACGAATTTATCAAACCATTTGATGTCATCAAATCATGTTAAACTCTTTACGTTTCATCGATAATTTATCGATCGTTGAAATAAAAGTGCAATTCCTTCTCCATTTTAATTCGCAATTTTCCTCGGACAACGAAAAGTTCTTTCGTTATCTGGCGTCAGGGACCAGAGACACGAAGACACCGGCGATTAATACGATCGTTTGAAGAAAAGTCTAACGAAAGAAGCAAAGCCAAGGGTCGGGATAACGAGAGTCCAAATAAGGATTTAGCTAATTTCACTGAACTTTATAACTCCGCCGTCAATTAGCGACGATTATAACCGTGGAAACTTCTGTTCCCTTGGCCAACGCTTCCCGAGTAAGCGGACGCATTTAAGTAATGAGATGGCTGCCACTCAACTCTTAAGATGCTACTCATCGTGACTCGTTCTTTGGCAAAAATTCAATCCTCTGTCATTTCTTCGCCTTCTTCGCGGAACGAACGTCCGTCGCCTTGTCGAATTACCGCAAAGAGGGTAATTGTCCGTTTCCAGTTCCGCGAACGATTACGGGATACCCCGGTTCGTTCCGTTCGGCCCCAGTTTGATTTTACCTCGCCACTTGCTACACTTCCGAAACGATTCTCGATTAACCCGAGTTTTACAATTGATAGCGAGATTCGTCTTTACGACACTGATGGAAACTTCGGGATCGTTAAAGTCACGTTCGACCGCGTATCATTATCGGTGAACCAATGATTCACGAAACGTAGCTACATTCGAATGTGTACGCGGTCTACCTTTATGATAATGGGATTGATTTCATCAGGAAATTTTACTGTAAATTCTGGAATGAGATTCATTTTATTTATTCATTATTCAATGTAGTACAAAAATCAATCCCATTACTTTGATAACGAAATTGAAAATATTGCGTATTCGTTAGCGTATATGTACGCTCAATTTTCCTGGTCACTATATATACAAAATAGAAAAAATAGAAATCTAAAAAACAGAAAATTTAAATTCAAAAATTTCTAAAAAAAGAAATGAAGGGTGTTGTTTAACTCTGATTATAGAAACAATTTATTAGTGTGAAAATTGTGAAGTGGCTTTATGCATTCAACATTTCATATACTATCATACTGTAGAAAATTATTAATAAACATTTTCGCCATTACCAGTAATATACATGAGCGTAAATCACATATTGACAATTTATTTTTTCTTACTATACTGAAATATGAAGTTCTTTTACTTGTAGTCATTTTTGTACTTAAATATAATAAAAAACAGTTTGATGATAAAGTTCTTTTTTTTCATATTTCCTTATGGTGCAAATGGGTTAATAGAAATACCGAATGTAATTTTTCTGTTAAGTTAAGAACGTACAACGACTAGTTTGATAACTTTTATAAAAATATCAAATCGAATACTGTTCTCGCGTTTAATCAGCATAAAAATGAGAAAGAAAAGGAAACGTTGAATATTAGCAACGAAAGGTTGAAAGAAAGAAAAGCGTAGAAAGTAATCAAAACCTCTGATGTAGATTTAAACTGCAAGGTACGACGAACGTCGTGTTTTAAACACGGAGCTTTTACGCCCTGTTACACCGAACAACGTTACGTGTTTCATTTCGTGGCTCCTTTGTCAAAGTTTTTTAAAGCGAACAGAAACAAACGTGACGCTTTTAACGTGTAACAAAACGTGTCTCGCGGTTAGTACAAAGAATGACAAATGTTCTTTCTTTCGTGAGCACTGACTCCGTCTCGGTAATAACTCGATCGTAGTTGTCACGTGAAACCCAAATTAGAGCCGGTGTCGACGGTTTCCGGTTTCCGACGAAGGGGGAGAATGGAGAAGGAATTGCGGTGGACGCCGGAATCACGAAGAACGAGCCATAAATTCAACCACGTCGTCGTGCCGTGCGATCGTTGATCCTGAAATTGGTTTTCGACTCTCTAATTGGCCCACGAGCGGGACGTGCATGCGAATTTAATGAAAGCAACACTTTCCCCAAGTCTGACGGAGAATTATCAACGAACGGACTAAAATGTTAAGATAGAAATCCATCGATGCTGATGTCCATTATTTTAATAATTCCTTTTTCTTTTGTCTGTTTCAATTATTTCTTTTTATCCGAGTGATTCGAGCTTTCAAATGTATGCAGGATGATTTGTATTCTTTTATGGAGCGTTCGTCGTAAATGTATCCAGTTTTTTAAATTAATAATTTGTCTATCACGTCACCAAAATTTGTTTAAAATATAATTTTTACCAGTTTCAGCGTAACCGAATGGTTCCATTTATTATTTTTAATAATTATTTGAATTTTTCATATTTTCTGTCATTGTTCTGCAACGAAAATGGTAGTTATTGATTATAATTATGAATTAGTTAAAAAACTGACAAATTTTCAATCAAACGCAAGATTAAAAGATTTAAATATATTTTATGTTATATCAAATAATTAAAGGATACAATAAGTAAAGGATACAATCCTGGATACAATTACGACAAACACTCTATACATTGAAAGATATTCCTTGCGTAGCACCACCATGTTCCAAATAAATATTTCTTATTGTTCTGTGTGTCAAGTTTAGCAAAAGGTATATGTAATAAATTCAGTCCAAGTATTATTATACAATTAAATATCTATAGCGAGATTTGATTTTTAAGTGTAAGCACTGGCTAATCCATTAATTCCCAGAGATCGAAAATATATTATTAATTTATTAAAATATTTCTTTGAAGTAGGTAACGAGAAGGAAAACAAAAATTTGTAAAGCAACTTTGGGTATTAATGGGTTAAACAAAGACATATCGATCACGTACAAAGTTATACATATTAGTTATGATAAATTGACACTCTATACATCTGATGTCGACGTAAGTTGATCGTATAAGCATTGATCAACGTTGGCCGACAACGCAACACCAAACACAGCCAAAGTGACACTGAGTGCAACGATGAAACACTGAAATAATCCATCTAAAGAACTAACGTCGAGTTTCCGTGGTACGCTTCGGATGCCGTGGTATAACGATCGATCAAGAGAACAGAGTAAAACGGTTAAAAACATTAAGAACAGATCAAAGAAGCAAGAATGTTAAAAAAGGAAGCGATGGTAAGTATGAAACTGATAACGATGTCATGCAATGATGACAGAGTAAATTATATTAATCCTTTTGGTGTTGTCGTCGCGTCGTCTTTGATTTTTCATTTTCGTTATAATATTATTTTATCAATAACGTCTCTTTCATTCAATTTTGATCAATTTTATACGATGCAGAAGAAAGCGCATGGTTCCTTTCAAAAAATTGTACAGAAGTTAAATTTAGCATTTAGATTTGATAAATCTTTGAAAACAAACGTTTAATCCTTGTAATATTTCTTCAAAGAAACAACATGTTTTCTCCTGATCTTTTATTTATTATTACGTAAACGGAAGAAAAATAATGAGAAAATATAACCATCGAATACATTAATAATATTGCTTTGAAGTCCAATATGTAAATCAAAAAGAATGTCGGTATTTTAAATTACCTAGATATTACCTATAACTCTTTAAACATTAAAAAATTTCCTGTTATCAAATTAAAATAAATATTTTCAAGGTTCTTAATTCCGACAACTTATTTTAAAAATTGAAATGGATTAGTTTTATAGATCCTAATTAAATTATGATACCAATAAAAAATTCTAACTTGAAAAAATTATTTGTCATTTGGTATGATTATTACATTTTGAAGTGACTGCATCGTGAAACTTAAATCCATAAATCAGGACATTAATAATTTTGATAAATGAATAAATATCAGTCAAACAATCTGCAATCAAAACATTTTGATTGGAAATTGTATCATTTTTAATATAACGTTAGTACAAGGTAATTAAAACATCCCAACAATATAAAATAGGTAAAAAGTAAATATTTTTCTTGTCGATTATCGGATACAAGCTACTGACAACCGTATAGTAAATATCCATTTTTCCAGGGTAATTCATATTATAACATTTTACATCCTTTAATTAAAAAAAAGTTAAATACATTTCTCATACTTTACTTGTTAACATAACAGCAACAATATAAATTTAATTCATTATTTTATAATAAATTGAATGAAATCTTATTTATAAATTTAGGCATGTAATTTTTTAGGTCTGACCAATTATCGATCTTGTATCATTGTATCATTGTGTCATGATTTTGTTACGTTATCATTGTATCTTGTATCATTGTATCATGATCGATACAATTATTGTTATGTTTAAATTTTAAAAGCAATTTCATCATAAAAATACCGCTATACTTTTTGAACAAATTCGTGTCGTTATAATTCTCGTCGCGTGGCGAAAGTGTTAAAGAACGAGCCGTATGCGTATCATATTGTACGAAACGTATGAGTATTGACGAAATATCGCGCGTTTGATAAAGAAGGATAAAAAGCGACGGTAAAAGGGAGCGAGCAAGAGGGTTGATGGAACTCCGAACAGGAAGGAAGGAGGAACGTTGTCGCGGTAAACTTCCTATTATCCTACGATGTAACAACGGATCGCCGGCAGGCGTAGCGGCAAAGTAATTAAAACTTTCGTTTTATTTGCATTATCTCATTGTTAGGCGTCGTATATTCTAATAATGGCGAGTTGTTAATTGCAATTAGACGTTGGCTCGGCTCGCCCTCCCTTTCTCGCCGTTTATTCGTCCTTTTTTCTTTTTTACTTTTTCCTTTCCCTCCTTCTTCTTATTCTTCTTTTCAAAGATAGCGTTGATGAACGATTCGTTCTGTCAACCGTGTGCCTCGCGTTTCACGTCGATCCCAATTAATCTTACGCTCGCAATTCGAGTCAATCAGCTTAATTAATCGTGATCCTTTTACTCGCCGGCGGAGAAAGGTCCGGGCAAGATTATACGGGAAAAAAAAACGAAGGACACGGTGCAGATCGTCAAATACGAAACATTCGAGGGTTCATTCTTTCGTTATCACGGCAGTAATTAACGGACGAAACGCGGGCCGAGATAGAGAGAGACGGTCGATTTTCGCGGTGTTTTCAGAACGAAGAAACCCGTCATTGTTCGCAGTATTGGAAAGGTGAAATATCCCAGTTACATGAAAATTCATCAACGATTGTAGGTCATCCTTCGCTTTTTTGCCTCTATGATTAAACTAAAAAAGATTGCAACCGTACGTGGTGGAATCAAAAGATATTCGTCATGTGTGTTGAGCATGATAACGGAAAGAATTGTAGCGTTCATTCGCTATATACATATGTATATATATATATATTATTTCCCCCCTTTCTCTCTTTTACTATCTCTGAACGTTCAATTTCGAAAGAGTCTGTTTCATTGAAACGAACTTCCTTTTTTTTTTTCACGTAACGAGTTTTCCACGCAGCATACGAAGATCAGCAGTGATCAGTTGAATAATTTGCGACGCAACGACGAGGGATAAACTGTTGTCTGGACGCACAAGGACTTGGATCTACAATCTCGGGACTACAATCGTTCGTGTTTACAGTCAACAGTTAGACGTTGATTAGTGTTTTGTACTTACCTTCCCTTTGTGTGGGTGCCACGGTGGTCATCGGCTGAGGGATAGCTTGAGGAAACTGGCCGTAGACGGCGGGATAAGCTGCGACAGTAACAAATAACAGATACATCATGATGTGTCCACATCTAAACACGAAGTGCATGCTGGTCTTATTGTTTCTATCTCGTTTCCGTTTAAACGTAACTTCTCGTGGTCGCCAGTGTTCTTTTCTTTTTCTCTTTTATACGATAAGTGTACAGTGGCGTCACACACAAATCGCTCAATTATGCTAACGTTACCTCTACGGTTGTCCACATTCAAAAAGCTCAACACTGAATGAACGATCGAAACATTGCGACTCTTTTAATCGAATTAGAAGAAAGAACAAGAGAATAGAAGAGGAAATTAAATGACGTTTGTTCGACGATACGAGTTTTCTTGAATGTGGTGCATTTACAAGCCGGGGCCGTTAATGAGACGAGGTTTTCGCCAGCAAGCAAGTTCAAAAGCAAACGAAAACCGGACGAGGAAATCCTCTTTCGCTTGTTCCTGTATCTACACTCGCGGAGTCGTTTCTCTCGTCAAGGGTATTCGACTCTCAACGTTCTCATCGTTCCGCGACTTTTAACACGATACTTTTGTACTTCGCAATGCTCCTATCAGGTATTACCAACATTAACCGTCACACGATATCGCTTCAAAGTGTTGTATTTCGTCTAATTATGAGCGAGACACGCGCGACGTGATTGTCAAAATTGTACCTCCCATTAGACGGAATCAGAACGGAAAAGAGTGTGCGAAACGCGTTTAATAAAAAGAGCGGAATGAAGTAAATGACAAAGCGCGGCTCTCTTTGTGCGAATAAAATATAAAACGGCAAAGGCGCGATCGATAAAAGAGTATCATTAGGCTTTTGAAACATTTCCGAATTCAAATAGCCCGGACGGCTATAGATTTCCACGAATAAACGAACGCTTTACGGCACTAATATCAGTGGAAAGCAATTATAACGGCATTAATTATACCTTGGCAAATATTTAAAACGCGCGCGATTGATATTTGTTTGTGATGGATAAACGCGAAGCAGAGCGATTATTGGGGGATGAAGGGGTTCGACCGTTCCCTCTCAGATCAGAGGAGGTTGAATTTTCGCTTGGAAATTAATTATTTCCGTGCAAACATCGCTTTAATATATTCCAATTGACGTTACCGGAGGTTTCGGTGCAACGTGATGGTCCGACGTTTGCCGTATGAAATAAATACACCATCATATATGCCCGGTTACCATCCGACCGGATAGGAAGCGATATTTTCACGCGATATTTCGGATTGCTTTTTTCCCCACTCGCTGATCCCCACGGTCTGTGTACATTGGACGAAAATACACAGAAAAAGGAATATCCTATTTTTGAGACTTTTCCAAACACGGGAAATCAGCGCGTTTCAACGCTACGTATGAATATTATACTTCGTATTTGATGAATTTCTATAAAATTTTCCACGAATTATTCGTCTACTATTTACAATAAAAAAATTATTCTTTGACAAATGTTCGGTTTCAAGAAGAACAATACGTGCAAAAATCTGCACTTACGCGATTTATGTTATAAAATATAAATTTTGGTCAGCAGTGGAAGGAGATTTTGACGAACGAACGGAAGATATAAATGGGACAGCGTACACGTAGGCGGACGCGTAAAAATAATAATTATTCCGAACACGGTCTTCACGGTTCGATGCTTTTGCAGCCGATAATGAGACACGGCAATGAGACTTGTTACAGAATCCGGTTCGAATGGCCCCGTTATTAATTTAACCGTCGGCGACAGAGAATTCTTCAAACGCCGTTGCGTTAATTGCTAACGGTGAACGGAAACGAGTCGAAGTATAGTTACGTCGGGCACACGTTGATTATCTCTGAAACGGAATCGTCCATTTCGATGCCGGTTATTGGATTATAATTTCCGCCGGTGCGTTGGCGCTTCGATGCAACAACGTGCGAGCCTAGCCGGACTCCACGTCGGTTTTGTTCGTTGCATACGGTTGGTGAACATGCACGTTACACTTTTAAAAAAATTACGATGTACACGACGTACATATATATCGAAAGGAACATCGAAAGTACACTGTAGCAGCACACCAGAAGCGTTATATATAAATGATACGTTGACGCGACACGTCTATATATATATATGTAAAAAAAAAAAGGAAAAAATATAAATGGTGATGACGATGAAAAGATATCTCGTACTTGCGTGTACATGTGCGCACGTATATAGATTTATATATACATTTATATATACCATAGTTGCATGCAACAGCCAGAAACGCGATCGACGGAATCGAATCTTTTTTTTTTTGTTTCAGAGTTAAGTGCTCGAGTGCTCGGATAAAAGCATATTAAAATCGAACGTTCTCCCTGATTTTTTACCCCCTGGAATCGCCGTTAAAAATAAGAGTTAAAAACGTAGACACAGAAACAGCGTCATCTTTCAGCGACAATTTGTTTCACGTAAAATGTCGTCCACCTGAGCTTTATTCGTTAAAAGAGCCGAGAGAGTGCCACCCACCATTCCATGAGCCTTTCCACGGCACGATCGAATAACCATTCTATTGCATCGTCGAAATAGCCTCGCGTACTAGCGCGAAGGGGCAAGTGGGGTTTGGGGGTGGGGGTCAGAGGGGCGGAATCGAAAACGTGGATGATCGAAAGGTAAGCAAATTCAGTATACGCGATAACAATTTCCGATAATATCTTGATGGAATAGCGACGCAATAATTCTGATTCAATTTTCCGGCTGAAACTCATTACAGAATCCGATTTGGATCGCCCTTTCGGGAAGGCCGGCTTCCGCGCTCTATGAATCGCGTTCCCCGGTGAAAACTTCGCTGCGGATACGACGATTTGACGGAATCCTTGATAAGACGACGGGGGGGTAGAAGAAGTAAACGGGGAAGAAAAGAAGTAGAAAAAAGATATGAAAAAAGAGAAAAACTTACCGACACCGGGGAAGGGTTGCATTCCAGAATACGCGGCGGTATGCTGGAGTGCCGCCTCCCCATTGGGCAGCGCTTGTGCTGGAATGGACAGATGGAGGGCATCTACACTTCAGTAAGCTCAGCTCTTATCGAGAACGGACCTACATCTAGGGCCCCTGTCGCAATACGTACTGACCAATCGATATTGCACGATACCTTGTCGGTTAACTTTAATCCAGCAGATATGCACGATAATAAAATACTAAATCTTTAGAACGTTTTCTTTTCTTTTCTTTTAATATTCTTTATTTCCTTGACCATTGAACGGTGGACTCTGGATCAATTTTAATACTTTGATGACTGTATATTTCATGGATTTAATGGATCTTGCAATTACAGATTTCATTTTTTGATAATTATGTTTGATGCCTTTTATTGTATGTTACAAAGTTTAAGAATGATCCAGAGGATACAAAAAGACTCGATTTTGGAATGGCAGACTTTTATATATTGAAAATGAAAAATTTAGCAAAGTTTAAGGAGCGCTTTCATCCTCTCAGAGTGAATTTCAGCTGATAAAAAAAATTCTTTCCTGCATAACTGTATAATCCCACAGTTTCATTAAAATCGCAATTTCCAGGTTGGGAAACTTTCGCTGTGAATTAAATCGCATCACAGATATATGTATAATACTGGTGGCAATGAAATTTGACGTCATCAGAAATTCTTTCCAAACGATATAAAACGTACAAGTGATTTTCCGAATGTTTATGCTTCTTTCTCGCGTAAAATTTGTCCGTGTCTGATAGAAAAGGTGCCGTTTGTACAGGTATCGGGGCGAGGTTTGCTTGGTTCTGGTCGGAAACGCAGAATAATAAAGTTCAGCGTCGATTGGCCGAGCATTGCGCAGGGGCGGCACACTGCGCCTGAGTTGATACTCACGTCCCGCGTAGGTCTGAGGTATCCCGTTGGTGTAGACGCCAGGATCCGAACCTGTTGGTTGACCGTTCGGTGTTTGTGCAGCCATGTTGAAATTGGGCATCGTTGGCGACGGTAACGACGGTATCGCACCGTTAACCGGCTGCCCTGTACCGGTACCTACGAGCAAACCTGATCAGTACACACCGGTTACCCTCTTGCTCTTACAACACCGACCTCAGTCACCCTCACGGTGCCAGGCATCGGATCGAGGAATGCTTACGCTCGGCTAGTTGCCCTCTGTACATCCTGTCAATCAATTTACCCTATATATTTACGGTATATACGGTATAATTGGAAGGATGTTAGAGCCGGTTTGCGAACGATCCGTATACCTCGCACCGCGTTTGAGGGATCGTATGATCTGCCGATTGCTGAAATGTTAATTCGATCTTAAGACTAGTAACGACTCGTGGCGGACCGGTACCGCATCATTTACCTTCTAAGCAAATCGATTCACTGGTTTCGTACAGCGATTAGAATCGGTGATCTAGGTATATGTACTTGTGCTTTTTTATTCGATTAGTAAGAAACATCATTCAAATGATACATACCGAGTTTTATACAATTTTGATCAAATATAGAACTCGAGATAATGATAATTATCCATCTTGGGTGAAGTTAAAATTGAAAAATATATTTTTATATTTTACGAACTAAATATTTTAACTTCTAAATTAACAATTTTGCTATTTTTAATAAAAAATTGAACATCTTTTAAAACTTATATATATGAATTACAAATTTACATTAGTAATTAAATTAGAACTTTTCGTTCCACCGTCATTTTAGAAAATTTCTTTAAATAACAAAATTTAGTCTTGTATTGTATTAAAATTGCATAAAAATCATATTGTCGGTACGTTCTTGTAAAACTTTATCGACGGAAATATTTGCCATCAATTTAAGAAAAAAACCAATGGAACAATCGAAGAACCTTGTTTGTTAAAGACAATTGTATGCGAATCCTATAGAAGTCTTTTCAAACGAATTCACCGTTTTATACGAGTCAGCTGGTACGCGTGGAAAATCCGCAGGAGGCCAGGTACGATGACGTCGTTTCCTCAGGAATAAAAACGCGCAGTCTTGGTAATCTGTGGGACAGGAAGGTGGAGCAGGGACTAGGAGTGGGCGGAGGAGAAATAAAATATTATTTCCCTATCAAACGGTATTACCTTTCGCTCGACGAGACTCGACGTATACCAGAACGCTTGCAGAGAGCCGATTTCCGTGCTTACTTTTACTCGTCTGTACTACTTCGCTCTCTCGTATTGCGTTGGCGAACCGTAAAAAAAAAAAAAAGAAGGAAAAAGAGAGCAAAGGACGAGGAAACCAGGAGAAAAGGTAGAAAACGTAGCTGCTGCTTCGGTCTTTCTTTCTTTCCCGTTTCGACGAGCCTTCGATAAAGTTTCACAGTACTGGCAATATCTTTCGCCCGAGTCACGCTCGGTGAAAATGTTGTATTGATTTATGAGCCAGTTATAAGGCAACCGACTGTACGCTACCGTTGCCGCGAAGTCCATGAGAAATAAACGAAAGGGCGGGATAAAAGGGGCAAGATAAAGAGAAAGAGTTTCACGCCATGGAAACCGAGCAATTCCACGACAAAGTGTACGTGCACCAGCGTATTGACGGCATTTCAGTTCGATACTTTCGTGCGCCCCTTGATTTTTCTTCAGATCGAATATCTAACTGATTCTTTCTACCTCAATCAGACAAATGCTTTCTGAATCGAGGGCATGCGGCTAATTGTCTATCAACTGTAACATTTTGACAGCCATAAAGTCTATGAAATGTATGATTCTGGTATCCTTAATACTCCTTTTTTTATGTAGAATGTTCTTACTAATTTATGATACAGTATTCACTTGAAATATTTTTAAATATATAGAATATAACCACCCTGTACATGAAAGGAGTCCATAACACCCTGCAAAATGACTAATTTTCAAATTGCAGTTAGTACTTCGTGTAATCGATGAAAACAGAATAGAGAATGACGATTTGAAGGGTTATAAATAACGCTGGCTATCAAAGTGTTAAGTTACGTTGTGCACGGTGTTCGAAATACATTTATAGAGGGTTAAAAGAAGGGAAAACGTACCGGAAGTCGGTGGGACGATGGGGTTTGGTATGCCATTTAACGCATGCGGCAATTGTCCAGCGGCCAACGCCGCCATCGGGTTGATGTACGTCCCTTGTGCCGTTGCGGCAGCCATGAGGGCTGCTTGCTGCTGTAAATAGAACTTATATGTCGAAAACACATCCCACGGAACGCATTCCGCCTAAATTATTAATTAATTGAAATATATGAATCATAAGGTCCGTGGACAAACTATGAAGATCACGAAACGTAAAATTCAAATGACAATTTTATCATTTTTTCAATAACTATATCGCCTTTGCAAATATTTTAAAATCTTATAATTTTCTTTTTAAATACCTCATATTTTAAATTTAATTCTTGTGTGTTTATTGAACCGATGCAAATACTGTATTATTTGAATAAAAAGTTGAAACGATGGATATATCTGTTTTTCGATGCAAAATGGTTCAGAAAAAAAAAGAATGTAAATCGTGAAAAGAAAAAAGAAGATAGAAAGAGATGGAAGTTTCCATCGTAATGAATGAAAGCGGAGAATATCGAGTATCGTCGGTCATTTTTAACAAGACAGAAACTATTACAGATTGTGATTCACGGTAACGAGAACAACTAGACGGTAATGTGGTAACGCGAGAGCCATTAACGGTAATGCGACCCACCTGAGCATAAGCGCCGTAAGCGCCGAACTGATTGAAGACGAAAGGGTGAAGGAGGCTCATGTTCCCGGCCATTTGATGCATGCGTCTTAGTTGTCTCTCTTTCTCAGTATCTGCGAACTTTACCACTAAGCTGGATGACGCACCCTGAAACAAAATAATTTCAATGTTCGTTATTTATTGCAATCGATAAAATGAAATATCTCTTCGTTTCAAACATTTTTCAGAGGGCAGTTTTTAGTGACTCACCCTGTATATAAATATTATAAATTAAAATACGTTAACATTTGTACAAGAATCAATTAATAAATTACTTGTCTGGTGCTTAGAAAGTGGTATACGGGGTACGTCTGACTATTGCGCTCCTATTTCACTAGCACATGTCTGATACATTCTGTGGTATAACTACTTTTACGCCCATAATACTTATAGAATGATATTAAGGATTTATATAAAATTGATTTACGGAGAACGAAGTTATGGATTTAGGTTTTTGTTATTGATACATAAAAGGGTGTCCAACCAAACAAATTTAATATAAAGGAAGATGAAATTACAAATATCTTAATACTCATGTATAACAGTGTATAACAGTATGAAAGGTTGCCTGACCGGAGGGTCACAGGAAATTTGACCAACGCCTTCTAGAAAGCCAAGTTTGAGGGGCGGTTCCACGATTTATCGCATCAAAATTAAGTTGTCCACAATGTAAATTGCCATGCTATGACAAGCGCGTCTGAAACGTAGGATCAGATACTCCTGTCAGACGTGCCGCTACGTAATATCCATGAGACGTAGCGGCCTTGTAGCAAGGGGATTACCGTCGCCGACGTAAAGCCGCATTAATTTTCTAGAATCCCGCATTTTCTCCGTGACCGCGTATGCATTTCTCGTCCTTTATGAATTTATAACACGTACGAAATTTGATAATAACACTGCTTCGACAATGGACGTAATTATCAAAGAAGCTCGCCGCCTTCTTACTCGAAATTAGCCGTTTTATCAGCTGACTTGCACTTCCGCTCAGCACGCATGCCGATTATCTCTTAATTACTCAATAAAATGAATTACTGTGGAATGACAATCAAATTTTTCCTCTATCAGGAATATGCAAAGGTATCCTTTGAATTTATTCTTATAGAAAATTCTTTAGAAATATCTTTAAAAATCTTGGAATATTGCAAATGTACTGATTTAAATTTAATTTTAGGCTCTTTGTATTTCTATTTATTTGTATAAAATATATTTTATTTAAAAATCTTTAGCGCCTACTTTAACTAAAGCAGGTATTCTTGTATGCATTTGGTAAATTCTTAACACGAATTGTACGCCGAGTTACAATCGTAATTTTAATTGAAAGCTAAGATTCATAAGTAACATTATCATAAAAGAATTATGTTAATTTTGACGAATGTAGAATCTTTCATATTTTATTGTGATACAAATTAATGTATCATACGATTGAGTATCAAGGAGTATTATTGTGGATATTTTTCATTGTGAATAGATCTGAGCTTTTTGAGATGCTTACGAGGGTACGTAAGGCGATGACGTTCTTACCACGTCTAAAATATAAATGGAAAGGCAACAGGTGGTCAGTGGCCATTGTGACTGCGGAGAAAAGCTCAGCTTTGGAGCTTCTGGTGATATATTATATTCACGTCATCAATGCAAATGCCGGGCGTGTCTGAGTTTATATAACGATGGTAATATTGTAACCCGTTGACATGCTTGCTGGAAATTCCACATTCTTGTCACGCGATTTTGCATGGTTCATCCCCTCATTCCCTTCCCAGCCCACGTTCTTTCTTTTACTTATTCCACTGTATCTTTCACAATCTCCTTCTCCTTTGCAAACTATATATTTTACCTGCTTACTCCAATTAGTGATTCAATAACGTTGAAGATACTATATTAAAGCTTTGAATGTTAAAACCGTAGAAAAATTCTCGAATTTATAATTGTATTTGCAACAAATATAGTGCACTATCTTTTATATTTAATTCCTAGTATTTAATAAAATTATACCATTAAGGAAGGCAACAGAACTTCACGAAAGAATCCAAATGACGTTAAATGTAAAGTGTTAAATATGTGATGCATACAGTGTGTCCAAATAATAAATAAGTGATACTACACTCATTGTTTTATCTAAAATAAGCTACTCAGGAAATAAATAATTATATGTATCGTTTATATATAAAGTAATTTTTCCTAATAACACTGTTTCCAACATTTTTATGTTTGTGTATATCCGAAATAAATATCATTTGTGATTTTAAGTCCTCAATAATAATAAAAAAAGGGGGTGCCAAGTTGGTGCAGCATTTATCAACCGCCGTTACATCCACTTCATTTTTTCCGGGTGAAATGGTATAAATTACATACGTCTGGCATTAAAGTACCCTCTTCTATTCGAAATCATAGTCGTACGTGTCCGTGCATTAAAAAGATCCGTGGCAGCGATGTGTTCACACACGCGAGTGTTAAACACCGAATGGAAAGGGATGATCCAGGAATCGTTATTATAACCAGAGAGAATTTCGCATCCAGTGTCATCGATACTATTCAACTGTAGAGCGAATATCGTGTGCTCCCTATAAAAATCGCTTTTTTTCTCTTTTTTTTTTTTACCGAACATTTTGAAACCGTTTTCAAAGGTATGGGTCGAGCGTGTACAGACACGAAATTGGTAGAACTTTTTACGAGAATTCAGCTCTTTTTTTAAATTTTTTCTAATAAACTGATCGTCAGATAGGGTTGATAAAATGGGTTCGGGTGTACAAAAACGTATAGATTCGATGGAACGTTGGAGTATGCGTTCCCAGAACGAAGTCCATTTATTTATGACCACATTTTTCAGTTGGAAAAAAATGGAAATGTCTTGAAATTTATTTTTGAAAGAGGTCTTCAATATTGCGGCCAGAAAAAGTTATCAATCTTTCTGGCACTTTTTTTTTTGCAAGGAAAAATTCACAGATTCTAGGTGCAATTTTATGGATATCTTTACATAGAGAGAATATTAAAAATGAAGCAAAGTATTTTATTCCAAAAGAAGACTTATTTTTTAATTTCATGAAAATTTTTGGAATACTAATTGATATAACTTTAAACTTCCTTAGGTTCAGAGTCTTATAATAATTGTATTAATTTTAAGCAACTATAAAAGGTGATCAATCAAAGATTGTACACATTTTTTAATTAACTAGAAGAATATTAGTGTTGTTGCTCTGTTTGGAAAAACTGAATAAATAATTCAGATGATTCACTTTTCAACTCAAGAAATGATGGCTGAAGGAAACCATTTGGGTATCCAAACAAGGGTCGAATCTGCCGTTCCTTTACTCGTCCCAATAGAAAATCGCTTTAAATATTACAAGGGTACTTTTTAGAAAATATTGTTTTCAAGTCACGTTTTTTCGCCATTATAATATCGGCCAAGAAGAATAGAGATCAAACAGATTAATGGTCCACTAAATTCATGGAACACGTTAAAAGCTTTTAAACGGGGACATTTTTTATCGGTACCGATGCGAGACATTTTCATTAGCATTTTACACGGAGCACCATTTTCGCTCTCGGTCGCGCGTATGTACGTCGAATACAATCGGTGGCCGTTGAATTGCGTTTCGGAAAGGGGGCAGCAAAACGGAGGGAGGGGAGTACGGTTGGCTCGCAATTATTAAAAAGTTTCGTTTACAGCCCGGGTCGAATAAGGGTGAACGCGCGTATAACCGCTGCGTTTCAAGGAAACCGGCATCCGGCCACAGTTTACAAGGCATAAAAGTTATGCGGGTTCCATGGTCGGATACAACTTTCCACATTACTGTAACTAATATCAAGAGCAGGCCGCAAAACTCGTAGGTGTTGTATCCCTCTCGTTGCTCGAGCAATCCTGAAACCGAGGCTAAGATATCTTAAATTAGACCGCGTTCCTTTAAAAGAGTATTACATCGCGGCACGTATTAATAGCGATTATCGTTTTATCGTTTTCAGAAAGTTCAGATATAAAATCTTACATTGTCGTTCTTAATACTATTCATTTTCTTTAAACAGCTGAACTTTGACTTTATCCCTACGTACAACTGATATTATTCAGAGTAAAAATAGAACAATGTATTGGTAAAAGAAGTATATATTATTCTTTGCCATGAGCATGATAAAAGCAGCGATATTTGTTTAAATGGTTGAGTATTGGATAGAACAGTTAAGATAAATGTGTACTTACAATATTGTAAGTAATCACGAAGGGCACAGTACTTTAATACGAACGAGTACAATTTATTGAGGCTACCAGTGATCAATGTTTGCTACCATTCTTTGTTCTTTTCACAATTAATCCTTAGATCTCTATGTGGAGTAGCTTTTGATTGTTAATTCTTATTATAAATCAATGTTTGCGAGTTTTTTTAAAAAGTTAAGTTTCATTTTATGTAAATTTACAGACTCGATATTTCAGGGTTAAAAACCTTCGATCAAAATAATTAAATTATTTTAAACAAACGATTCTATATGATTTACTTTGCGTTAAAGTCTCGTATCGCTCGTCTGATATGACACATTATCGCCTGGTTGTAACAAAATGCTTTAGTCGATACACAGTAAGGTCGGCATCGAGGTCAAAGGCGACGGTCAAATTCGAACGGTAAAAATACTCAGGGGCGTTCTTTCGTAAAGCGTGGAAAAATATCGACGGTCTGTAGAACGGCCGCAAAAGCGAGGGGGTTGAACAGGGGCGAGAGGGAGGGGGGATGAGAAGCGACATTTTGTATTCTCTCTACGAGCAAAGCCGCTCGAACAACTCGTTATACGCGGTGAAAAGCATCGACGCGTGTTGTTGAGGAAAATAATTTGTCTCGCGTCGACAGCCTCGAAGCGTGGAAGACCGTCTCTTTCTCTCTCCTATCTCTCCCATCGCTTTCTCTCTCTCTCTCTCTCTCTCTCTGGTGAAGCGACACCCGTTAAGTCATGTAGCGTATGTGACATTTACACGGGCACATATGTACGTACATCGATATACCGTGGCCGATAGATGGAGGAACGGGGGAGAGGGTAAGAAGGGTGCCGAGGTCGTATCAGAGCCAGTGAAGCCGAAGCCTCATTATTGGGGGATTACGGTTCATTAATTCCGATCCCAACGTTCTGAACTACACGCGAAAAGAAAAAGCCAGCCGAAGCGATATCACATAGAGAGAACATTTGAAGCCTCTGTTCGCTCGGCTCGTTGTATTTGTACACTTTGCCTTTTAGGTTGTCTCTTTAAAATCCGTCGCACAAAAGCACAAGGTCTTATTATAGTTACCGGAATAAGTCCCCCCTATCTCGCGTTACATTATGCCCGTATTTTGTACGCCGAAGTGCGTTGCTTTGCGCGACTTTTGTCATATTAAATCGGCAACGATATCTCGAATTCGTTCGAGAATCTTATCAACAAGAGATTTCCAGTTTTACCATTCTTTTCGATACTCTTAAGACCTATTCACTCTTTGCACTCGAGGAATATTTTCAAGTTTCCTTCGTCAAAACATTGAGTTTGTAAAAACTCAATGTTTTAATCTTGAGACTAATTGAACGGAAAGTAAGATATAAAGTTAAAAGAACTGTAACTTGGATGCGAATGAAATTTTTTATATATCCGTAATGGTCTTCGTATCTGATACAAGTGCAGGGATAAAAGCATCACGTAATAGTGCGTTTCGTTCGTTTTCACCAGGTCCAAAGAAATTAAACAAAAGTCCATCGCCCTTTGAGGGTGGCAAAGTCTTTGAAAGTGAAGGTTCGATTCACAGAACCGCGATATTGCAGCGAACCTGGCAACAGAATGAAGCAATTACCTACTGATTGGAGGCTGTGCCGTTAGCCGCACCATCACACTTGCCAATTCGCCAGCTGGTAATTTCAATAGATACAACTGGAGCCACAAGACCGGCTGGAACGCCGATTGCCTCTTGTCTATGCAATTCTCTGTTGAATCTCGGGAACCGAAGGATAGCTTCAAACTATCCAATTCTCTGATACATTTCAAATTACAAGCTGGAAAGATCTTGGCTCGCTGTCGAAAAAGAGGGTTCGCTTAAAAATTATTCAGTCTTTCAACTTCTTAACCAGTCGATACCAACAAGGTTCATTTAAAATGTTAAAGCTACATTAAATCAACTTATCTATTTTTCTCTTATAAATCTATTTAATCTTTGGTCAAGGAAAAGTGAATTGAAATTGTTTTATTATTATTACTTTATTACTTTTGTATTTGATGATGTAAATTATATTTGCAAGATTTTTTTTCCTTTAAGTAATAATGAATTAAAAACTGTTGAACTTAAGTTTAAAAATTGTTAATGACCAGCAACGTATGATTTGTTCAATGATTTGACAAAATTAATTAATTATATCAGGGAAATATTGCACGTGTTCGTAGATTTATTTTATATCCGTAACATTTTTCAACGGTAAATGAATATACGTCAGTATAAAACGAATTTAAAGTAAGGGTGAGACGTCAGAGCAAGGATCTCGATTCTCCTTAAATGCCAATATCCCTGTCGAGACTCGTCAAGGATATTTTGGTAAGAGGGGTTCCTTAATAACGAAGGGTAGCTTCGTAAATTTGAAGAGCAATCAATCCCAGAAGACGCAAATCCTACCTGTTATGTTTTAATTCCAGCTCGTTAAAACTCGTCGTAAATAGTTTTATTTTCGTTCGTCACGCCACGATCGACGTTTAAAATCGGCGTGTATTTTTAGTCGAAATCTTGCCAATTTAAATTTAATCACGATAATAGCTATATTACTCGTACCAAGAACGGAACCGTATCATGTTTGATCGCGATTCTTTCTCTTTCGGAGTACTTCTTTTCTACCCACGGGATTCGATGTACCGTTCTGACTCCCGATACGAAAGACTCGGCAAACAAGTAACAGTTGTACCGGGGATAAAAGCAATGCAATTACGAGGCCGCCCAGGGAATTACTCAGGGAATGTCTTTAATTAAATGTTGGAAGCAGTTTCCGAGCCTCCGTTAATGCAGAGACAATTTCCTTCCATCCACTTTTCGCTCACTTCCGCGAACAGAAAGGAACATCCGCCCGTAGCTCGAGGACCACTCCTGTTGCTGATGTTACGTCCACCTAACAACATACGAAACCCGCTACCCCTTCTCGACTCGGCGAAACTTTCGAACTTCGTCTATCTAATCGTCCGTGTCAACGTTCGTTCAAAAGCGTCCGTTTAAGAATCGAATTCCGCCATGAAAGTTTCTTCATTTCAACGCGTGCAAACAGATACAACTTCTTGTCGCCGTTGCTTTGCCCTCTCGGATCCGTTTGCGACGAATCGTGGAATTTCGATTCCAACGGGGAACTTAACTTTCCTTTTATTTCTGTTTTCGTTGCAACAATTTCTAACGAATGTTACAAATTAATTTGCAGACTAATCTGTATCCAATTGTTATTGACAAATTTTAAGACAGATGTATAAATTCGAAAGTTAGAAACAAATTTGTATTACGTCCAAGGAAAATGTAAAATTTTCTCCGTAACAAATTTTAAATTCCAAGAAAAAGAATGAAGGATCATAAGAATTGGGGGTGCGAGGGACACGACGTTCCTCAAATTCATCCGCTCGTGTTTCTACGAGGGTACGGATCATTTTATCCGGAGCACTTAATTTCCCAGCGCCTGGGTAGGGCTGGCGAGGAAAATAAAAACGAAACAACGTTATTTAAAATTCCTGCACTGAAAACGACTGCGTTACGTCTTCGGCGCGTTTCAACCCCCAGCGCCGTGGCAAAACACTTCTCCCGTAGGTTTGCTTTTATTACGAGACATTTCAGGAGTTCGCAGAGCGATGGGGTTGAAAGGGGTGAGCAAAGAGAGTGGGGAGGGTCCGCGAGCGTGTCGCGAGGCGTGACAAGAAATGTCACACGCTTCGAAAGGCATAACTACGCGCGTGAGGCCGGCTCGTTCGCATTCCAGGGGTGACATACCGCCGGTAAAGACCCACCGCGAACCTCGCAGAAATATTGAGCCCCTGGAGAAATATTGGCCGCCCCGTGACGCGCGAACATGCTGTCAATTCGAGTAGAGTAAACCGTATTATACGGCTCGATGAGCTTTCACGGGGGAGGAAAAAAAAAAAAAAGAAAAAAACCAAAAAAAGAAAAAAAAATGATCGGGAAATTCGCGCACCGTGGCTAGCAATTTTTCACGGTAATAACCTTGCTTTAATGATCGATCAGTTGATGCCACGCTATGATTTCGAAATTGAGCCGACGCCGGATACGCGGCAACCCCCAAGAGAATATTGCTCCTCTATAATATAAATGTAAATGCGGCCCTTTTTCAACGGAGAAACGATTGATTTTGGAAAGGGATGTTTTCAAGCTTTACCACGCGATCCCTTTAAAACGATACTGTTTGATCTGTTTGGATCACCTTAAGAGTTTCGATAGAATTTTAATGTGTTAAGAAATTTCAAAATTAATATCGCTTGTGCCTTTTATTCGAGCAACGTAAATCACATTACACGGTTGCTGAATCCAAAGTGAAAAATATTTGTAGAATCCGAATCGTGTAAGGTGGCTTTTTTTTTAGCTCAAAGAAAAACAACGGTATTGACGTGGAGAGATATTAACCGCAACACTCGAAGGGAAGAAATATTGTCTCACGGTCCTACACAATGGACCTTATAATCCTTGATATACGACGTTAACATCGGCGCATCAGGGTATAAATAAAGATTTCTCTTTTATACCGTGACATAAAAAACTGCTTTGTAGGATCCGTTTCGACGCTTTTGTATATTTTCGTGTGCACGATGTAATTAAAATTCAAAAAATATCCATTGTCGTCGTAACAAGTATTCACTCTGCAGGATTTACAGACACAGATTCATATCGACAACATCAGTCAAGTTTCCAGCTACCCCATCGTTGATCTTCCGTGCGATATTCGCGATATCAAACATTCCCGTTGCTCGTGCAAGCACGAAGTCAAATTCTGCCATCAAGCTCGCAATTTCGTCGCTATAACGATAATAAACTCGAAATGGAGAATCGAACTGGGTACAGAGATGTTCGAATGCCCCTCTACGTAGATGATATCGAGGCTTTAAAACAGCTTTTGCATCCATCATTGCTTCCATTGCATTCTCAATATCCTGATGTTAAAAAAAATCAGGTTTTATGAATTTAAAAGTCATGCATACGTATTTCAAGCTGTTCTGAAAGGAAAATAAATAAATAACCGAAATCAAATTACGTACACGTTTGTTTCGTTAAAATTGCTTTGTACTTTTCAAACTATTTTTATCAAAATGTGAGCGCGTATTCGATAGATTTTTCGGCTTTTGTTATCGTTGCGTTCGATGAAAAGCAGAGAGTTTGAGAAAGGTATCTGCAGGATACGTTTCACAAGGACTTCGACTTGTATCGAGAACTTCAACAAGGACAAAGCTCGAGATTTTCCTCGGTTATGCTCCCTCTGTCTACCGTTGCTATGTCTCCTTCGACGTGGAGAGTCCTTCGAATACTCCCGCAGGTCCCTCATATCTGCGAGGATACAAGCCGGCACGAACATCTCCTGGTTTAACAGACCTTAATCATCACAAGGACCTTACCCGAGTCGAACGTTTTCGTCCCGCTGCCAAGTTACGTTGTATCCTGCAGCATCTCTAGTACGCGCTGTATCATCCTGCCACTTAATCGGCAACCCCTTGTGCAAGCAACCCTCTGACGAACGTTTTGCGTGGATACAGAATAGAAAAATATTTGATTGGCTCGATGCGAGCGCATCGTCTGTGTACAGATACACGGAAGCGTGATTGAGATTTAAGAGTTTGGATAATATAGATTCTCCTTTCCGCGGTACAAGTTTGCAAACATGGAAGATTAGCAAATATTTTCGTGTTTTATGAATTTATTACTTCGACTGGTTAAAAATAATCAAACACGAAGCTGTTGAAAATTTTGTGCCACTTTAATTTTAGTGTCAAATAAACTTGCGAAGCAATGCAAAATTTATGTAATTATATTGCATTCAACCCCATGCGAAAATAATTTTTAATTATTATCTGTAGAAATTTTAGAAGGGTCGGATTTGTAAGAAAGAAAATGACGTTAACTTACAAATCTATATCTCAATCTTATATTTCCGCGTCAACGTATAAAAGCAAACACGTGTCCGTGCACGAACAGAGACGCGGATAAAATAGAAGAAGAAATTGAAGATGGTGGCATTTCGGAAGAGAACTAGAGTGAGCGCAGTCAAATCAAATTACCCTTAGGGTGTTGCGATATCGTTTGCTGTATGTTATAAGGAACGCTTCCGTCAAAAGATTCTTTTCACAAGGTTTTCAGGAAGTAGGATGTTCTTAGAACGCATTCAATTGCACGAAGCAATAAGCATGATACCGTGTCTTAGTACCTGCGAGATTTGCACAACCTTTATGTTCAGATTTATATCCGAGGGAAAGAAAACATGGCTGTCCCGTGAGCTCGTGTTATGTTTAATTTACATTTTTCATAACGTATTTATTAGAATTGATTTTATTCCCCTTTTTATCTCTATAATTGCTAACGTAAGTTACAATAATTGTTAAGTGCTGTTTTAATTCCTATCTGATAAATCTGGATTGAATCATATATGATTTTAATTGTACTCGTCGGGTTAAGGAGAACGATTAGTCAGTCATGAATGCTTCTGCGAGGATAATAAATCCAGAATGGTACTAATGAAACGGCAAACTGCATGACTCGTCCTTCGTTTTCACGGTCCCAAATCGCTCGATGGTTACACGATGAAATTTCGTAATGCTCGTGTCAAGATTTGCATAATTCGCTGTGATAATTAAGCGATCTGCATATTAAGTTCCGCGCCATGTCAGTTTCTCTTTTAAGGGCAAATAGTCCCTGGCACGATCCTAAAGTTCCCTGTCCGTGCCCGCAATTTCTCCCTGTATTTCGCTATTAGATTAGAGCGTTGTAACGAGTAATATTCACGTAACAGCCTCGCATCTGTCCCCGCTCTAACCCTTCAACACGAGGCGAAACCCGCCCAGTGATTTCGCACACGCATGACACGGAACGGAAACCCCTCGTTGATATTGGAAAACATACACGTCGCTCTCTTCCTCCCTCTTCTTTTCTCGTTTTTCTTTCTTTTTTTCTATTTTTTTTTTATTTCTATTTTTTTACTATTCCCTTGCACCGATGGACGTCGAAACAATTGCCGGATACGTCGGAAAATATCGGGTGTATATGGACTTTCAACGTTCCTCGTACTTCGGTGCACTCGTTTCTTTGTAATCACCGTAAAACGAATCGCGCTGTGCGCGCGTCTATAAAGTTCTTCAATTTTATGTCCTTTGTATTCCGTACACAATTCTTGATACGTTGAATTTGTTAAACAAGTATTGGAGAACTAAGCAGGACTTTGAAGGGTATTAATATTTTCAGAAAATGGCTGCTCTCAGGGCGTGTAAAAACGAAATATTCCCTTTTAACCAACTATAGTAAAGCTCGATAATTTATTAAACGACTCGAGCAAAATATTGAAGCGTGATTTTTAAATTGAAATTGAAGAAATTATTATTTTGTAAAATAATCTACTGGTACCGTTTCTTCCAGGTATTCCGACAAAGTTAATTTAAGTTGAAGATTGCGTAGACATTTTAAACGAAATATACAAGTCTCTGACAATTCATCGAGAAACTTGGACGAAACATTAAAACATAACTTTGAAACTGAAATTCATGATGGAGCCGCCAACAGCATCGGGCGCAGGAGTCGAAAAGGGATGAGCTAAATTGCCATCAAACATGTTCCGTAATTCTCGCTCTGTCACTGTATCCTCTCATCGATCATTGGCAGCTACTAAACCGATGTTTCATCGTTAGCCGTCAAGCCGTACCATTAAGCGTAATGCTAATAAACAAGTGCCCCGAACTTCGATATGTCGATAAACGTCAATGAACGACTGTTGGGACGCTAACAACGAGGTCCGGGTGGAAGAGGAATGCGCTGTATGGTCAAGTCCGGCAAGCGGCTTTGCGAACTTTCCCCAATCAGCAGGTGGAATCCCGGACGAAACTCGCTGACAATTCAATTACAACTGGGAATTCCTGGTCGGACCCAAAGCCGAGAAAGTTTGGCGGTTTGACGGGAGGGGGTCCAAGGGAGCTTCCAAACGACGGAGAAGGAGGCGACCCACACTTCGCCAAGTGTTATGCAGATTTCTGTTTGGTCAGTCATTAGATTGCAGGCACGGGGTGTTTGCAGGCACGACAGTCATTACTACGGCTGTCCACCCTTTCCGCCCCGCTTTGCCCGCTCCGCAGAATGGCCATCCATGAATCTGCGACTCACTCCCGCCGTTTATATTATTCTCAACTCCATTTACTGTCTTAATTCTATGCGCATTTATTCACGCTCCCTTCGTTCCCTCAACTTCATTGCGCGAGGGATGTTTACGTTACGTCATTTAACCTCTTGTCTTACGATTTAGTTTTTACTCAGTAAACGTTATGGTTTATCATTGAATATGTGGTCTACAGTGGCATTCATTTTCTATCGTTTCTTATTCTAATCTTTAAATGCTGTAACAGGGTCCTGAAATACCTAATTAACTAACTATAACAACTAATGAGTGATTTTACATGCTTCGATAGTTTTTAATTAAATTCCTTTTAGTTCCATATGTTCCTTAGTTCCAAGGTTCCTTAATTTTGTATAATTCTTTTATATTATTTTTTAAGACTTATGTTATGTAACCTTTCGTTTAGTAGTTTTAATCAATTCTCCTTTCTTTCATAAATTAAAAGTACATTTTTGGAGCTTATACGAGTTATTCAATAACAAGGATATCATTTTAAAATGAAAAATAACATTTTAAATAACTTTGATTGGCTTCTACATTATTAACAAGGAATAATGGTTAAGCAATTAATAATGATGAATACTTTCACGATAAAAATTTCTTTCTCCTTTCAAAATAAAACTGATACTGTAATGGAATTGAATAAATCATTTGCACTCGTTTTTATACGTTTGTTTATTGAATAACCCTCGAACAGCTAAATAGAAAAAGTTCTCAAATACTCACCGGCATAGTTTGGCTAGAGTGTAAAGAATTAATCGCCGCTATCGCTTCTTGATGTGACGAAAGTTTCACGAATGCACAACCTGAAACAAAAAGAAGCATTTCGTCAATCTTTACCGTTAAAAAATTAGAACTCTTAAATTTTCTAATCATGTAAAACAAAAAGACATCACTGTTCACTTTTTTTTGTTGCATATATAAAAATTTTGCGCGAAAGATACGACACTCGGGAAAAAGCTCAAATCGTTCCATCTTGAAGAAGTACACGCGAAGGAAGGGCGAAAGAAAGCTCCCTTTCCGCCATTGTCACCGAGTCGAGACCATCCCTAACGATGATGGAACGATTAATCGCCCCTACTCCCTGCCACGTGCGCTTATCGTTATAGTTAGATGGAGACACGAAGACAAAGAACTCGAGGGTGCTTTGAAAAATTGACGCGCCAACGGAGCGCAACGTGCACTTAATAAAAGATGTTTACCAGGAACGTAATCCGGGACAACACTTCCGGTTTCGAGCAACAATGATGCGTATCGTGGCCAACGAAACGGTCTTGAAAAATTACGTTTATTCAGGATCGTTTTTTAAATAATTTTCAACCATGTGAAACTTTATTGACACGATAATTATAAGCAAACGTATTTTTTCACACTTGAAGTTAGGCTGTTTTTTTAAAATACATACTACAGTATGTACATATATCAGATAAACTCTATTGCTTTTATAATAAAATTCCACAAGATTGTTTAATGCACGAACCGTACAGTTTCAGTAACTGTGGACTAAGTTTCAAGCGATACCTTGGAAATGGTTATAAAATACATCCTTCGTGAATCAAGACAGAGTTAATAAAATTATGCTTAACCTCGACTTTGATCAATTTGTCTCCGGTGCAGATTGATCGCCCGCCGCGTCGCGACCCAAGGTTTCTTTACACTGGCGACAAATGAAAGACAAACAGAGAAGTCTAATTTGAGCGTACTGTGACACTTTAAAATATTACTCCACTTCTAACCTAATTTTGACTTCATCGTCGAATCCCCTGTTCGCAATAAGCATTATCTTTAATCAGAAATATTGCTCGTGAAAAAAAAAGAAGAAGAAATAGGTTGAACCAGGAACACCATTTCAATTAACGAAATTATTCGACGGACGATACGCTTGACCAACGATTTTCATTTTTATCGAGTGCAGGATTTCCCGACGTTCCTCACTGTATCGACAGAAACCGGACAAATTTTTGCAGAGGAATTTGCGAGAGTACGTTCGGAATCGGAGGTAAAAGCGATCCGAAGCGTAAGTACGTGGACAAGATTTTCTCGCGATTCAAACCCCCTGTCGTTCGCCGACGTCGCAAGAATTTGTCCGAGCTGCTGGGGGTTGTTCTGGCCCGTTCCGCTATTTGTTCTTGTGCAAGCGAAATCTCCGACGGAGCTCTCGAAGACGATGCGCTCTTCAGATTTTTCCCCGTGCCTTCGAAGCAGACGGGGAGTAAGCTCGTGTGGAAATAAAAGACTCGAATTTCTTGAAAGTTCGCGGATCCCTGACTGTGTGTATGTGTTTGTGTGTATTCTTGCCCTTTCGCGTGTACACACATGCACACACGTGCATTGTTAATAGAAATCGTGCAGATATACACAGTGCTGCATAGAATTTTGTACAAATTTTGGAAGACTAATTTGTGTTCGTGAAATGTGTCTTCAGTCGTTGATCGAAGCTTTCATAAAATAGTTCATATAAGTAGAAAAGGGTTAAATATATTTAACTTGGCATATAATTATTCTAATTATTAGCGGATAATAAAGTGTACGTATTCACTTTTTAATACTTCATTTCTGTGAAAATATGTCCTTTTTATTAACCCTTCCACTTGGCTGTCCCTTCTGAGGTGGCATAAAAAGAATGCAGATAATTTTTCTGAGTTTTCTTTCAAAAATAATTTAAATAGAATAATTATTCTCAATACTATATTACTATTACTTTATAGTTAAGTAGTTTTGAGCTGCTAATAAATAATCTAAACAAATTTACGAGTACAAGGGGTTAAAATGAAATGTTTTGCCATGTAATTTTATCAATACTATATCATTGTAAAATGTTTGTTAAAAATTATGAATGTTTAAGATAGAAGAACATTTTTAGCTACGAATTTATGTTTCTAATACAAACTAAAACGTATTAGAAGAGCTTCGACCCTGTCCACGAATGTATGTATATGTATATTCGCCTCTATCGACCACAGAGGGTTAATAATGGCTGATAATTATGATCATTAGGCAACGCGGGGCTGTTTATAGTATGTTTCGATAACTTCGTATCCAGGTTTCCGGGTTTCGATGGGCCACCCTATATACAGAGATGTCATGCGTGTTCGTCTATTTGGCTGTTCCAGCGGCTCCTTCTCGAAAACTATGTTTGCCCCCTCGAACAACGGCGAACAACAAACACTGGACAAACCGCTCGGCCCTCCACCGACGACGATGTAGACTAGTTTCGTGGATCTTCCCGTTCCCATTTCGTCTCGAGCCCTCGGCCGACCCCTTCTCGACCCCTACCCCAAAATCCCCCACGTTTTCGGTGTTCTCTCTTTCCTCCACGCCTGTGTGCCGCCGCAGCCGGCTCGAACCAATCGATAACGCCTGCGAGACTTTCCGCTCATATATTTGATTGCTCGGCAAACATGTCTAAGTTTATTCTGCGGCCCCCTGCTTCTCTTCGCTCCCTACCCCCGAGCGTCGAAGCGCTAACGCGAGCTATGCTGGCCTAGGCTTTCCGATACGTTGGAATCTCTCCAACGGATATACGGAACGAGCTTCTGTTCTTTTCGTTTTTGATCCTAGCGCTGGGAACAATTTGATCGTATTAGAGAGACGCGGACTTCAGAAGTTCGTTTCTTAACGCCTTAACCCTTTCTCTTGCCATTTAACGCTTGGACTGTTGGGTGACATCCAAATTTTCATTGAAATCCATTATCCATATTTGCCAGGAATTCTTTAATACTAGAACTGCCGGTATTGAGGCTACTTTTATTTGTAAATTGGAAATAAAGTAGAAAACAAACTAGAATATGGAATAATTATTCATCTTGATAAAGGTTACCATTTCGACAAAAGCCTTCTAAGAAATTTTTTGATTCAGAATAAGGAATCTGAAATAAAATATCTTAACCCAGGTGGTAATTTTAGAGTTAATTTATTTAATAAGAAATTCTTAATAACTTCAGAATAACAGACTAGGTAGTAAGGAAATACACCTGTCGACTTTTCAGGAGAGGGATTTTTTTCTGAATAATATCAAACACTTGTCATTTTAAAATTTTTTAAAGAAAAAATACTACAAAATGGTGTAATTATTCGGAACTGAGACTTTGTTATATTTTCAAATCTACTGAATTGCTGGTTTAAATTAGAAGTATTAAAAAATTATGCTTAATACCATTCTATTTTATTAGAAATTATTTTCGAATCTAAAATGTTTTGTGCTCTTCAGAGATAATTTTATAAAAATTCTATTTACAATTTATTTGAAAAAAAAGAAAAGGAAAAAGTGTGCTCTGCTTACTCATTCGACGCCATTCACGGACCAACTCATACAAAGTCATTAATCTTGTTATATTTACCGTAGAAACGTTACGGAACTTTCGGACAAGTTCTTTCCCTTATCGATTAAACGAGAGTTAATAATTGAATTTATCTGAAGGACGTCGAAATCCTCATCGGATCCGGGTGTAATTGTTTTTGGGATTAAGGATCAGGCTAGAGAAGATTATCGGTGACGTAGTTTATTTGGAAAACTTTCGATTCCACGACAAATTAATGAACGTTTGTTTGTTTTTCCATTGGAGTAACATTGCTGGAACAACGAGAAAACATAATCTCATCATCGGGATGGCGATTGGTACACGGTTTGTTTCCTTTTCCTTTTTTTTTTCAAATCCGAAAGAAAAATTTACTCGTGGAAAAACCTTGCAATATAAATGAGTTTCGAATTTGACCGTCAGCGGTTATTTTTACAATCGTTCGCACTAAATTTGAAAATATTGTTTTTTATTTAAAGTACTCATAGCAATCATAGGTGATAAAAGAATATTATTTTTGTCAAAAACGTATCATTGATATTGCAGATACTTTCTAATAAGACATACTGAAACTCTAATCTTATTAAATTAAATTTATTACTTTATGTGTTTATTAATAAAAATATCAGCTAATGTAAACGTGTATTATTTGTGATATAAAATTCTGACATAAAATCAAGAATTCTCCTTACTAGAATATCAGCAGCCTTCTTTGAAAACTTCTAAAGAAATCAACGATGCAAATGGACTATAATTTTAAATTATCTGACCTAGTCACGTATTATACACGGTCTGAAACATTTGCCTTTCAGTGTCTCTTATCAATTTCACAACGTACTTATTGTTACTTCCTTTTAGTTTCTATGTTCTGTTACAAAGTAACTACTTCATCGTTTTCACGATAGAAGAATTATATCTATATTGAACTGTTAACTTTATTTTATCGCGTTTTCACCATTTGGTTTCAAATATTATATCAGAAATAAAGGCAAATAATTATCACAGAAAAATTACTTTTTTTTTAAGTCCTCCGATAAAAATATTTTTTCTAGAGTAATTTAAATTAAACGTAAAATTGTGAGCTACATAAATAATCCACCGAAATACAATAAGCCAAACGACGAATGAGGTCAGTTTTCCTAGCTCAATCAAGCAATAAAAATAGTAATAAGAAAGCTGGATATGACGAACAATAAATATCCCTCGGAAAATACATATACCGTAGAGTATAGGTGTTTGCACACCCCTTCGAACACATTCGGACAAGGATTGTTGACACGCGGCAAGGACGTTATCGTTTCTGTGCTAATGGGCAGGGTTCTTATTATTTCTGTGATGGATTCGGGTCACTGGTTAAATGAAAAAAAAAAAAAAAAAAAAAAATACAGACTAACGGCCGTGAGAAATAGATAGTAGGGCACGACTCGGTCACGTGGGATTTAATCTATTAAGCAACCACGTGGTGAAAGTTTATATTAGGTACATCGTTCTTCGTTTTCTGTAATTAAACGTGGTACATTTAGGAAGATTTTCTGATAATGCGATACAACGCAACGATAATTTGAACTTAAAACTCCATTAAATTAGCGTTTAGAATAAATTTCAAGGTAGTTGTTATGAACTGAAGCTGCAAAAATAATTTGTTGATTATATCAAGGCTTCTGTGAAGTTTTGAAATACTAATTTACTAGAATTATAAAACTAATGCATTAAACAAATATATTGTACTATCATCCAACAATCATTAACTTATTTGTACCTGCAAAATTACTCTTACATAATAGAAAATCACGTTTAATTCCACAAAACTCAGGATGTTTGTATTTTTAAAATTTGTTAATTAAAATTTCGTAATTTTAAGAATGTTTTAGTGAATAATGGTTTTTAAAAGAATCTGAAGATACTCATACAGCATCTTAAAACAGTTTGTTTAAATACACTATATTGCAAGTAGTATAAAGTAAAATGGTTGAACCCTTCGAACTAGCTCTTCCACGAAAGACCTACGTTCATACATTGAGAATTAATGTAAAGATTAATATTGAACTTCTTACAAATCCAATTATCCGCTTTGACAGATAAAAAAAGTGGCACAGAAACACTTTCCGATGTAGGAAATACGATCGGCACGAAGTATCGTACAAATCGTTCGAACATATGTTCGATAACCGCCGTTTGAGCCTCCGCTGTGAGGCACAGCCTGTGTGCGGACACCGGGAACAGACCAAACGAATCAATTTCACTGATGAAGCTACTAAATCTAGCCGAGTTGAACGCGAGCACTCGTAATTGGTACAACGGCTGGTTTTACAAGGTACACAGAGCACGAACTAACAAAAAAAAAAAAAAAAAGCGGCAAAGAGAAAGAGAGAAAACTACACTAGGTGTAAGTGTAGGCTTGTTCGACGTACGAGAGAAACAGGGAGACAAAGAGGGCGAAGCTTGGAACAGCGAAAGCAGAGGCAGGATAAGGGGCGGGATTAAAAACGCTGACAAAGTTACTAAACACTCGGGTGCTCAGCCCTTTTTATATTCGTCGGATGAAACCAGGTAGTGGAGAGGGAAGGATATGGTGGAGGAGGGGGTGGGGAAAAAAAACGAGAAGAAAAAGAACGAACGTCGGTGCTCGCAAGAGAGCCCCCAAAGCCGACGGAAAGAGAGGCACGGATGCAAATGTAAATGTTGAAGAGAGGAGATACAGATACGCGACGGCAAACTAGGAATTCGGTATAAGAGATTTGCAGGTTCGCCGCAGGGGACAGGATGGAGAAAGGATAGAGGGCAGGAGGGGGAGGGGAGGCAGGACGCGCAAATCCGACCGAAGGGAGGGGGAGAAAAAAATGTTGTAACCTCCGCCAGCGCGAAGTGGGCGAAGATGGACACGGTTCGAGAAGTCGTCTCTCGAATTTTTTTCCCATGAAAGTAAAATCCTCCTTTGTATTTCGTTCACGTGAAGCGTAACACTTTCTGGGATAAAGAGTGCTTTGACGAGAAGCTCGAAAATATTGTTTTCCTGCTCTGAAAGCGCTGTTCTATCGTGAATAAAACTACCCCCCTGCCCGCTTCTTTTCCGTTCTGGAATTTGATTAGCGCTCGCACAAACGAATACTCCAAATGAAATATGTAATGTTCCTTTGATCCAGCGATTGAATCGATTAAAGATACATTAAAGGTATATATTACGTTTTACTGCTATTGCTTTCGTATTAATAAATTTAAATAAGCAAAGATAGCTGGTTTAATTACATAATTTTTATTTCACGGAAGCCTTTATACTTTTATATCTTGAAGGGGTGAATAGTTAATTTTCAAATATAAGCTTCGTATGGTTTAATTAATTATTTAATTACGAGTGGTTCTCACGACAGTCAATGTATCAATAATAACTCAGACCTAGAGAAGTTTGTGTATTAAATGAAAGAATATTTAAAGGAATATTAATTCCATCGTCCGTTATCCAGAGATCATAATTGCGGCAAATCGGATATCTCAATCGTTTGCTTGTACCACTGTACTCGTTTAATCCTTGGAAAGATCAATTCCGGACCTCTATTAATCGTTCGAAGCGGCGTAAGAAAGGTACACGAATCAAATGGTGCAATTAACAGGACGGACGCGTACAAACGACTGATACGAGGGATGCATACTTAAGTATACGTTCCCAGAATTTCGTTTTGTCCCTCGGTCGGACTCGTATAGACCGATATCGCAAGGTCTCCCTCGATACGGGAAATTTGTGGTATATTTAGAGAAGGAAACAAATAAGACACCGGTGTAGAACACAGGGGGAAAACGTGTAGTAGCTGGCGAGACAGCAAGTGTAATGTGGAGACACGAAATGCCATTATAATGCGGACACGACCGAATCCCAGAGGGTTGTGTGTGTGTGGCATGGGGGAGAGATAGAAAAAAAAAAAGGGAAGAGAGAAAGGAAGAAGACAAAGAGGTAGACACGTACGGGAACGAACGGGACGTGACAACACCCGGAAAACGGCGTTGCCACGCTGTTATTACGAGAAGATAAATTTCTGGCCGGAACATCTCTACATTCGAAAAATATCGCGACGTCTCTCATTTTCGGTAACACTCAGCCGAGTCACATTCTACTTACGAAACCGCTCGACATCTGTTTCACGCTGTAAAACTGCGAAATAAACGTTCGCCTCGTCGTATATGGAATTTTATCCTTTCCCTGAAGATATCACGTTGGTTAAGTTCATGATATTCGCGTTTTCCAAGATTAAGGTGAAATGTGCAGAAAAATAATAAATTGTTTCGTCGGAATTTGAGGTAAACATGAAGAATCCAGCAGGAAATTATGACGCCTGAGCATTTTGTAATTGACAACAGCCGATGTCTGTCGGGAGTGGTCGTTCCGGCAGATTCATCTAGATTACAGTGCAAAACTACTCTCCGCTCGGCGTATTTGCCAGGCATTAAATTACACAGACGGTCGTGCGCGTCGACGAGGGTCGAGCGTCGTTCGACGCTTTACCGGTTTACTTTCATCACATCCAATATTGATCACGTCCAACGTGCACGCTTTATTTATGCAACGCGGGGTATTGTTGTAGCATGGCAACTACGGAAATCGTGTCCTGGTTTGATCAGCCGTGTCACATTTACTTTGGATTTCGTCGAATGCTTTCTCCCGTTATCCTTCTGGCCGTGTATCCGACCGCGGTAAAGATCCTCACACGTTCTGTCTGGTAATCCTTTCGTTTCCATTACGACATGTTTTAATTCACGAAATAGGATCATTTATTTGACTGTACTTTGTGCGTTTATTTATCTCATATTAAAGAAATTATTCCACATTTTAAATATATTAATTTGATGTTTTCTATAGACTCGGGTTTCTATTTAATCGAAATCTGTTTAGCAACGATGCATCCGTTCGCGAACGTAATAGAAAATTGTCGTACGTGCGGAGAAATTTTCTAACAAACTCTGGAAGGTACTTGGACGTGCACGCACGTTTATTCGCGTTCCTTTTTACACGTCCTTAAGAAATTCTAGGAACATCTGCTGCAGCCAGTATGGAAAGGAGAAAGAGGTCGAGCAGGTGCGACGGAAAGCCTCGGCAAAATTCACGGTAAACGCGATACTCGGATCAAAGCGGTTCCCGATTTCCGCAGTCGAAAGTACCACGGCGTGCTAGCTCGCATAGAGAAAACGAATTCGACCGGATCGATGTTACACGCGATAAAAATTTTTGTTTCAATCTTTTTGCGGCCGCAAACAATTTGCTTGTTTTAAAATTCAACCCTGGTAGAGTGCAATTCATGTATCATAAGTAATAGTTTAATAAAAGGTTATCAAAATTTAAATTTTGTGGATAATATTTTATAGTTTAATAGTGGCCCAAACGATTCTTGAAAGCTGATAAAAATCAAAGTTGTTGAGTGGTAGGTTTAATTTTAATAGGTGAATAATTTTGGATTGATTAATAAATAAAACTGAATTTGAATGACGTTCATGTCACGTTCGAGTGAAAAAAATTATTGTATGACATTTGACATAGTAACTTGCAATAATTTTTCATATAATTAAAGTATTTTATGTCATAGAAAAGAGAAAAAGTGGAGAAATTATAAGTAACATTAATGCTACATTAATTATTTCCTGTTATATTAATTTCTGTTCTGATTATCAATGATTTTCATACAATGTCTGACCAAGCGGAGTGTTATACTACTGGCGCGTCGATCTTACTACTTACACGTAGGCTTTTCTACTTTTACGTGCCAGTGAAAGTAGGAATATCTAGCAAGGCATGTTCAAACTCTAGTTATTATGATTAATTTTCAAATTTAATCCTTTAATTTACTAATCGATATAGTTTATCAATAACCTGATAAAATAAAAGTATCTTATTTGCCAAAATTCCATTTCCTATTTAAAAGCTATATTTTATTTGATTTGTGTGGCATTTAATATGATTCAATAATCAGATTAATATATTATTTACATAATATTATATTTTAAAAATAATTTCAGAAAATAATATGACTAGAAATTAAAAAGTATTTGTAGTTATAAACGTATTAAATATATTGTTTGAAGGTTACGAACCAAATATTTTATTTTTGCAATTATACGAAGAAATGGAATTAACTGTTTACTAGCACGGATCAAAATTGCCAATAAACACGACTTCTAGCCGTAACATTTTCCTAGTTCATAATCTTGAGGGACTTAGCAGCTGTTCCATTAGACTTTCGGCAACGAGGCTAACGCACGATTTTCAAGATATTGCGAGTTCGTTACGGGTGTATACAGCAATTCGCTCTCAAGTAATTCCGATAATACCACCAATCATCCTGTCACCAGGTTAAGCCCTGCTAAGCTTTTGCTGCTTTTCCGCTAGAAGCCCGGATCGAAAACGGTACTTGGTAGAACATAGGAGAAGGTTGCCGACTTCCCATGGGGAATCTGTTCGTTTTCCTTGTTCGAGAATGCGCCAAGCGGTACGAACTCTTCTCCCTTCCCATTACGTTTCTCTCCACATCATTGCGATAAATTGAAGACAATTAAGGTCAAATCGAGGATATTGTGGATTTTTTATCTATTCTAGACTGTTTTAATTCTTTTCAACGAAAGAAATTACGTGAAATTAAAAACGTTTCATAATGATATAAAAGTGAATACGATAAAAATTAAAATAGAACTACAATAAATCAGTATCATGCTGTAATAAATTATTTCTGAGATATATAATAAGAAAAGTGATAACTCGATATTGTAAGTATTCTGAAAGTTGCGATAGTTTATATTTTTATACATATGATATTTTAATTTGGCTTATTAGGGTACAAATGATTAATCTTTCAATCTAATACATTAATTATCAGAATGCGATTTAATTAAGTCCTTATAGAACAATGTTTGAAACCTATCTTTCTGTCAATTGAAATTTAATGCATAAATGATACCTATTTTAGTTTACACAAGAAGTTCCCTGATACCAGAGAAGTTATGCCAGACTATGAAAAAATTGCACCCAAATTCACGCAACCTTTGCTCAAGAAGAATCAATTAATAAAATCGTGCTCGATTCTTCTTCGATTCCCATCCAACGACCGCCACCTTTACGCACAAACGGCCGATTCTAATTTGACTGAAGTTCAAAGTGATAATTTCCCGTCGTTTCTGCACGATCGCGCTGATTTTCCCTCTCGGCGAAACAGGATCGGTGCGCGCAAATGGGCGTGCAGAAATGACCAAAGGGAACAATAAATCGGGGGGTTGGGTCGAGCGAAAGCGGCGCATTGTCCTTCGTAGGTCATAAAGGAAGTCGCGGTAAAGGCACCGACGGTCCTGGGATGTCGCAGAGAAGAGAGAGAACGAGACTAAGGCAAGAGGCAGGGGGGGGGGGAGGATCGTCGAGTAAAAAGAGTCGAAAGAAAAGTGAGGGGAGGGAATGCGGCGGGGCAAAGAAGGAAGTCCCCGGGCTAATTAAATAACTAGCAAAGTCACCTAGCAACTTGGCACCTCGGCCCCCAAGTCCATCCCCCTTTTACAAGTCCGTGGTCTTTCTTACCGTTGCCTTCTGCGCTTCTGTCTCTCCTTTTCGTCCCCTTTTCACCCTGTCGGTTTCGCACCGTGGCGCGGGCGCCACCCCTCGACGTCACCTTGTTATTTAATTAAACTTCGCGGAAGCTGCTCGCGGCTGCCTGATACCAAAGCACGTAGCTCGTCACCTTCCATTTTCCTTGCGCGCCCGTGTGTGTCTCTCTCCTTCTCCGGTATCGTACTCTTATTTTTTTTTTCTTCCTAGCTTCTCGAATCATTTACGGGACCCGGTGCCCGGGAAACGGTATGCCATAATTGTTGAAATGCGAGCAGCAGACAGTTGCGATGACCATACTCTATGGGATACTTTGTCCCCTTTTCGTTGGAAACTTTTCCTACGATATTTTGCCCGTCTCCGCTCCCCTGACTTACGTAACTTCCTGCTTGGAACTAAACGGACCGCTTAGCTCGGTAAGGAAAATGCGGAATTCGAAGAGATTAGGTTTGTTATTACTTTATGAAGTTATGTGATTTGTGGAGAGAAAGTTGAGCGGTTCAGTGTTTCTAGTATTCGAAAATTCTATCGTTTTATTTCTATTATTAGTGTTGTAAATTAATTTTAACGTTTACATAATTATAATAATAATAGTGATAACTTGTTAATTACTCTAGATGCATTGGTATCTAAATATTTAAACATACTATAAATAATGTTCGAAATGTACATACTTCAATAAAATCCTTGCGTATTCCTTTTATAATAGCTATTAAATAACTGAATTTTAAATTAATATACAACTACCAGCGTCGTAGATTAGCATAGTTGGTAATTCAATATACGAGCTCGAAATTGAATATAGAATTAAGGAAACTGTCAGAATGATTGAGGGAATGCTTCGCGATAATTAACGACGAAAATTGACGTGTAAAAAAAGAAAGGAAGAAGGTTTCAGTCTCAGGAGCAATTCCTTCGTCCAAGGACCGTCGTTTTCCTTCTTCTTTTACTAATTTCGACGGAAGCGTAGCAAGGGCTGTAACTGGTCGAGACGTCATGAAGGGGCCCCAAGAGAAGTCTCGCCGCGAACCGTTAATTTACTGCCACGAAAGTAAATCGCGGGGGATCTTCGAAGAAAATTTCCCCCTCGCCCCTCTTTATTCCAATCTGCTTTCTATCACGAACGCGCACCCTGAACACTGACACAAATATGAAGGCGTTCCTTTGACTTTGGATGGCAAAAAAGCGACTTCTTATTTCAGAAGTAATACCAAATCTGTCGTACGGCCGCCGTAGCCTTATAATTTATCATATTGACGGTTCTGCCCTCCTTAGATAAAATATCCTATCTATCATTTTTCAAACTATCCTCAAGTATTTGAAGTTATACATTTTTTTATCTTTTATTATATTTATTATTAAAGGAACTAGTTTACTATCAAACTTTAATAATGCTTTATATGCTGTTTTCTCCCTGCAGCTATTTTGTACTAAAATTCATTTCTGATGCGTCTGTTGGTTTATTACAGAATCCCAAAAAAATCCGTGAAAATGTACGGTGGAGTATGATTTCTGGAATTCAAATAACTCTTTGGTACAGACATCACAGGTATATCAATATCGGAGAATCAAAGGGCAAAATGATAGAACGTTTGACCGTAACCGAGGGAAAAAAACAGAAGAAGCAAAAGTGAAACCCGTTGAAGGATTACGATCGGCTATTGTGGCACGTTCTCCAGTTTGATGTAAATTTGTTTAGAGTAGCCCCGGGGGCTACCGCGATGCGCTACCATGGCCGGCAGGAGTTTAATTTTGAGAAATGCAAACATCCCGTAATTAAGCGGAGGCCGGAGAACAGGACCGAAGGGTATGCCTGTGAAGACCCGGTGAAAAACCACTCATAATTGCCAACCGAATCAATATTTGACTTCCCTTTATAGTGCTGAATGGCCAGTAAGGACGATGGACTCTCTCGTTCATTGCCAGCACGCACCGTGAAAGCGTTTTTGCTTTGGCCAGAATGAAGAGCTCTTCGCGGGGAAAAGATTCTGATAAAATATAATTTACAAGAAAAGAAAGATATATATGATACCTGCTCGTACACCGTTTTTATCTTACCAATGTTTCACGTTTTAATCTCGTTGTAATTTAATAGCGTTGAGGTACAATCTGGTAATGTATCAAATGGATTACAGAGGATATTGAATTACTTGGAAAATTAAAATCCTTTTTAACGAGACAAATGTAATTAACACGTTAACTGATAATTAAAAACCAAATTCATGTAAAAAAGTGATGGGAACATAGGAGGAAATCTGATGACGTTTTTGAAAAATTATGTGACTTTCAGGTTATTTAGAGAAATGACATAAAAAGAAGAAAGCAAAATTTTATCAATTTTAATAATTACGTTAAATTCTAATATTTGATTGGGTTATTAATCATTAAGCAAGCAAGAACGTACCTCGTTAATCGAATGGAAATACGTGCGTCATTCAGACATGGATAACAAGACTGTCGACGTGTTAAGAAAAGCCATTTGAAATTCATTACTTCATTGTAAAATACATATTCCTTTTTTCTTTTTCAAAAGAAAAGGGAATACGTATTGTGTGCATTTAAGACTCACAAAGCTTTGTCGTTCAGATTTCATCTTTTCCGTCCGATAAGAATGAAATATTGACTTTCCGTTACAATGTACAATTTCTCGCCGGAGCGGTGATAATCGTGTGCGGGTGAAAAAGAAAAAACAAGAACGAAAGAGAAAAGAAAAGCGAAATAATTTATCCGATGGTGAGTGAGTTGGTAGTTTAATAAGGTTCTAATAAACTTCAAGTTTTAATCGATCGAAGTAAAAACCATGCCGGCTCATGCCGGGGGTAGACAGGATACCTAATCTTTAATCACGTCTTCGATGGAGTTTCTTAATCCGAACGGGGCGAGATCGTGGCTGGGAATATTGTAAGTTGAAAAGAAGAAGCTTCGGCGTCAGGTAGCGCGAAAACTTCGAAATCACTAGTCGTGAAACTTCGCAGCTCTGCAGCTGAGAGGGAACGATGGTTTTCTTGAAGAATCGACTAAAAATCATCTTCTTTTTTAATAGCAACAGAATGAGATTGAGTGAATATTTTTAATTACAATTAAACCATCCTTACTTGACTGAATACATCGACCATCACAATAAAAATGTTGGAAATTACACTAAATTGTTTTAAGTAAATTTTATTTATTATTTTTACAATATTTTTAAACAGAAATCTGGATAATTGATCCATTTACATATTTATATAATAGACTCCGTATTTCTATGATAATTTTGTAAAGAGGGTACTTTGATATTTATTTGAAATATATTCAATCTTTTTTGCTTTCCAAATAGTTGTCCCCTGTCCTTATTAATCATGCAGTAGGAACGTTTGATAAGAGAATTATCACGCTCAGCTTCATTTCGTGAACGCTGTATATCGATACAAAAGAACCTCTGTTATTCAAATGCCCACCACTTGAATATTCCGCTACCTAAACATTCTATTATCCGAAAGACTTACTGTTTGAATGGAGTATTCATTTGCTAAACATTGTACGTGTTACTGGCAAAGTGTAAGATACTGTCTAGGCGAATTTTATGTTATCGAAATTAATATAATATATATTGCTAATTTGTAATTAAACAAAACGTTAATAACTAAAATTATGCTTCTAATGTTCCTAAAATAATTATAGCTTTCACAAAGTAGGTTGCAGTTAAATAACACTATAAATTTAAGGGGCTTTAAATTATGGATTCTAAACAGCAGTACCAGAGGTAATGAACTACATTGAAGTAAAATTTGTTCATAAAAACATTTAAATAAACTAGATGAAAATATCTGTGTACCGTGAAAATATCTGCTCAACGAATACTGTAATTATCCCTGAATAATAATCTCTTTGATACTGGTTTTAATATATTGAAATCGTAGATATTATTGATTCTGCGATTCATATCTTCTTCTGATTACACATCGCAGAACGTCGATGTTCACAGCGGGGTGCAATATTTCTTTAATCCATAATGTCTGTATATCGCGAAGGACAATAAAATGGATGACGATATTGCTGTTCCTTCTTCTCTCGGGCATAAACATCGAATCGAAACAATCGTGTGCCTTCATCAAAGAGAGTCCACCTTATCAAAGAGTCGCGGTCGAAGCAGACCAAACTGCCGTACGTTCGTTTTAAACTCAAACGGTATTGCGGTCTTTATCCGACCTAATCCGACTGATGCAAAACCTCTTCTTGTTTATCGGATACTTCTATTGACCTTTGATCGCCAGAGGCACTCTGACCAATCTGTAAACGACACTTGTTCATCGTTGGTAAAAAATTTAAGATTACTTTATATGACATAAGCCACCCTAGACATAAGTCACATCATGGCTATAATTTTATAATTTAATTATTGTACCGTGTTAAAAGTAAAAGAAGCATTGTATTCATTTCTTTTATGTCTCATTAAAATTTCACTTGCATACTCCTTAATCTGTTTTCTGTAAACCATCTCTTCATCGAAGTAATTATAGTAAATGTTCGTTTTATATCTGTTACAATTATTCATTGCATAAATTACAAGTAACTGATAATATTTGAACGAAATTGTGAGCAACGAACAGGTGACGCGAGTCTTGATCAAAAAGCGAATTGCACCCCGTAACAACAACCCTGGCGCTGTATTATTCGAACGTTCAGATTCAGGGTGGTTTGTACCTTAGGTGTGAAACCACCGTTGTTGTTTACGCATGTTTACGAATGCAAAGTGTTTGCGAGCATTGTGTGCAGTGCGTGTAGCCGGCGCATTGAATGGGAGCCGGCGTGCGTGTCGCAAAAGGGTGGGCGGCGGCTAAGAGAGAAGAGGACGGAAGAGGGTGGCTGCATGTGCAGAAGAGGGTGTTAGCACACTTGGCGAACTGCCATTTAGGGTTGGCTCCGACGAGAGGAGGGTCGGACTTCCCTCACGTTTCACAGCCGCGCCCTTACAAACGGATGTGGAAAAGACGGTGGCTTTCTTTCCCTTCGACTGACTCGTCTCTTCTGTAAATACATTAAAAGGGAACTCTCCTTCTGCTCCCTATTACGGTCTATTTTTTAAAATGTTGACATTCGCTAATCTTTCGCTGCTTACTCCCGTATTCCCCCTTCGTTTTCGATGTAAAATTGTCACTGATCTTAAATGTGTCTGTGGAAGATTTCGACTTACAGTGAGCGATTTAAAAGTCTTCGTATTTTATCATATTACTTTTCCTCGTAAAAATGATTATTTACTGATTAATATATTTAATATAAGTTTAAGCCCTTTTTTCAATTTATAAGTAATTAATTACTATGTGTATTTAATCGTCCGTGTGTTTAATAACAATTTATCACGTAGTACTTAGAAAAATTAAATTTTGTACGTGGCCCTAAGTGAATGGACAGGGGACTTGTTTGATCAGATATTTTACTATTCCGGCATAAAAACGTCGACCGGGTGAAAATATCCTTGGCAATAATGCAATAGTATCTGGCATACATTTTAGGTATGATTCATGTTTCCTGGCCACCCCGTGCGTGCTTACGTGGCACAGAATTCACCCTAATACAAGCTACCCCAGCGTAGCGATAGCGTAACAGGCTGCCACGCTCGAAAGCTCATTCACCACATTGATTTTCCTTTCGGTGGCCCTTCGTCCCTGTGGCATCCTCGCCCTAAACTTTCATCAGCGGGGAACGTGTCATTGCCCCCTAGGAACCGACTATCCTTCGCATTTAGGGCTGGAGAACAGATTGAGCAATATCTCGGACTTACTCGACCTGCGCGATCGTGGACAAAAATTCAATTTTTCTAACAAAGAGAGTATTTCAGACGTTCCTCTTTAATATCTTATAACAGACGAACGAATATTTTTAAACAAAAAAATATTTTAACAGGGTAAAGTGTAGATTTGAATAGTTAGGGTTTCAGCAACAAGATACGATAGAAGTTACATAAAAATTTGACTAATAATGGAAAATTAAATTGAATAAATTCAGATACAATATTTATTAAAATTATTGAAAATACAAGTTGATGCATCTTTGCATATCTCTGGTCATTCAATTCTTTTTGTTGAATGAATTTATTTGTAATTAAGTAAAATTGTTGAGGAAAAAATGAATAGCATCAAAAATTTATTTACTCTACACAAATGTTTTAACTTCAAATTATGTTTAGGTCATACAATAGTCCTCTACAAAGGTATAATTTTAGAACATAATTTGGCAGCGGCCATTGGTAACAGAAGGGTTAATTATTGCGGCATAACAATAGTCTCATAAAGCCATCGGGTCTAATTAGAATTTTCAGAGAATGTTCGAGTGGTCAACAGCTGCCATCCGCAGCTGTCTGCCAGACGGATAATTGTATTTAAATATTTCCAACATGTTTGCATGTTTTCCCAAAACCCAACATGCTCTGTAAATTTTATTATCTATTATTACATTCTGTATATTTAAGCAAATACACAATTTTCCTAAAGAAGATACTGGATTTTATAACTTTTGAATATTTTATTCTACACTTTTGTATTAATAAAGTTATTAAATGGTTTAAACATCTGCAGTTTATTTAGGATCACTAAATGGGGTGAATTTCTTTTCATTTCCATCAACTTGTTAAACTAATCGCACAGTTTCTGTGTGACTTCTTTGAAACGAATGAACCGTACCGATACATTTGGCCATCCCTAAATCACTTTGGGTCTTCCTGGAAACCACTTTGCTAAAACTCCCTAGTTACTTACTAAGATTCGAATCGACAAGTCTGTTATTGAATCACCGAATAAACAGCAACTCCTCGACGGAACTGAACTTCGGTCGGGTCAATCCCATTCAAGTGGACTCGATGAGAACCCGTTTAGTACACACAAGATAAATTTGTCGTATGAAATACAGTTAATAATTAAGCATTCCATTCGATTCGAATCATACTTGGCCATTCACTGAGATTGATTTCTAGGCTAAACATTGCACCAATAATTTATGTCCAATCAAATTAAATTGAAACCTTACAGTTGCCAATAGAAATTGCAATAAAGCATTTATACATACAAGAATTATGAATTTGATTAATTATTTATTATTCATTGAAGAATATTTTATTAGTGATATTCAAGCAATTGAAATCATATACCTCTTTCGTCGTCATCATAAATTCAGTGTAATTGAATAAAAAAAAAAGTTAGTTTAATTTTAAGTAACAATAATATTACATTATTTACGCATGGTACCAAGTGCAAAGCTTAAAGTGTAAAATGAAATGACCATAAATTGTAATTATATTATACATAGTACACGGCTGTTTTCACTGCGGCATTCAACGAGTTAATTTTCGACCTAATAATTAAACGTGTTAAAATATTACATTGTTGGGAATAAAGTGCCTGGTTCATTTACAGAATTTTCAACAAATATAATTTTGTTAAAATTAATATTACTCAAAACGCGTTTCTAGATTTGATACCGTTTAAAATTGCAAATTACATAAAATTATCCTAGCAATTATACGATTCGAAGTCAGATATCTAATACCTGGTTCGAAGAGTAGGTTACCAAATAAAAACTACAATTATTTTGGCACCAACCTAATTCGAAAAAAGATGCGAATCTTAATTATTTGAAAAAAAATTTAACTATCAAAAAAACGCAGGAAGTCCATTTCTCATGATTCATGTCGCATTACGCACCAACTGTCGCCTCCGTTCGACAATGGTCAGTCACCCACGGTTAGTTGTCCATATCTCCCAGTGTTCCGCGCGATAGAATAGACCTTGCAAAAAACGTGATCAATTCTAGGAGCGGTTATATAGAATCCGATTATATAGAAGGCACGAAGCTGTCATAAAATTCTCCATCGCACGAACTGCATCGACGGAGTGTAAATCGTGCAGAGAAACCGTGGAAGCACGAGCCGTAAAGGAGCGTAGACGAACGAAAGAAGGGACGGGAGAGGGTGGACGGGGGAAAGCGAATGGAAAAAAAAAGGAAAACCAGAGAAGAAAAGGATAGGAATTTTCACAAGGACGTAGACGAGGTTCTCGTTAAAATTCGTCGAGGCGGTCGTCGCGTCCCGGTCGGGACGTAAAAGAAAATAAAGGAGTGCTTAGTATTAATGTCGCGATTCGTGTCCGTGTCACGTAGTAACCCCCCTTCTTTCTCGCCCTTCCTGGATGGAGTCTTTCGTTTATAATGCGAAATAACCCTGATCGTGGTCGATCTAATGCGGACAATTTCAATAAACGATAAATCCCTTAACATTCAGCCGTGGAATCGAGGAGAAAGGTTGCCACCCCTGCTGTGGGAAATGTGCTACACATTTTCTACAATCGATTGAAATATTTCTGTACGCTTCTACATTAAACCATCCAACTTAACAGATAAACTTAATTAAAACAATTGTGTTAGTCAATTCTTATTTGCAATGTGATATTTTTACAGTAGGTATTTTTATTATTTAATTTTCTTCTCAAAATTTCAAAAGACAATAATAGTTTCGTGATGAGCAATTATAATCGCCTTTGCAAAAGTGTTAATCTATTCAATTATAAAGTAATAGTGTTTATTTTGTTATTTATATACCTGGACAGTTCTGAGAAAGGAATAAAAATCAAAGTTATTGACCTTTGAATAGGTGGACGTACAATTTCGTACCGATAGGAAACATCGTGGATGATGCATGTAGTGATCGATTTAATATCCATATTCGGAAGCGAATCGAGAATCTCGTGTATATCAATGGCAAGCACGTTCTCGGTCGGTATTCCGATTTAATCTTTACTCAGGAGGCCCGTTTATTGTTCTGCATTTCGACGTTAATATCCTATACGACCTACGTTTTACCAGCCAAATATCCATTAAACGGATTACCGGTTCAAGTTCAATATTTGGATAAAATCGTCGGCTCTTCGGCCGGATTAATAGACGGACGCGTGTGTATGAAATAAAATATTTCGATATTTTTAACGATATTCCCTGGTATCGATAGGGAAGACAGGATGTTTCATATCGAGATATTAAACACTCCGTTCCTTTCTTCTATTTGCTCTGTACACAGTCTATTCGAAATGAATACGTTAATAACGAGCCCAGCAAATGAAATTCACAGCGGTCTGTTTCGAAACGTAATGATATGTTGTTGATACAAATTCTTTTTATCAAATATCAAAGTGACGTAGTTCGTCATAAACGGTCAAGACCTTTCCCGTGCCCTTACGTAAAAGCAAATATTCCTTTGGGTTTCAGCGAAGAACTTAATGAAGACCCGGAAATTTTAAAACATTCTACTTACGTTATAACATCCCTTTGCTGCAACGTATTCCCAGATATTTCATATATTACCTTATCACATAAATAGAAATACTTTAAGCGGAAAGGAAACGCACAGAGAATGATCGTCCCTTAAGCTATCTTCAACCTTGTTTGCTCTTAACAAGCAGTAGTTATTTCGTTTAAAGTTTCATGAAAATCTTTTAAACGTATACGAATGTAAAATTTAATATAATCCATGAGGATGTTAATAAACGATTTTCAAAGAGCGAAGCGAAATTTTTGCCGTACGATTTTCCACGCATTGTTTTATTTAAATATCCTCAACGCGTACGGCGTTCGATATTACGAGGAGAGCGTCTACTCGCCCGACAGACAAATCAAATTCACCGGCGTACCAACGTTCCAACTTGTCTCCCCAACACGGAGTCTGCCCTTTCGACAATGTCACAGAGAAAATGCGATTTTTCCCTGGCAACATCCCGCCAGGTTGGCGAACAGAGACAGAAGGGACGAGGCGGAGGGAGAGAGAGAGAGAGAGCCAAATTGGTAGACGCGTCGAATGAAAAAACCAGGACGGCAGAAAACATCGCTGCAAATCGGCGACGCGAGAAGCCGCGAATTCCCAGAGGAGGTATTTCAATTTAATGTCCGTTAATCGTATTACGTTTTGACTTTCGCGAGTTTCACGTGCGCGCGTCCGAATCCCCTCAACACGGGCGCAGCAGATTGCCTCGTTTCGGCTTTGTCCTACGCTTCTCCACGGTTATCGTGTTCCGCCCTCACTTTTTCCTCCCTACGCCTTACATCGAGGGTAGGAGGGGCCGTAAACGACCGCACAGGAATGCTAATACTTGTTTAACCCCGGCTGATTTAGCGGGCAGAATTAAAAACACAATTTCCGGCGCGGATGGGACCGCGTAAAGCGCACGGCCGCCTAACAGAATTACCGTGCAATCACGGCCGTGGATTTTCAAGGTGTGCCAACCGTGTCCCGACGACAAGCTCCCCTGACGCCTTTTCGCCAAGCTTTACGAGCCCTCCTGACCTTTAATATCCTCTCCCAGACCTAAGATCCTGGATAAGGTCGGTTTCGGGGCTGAATATCGCGGGCACGACTCGTTAAATTCATTTCCGAAACAGCCGCGTAATACGACTCGATGCTGTCCCGGTTCTGTTCCGTATGAAACTCGTTCCCGCGTAATTTCTTTCTTTTTCCGTCCCGTCTCTGCAAAATCGTTGAAAATCTTGCCATCCGGCGTTAAATTACCGTCGACAAAGTAACGGGAGATATAACAGAGCGCGTTTTTAGCTGGATCGAGCAGCTGAAACCAGCCGGCTCGTCCGGACAGCTCGTTGAAATCCGAAAAGTTGAACGCGCGGAGAAATAAAGTTTAGAAATAATCATCGAAACTTTTTCCGCTCCGACTCGTTCATTCTGCTTTCGGCTTTTTGCCGTGAATGGACTACTTTGATGATATCGAGTAAGTACGTGTTCGATTAAAAAGAAGGCGCGATGACAGAGAAAAAGGAAGGGGGCTCAGGGAGGAAGGACGGAAAGAAGGAAAGGACACAGGACGCGGAGAGCACAAAGAGAGAGGTGGAGCGTGGATTTAAATCGAGGGGGTGAATTACAAACCTCCGGGGCAGCAGTTCCGAGGCTAACCAGCGATCCGAGGGGTGTCAGAACGATTGTTGCCCGTAGTTTTATAATTATTGTGGAGCCCCCGGGCTTATGAAATCGTGCTTCGCTACATCTACAGGCTCGTTGCGTACCGCCTGCGTGTTGAAGATACGTAAACGCGCGTTTGCACGCGCGGACGTGTGTGCACGCGCGAGCTTACACGCATAGGACACGTGTGGTCGAATCGCCAGTGACGCATCGAGTTGCATGACGTGGACCCTTCGTCGCGCCCCTGTACTTATTTCCATTTCCTTCGGCATTACCCATTTATATTCTCTGTAACGTACCTTTTCCAACAGTAACGTTCGAGAAAATTACGACGAGAAAAGAAGGATCGCGTTTTGTCTTAAAATTACCCTGTCAGTCATATTTTTCGAACGCATTTCGCCCTCGAACGATCAAGGCACCGGCACGGAGGTTATAACGTCTCTGTTAACGCATACGATTCAACTCTTCAAAGAATCCGTAATCGTCCTCCGTGAAAAGCATGAATCAAATAGCCTCAAATAGCCTGGAGACTAAGCCCGTGTTCAAACTACAAATTCGTTTCCTGTCGGCTTTCCCCTTTTCCTCCGTCGTTCCACGCGCGCACGAGAAAAAAGGAGTTTCAAGTAAAAATTAAAATCGTTCGCGGGATTTGCCAACGGCGACTCCCCCTTCTCCGGTGCACCTGCGTCCCTGTGTACAACACCGATACAGACGGGGACACGAGCGCGCGCGCGCGCGCGCGTGTGCATCCGCCGACTGCTTTTCCCGTTCGAGCGGCAAACAGGGAGCTTTACAGAGGAAACGAAAATTCGACGGTTCGATGGGCGGTACCAACGCCGCAAATGTACTCGGGTAGGCGGATTAACGTGCATTTACAAAACGCGTGCGCTCGCGCACACGTGCGCGCTTGCAACCGTTTGCACGCGTGTGCACGCGTATAACGGCGTACACGAAACACGCCGACGACGGCTGGTCGGTTGTCGCTATACCTGCCATTCTCCCTTTCTGACTCTCTTTATCCTAGCCGCTATCCAAAACCTCTCTCCGTCGCCTCTTTTGCACAGCAATCCAATCATCCGCGTCCTACGACTTGTACCTAGTAATTCCCTCTGTTTGATCGCATCGCCGCGTCTACCTGCGCTCTCTATTTCCGCGTCGGGTTGCGGTGCCGATTACTGGTTACTATACCGCTGCAACCTCGACGCCGGAAACCCTCGCCGTTTACCTTCAAGTTAGACGGAAATCGCGGAAATGTCTTTCTTGTAACCTGCCCTTGATACGATTTTTGTTTGGCTTGTTTTCTGACGCATCGATTAATTGTTGGCAACTTAATCGCCAGAATAATTAAATTAAAAAGCATAATAAAGATACGGATAAAAATGAGCTGCCACAACATTCTTTTATTCTTTTTGTTACTTAACGTTTCAACTCTAAAAGTACAATAATGCCCGATAGTGGATGCTGTCGCTTTGGACATTTCAGTCATCACAGGTTATACACTGTGGTGGGGTATTAATCAGATGTATAATAAACCGGTACACACAGATTTTCCCTGATGGCGAAATGTGTTATTGTACACGTTCTGCACACTAATCGTGGGTTGAAAATATGAATATCGGCGTAGCGTTCATATTGACTATGGATAATCAAACATAATAATCACGTCCATCGTCTGTTTATTCTCTAATGAGGAATTAAACGATGGAGATGTAATCGTACTATTGTCTTTCATGAAATCATTCGATTGTTTTTTTTATCTTTTTTGACGCGTAATCGTATTTGTTAAAAATGAATTATTAGAGTCAATCGACAAATATTATAATAGAGTATTATGTTGTCTATTAACATTAATAAGTGAGAAGAATCAAGGTTTAGTAAAGGATTGCAACGATCAAGAAGAAAATGGTTAATCTACTCGTGTTATGGAAAATACTTTTTCTCAGGAGCATTCATGAACGCACAACAAGTAAAATTACTTCAGCGTGTAAAAGTACCGTAACAGCACTTCTATTTTCATTAAAGAGCAAGGAGGAAAAAATGTGCAGAAAATGAAAACAACGTTATTTTGTGCGCGTAAAGTAGCCGACCCTTGGTTTTGAATCGTTTAACAAGTGAAAAGCCAGCAGATTTTCCATTACGTGATAAGTGTAGAACTCGTCCTCGTTAAGGGTTTGCTGTTACAGGGTCGTGAATCCGTTACAACGAGCCAGCCACGGGATATAAGAGGCCATGGAAACGAAGGGAAGTCTTGAGTGGTAAAACTGTTCGTAAAATTCCTCGTTACGATTATGACATGGTCGGTGTCGTATATACGACATCCAACGACCGTCATGTCCTGCGAGGGATGCAAGATGGATTATTAAATTTCTAGTGCCACGAGTCCTGTGTTATGGGCATCCTTAACCATCCGATAAGAGCCTTGAAAGGGGATCCGCAACGACAACGGGAGAGTTCAATGCCGGTAAAGGTAAGACAACTGAGAATCCTGGTATGTTTAATAATCTACATTAAATTTTAACGTTACCATTCGCGGAGTCGTGTTATAAAAGTTTGCTTAATTATTTGCTTGCTTTTTACGCGAAACGATATAACACTGTAAAAGCAGGTAATGGTTGGATATTTAGATTCCATGCATCAAATACTACAAACATTACGATAAAAAAGAATAAAATGTAAAAAATTTATGATAAAAGTTTGAAGACTAGGATATAAACGGTACAATATTTGCAAAATATTTCTTCGACAAAAGAAATTTTGAACATCATTCAAACTACTCCAAAAAATGACTTTAAGGAATGTAATTAAACAACCGGTTATTGCGTCGCTATCAAAAACGCATACGAAACGAGACGATAAAAATTGCGGTAGACCGTGCTGTTTGAAAATTCACGAGTTTTACACGGTTCAAAAGCACACCGTGTACGTGAAAATGGTGCATAGCCGTCGGATAATAAAAATAAACGAGGCAGTCGCTTGCGTATCGCGCTTATCACGTGGACAGAGTCATTGTTTAGAACAATGTTTCACAAAACTTTCGGTTACGATTACTGCCCGGCCATTGTAAGGACGCCAATGGTCAGCCAACACGAGGAACTGGGGATGGGGGCGGTAATGGATTATTAAATTTCCAGGATACGAGTAGACCTTGCAACATTTGGGCAACGAAGTCTCGAAAATGCTGTTTTCCACTTTAATGAGTTGCCAGACTCTTGCGCGACCACCCTGTCTAGGCAGTTGCAATTATTAATAATATCATTACTATCATCAGAGTTTCTACAATGTTATGATCCTTCCCGCTTTCGTACATTATCCCGCGTGCTCAGACTCTTTCGCAAGCGGAACAGCTTCGTCGGAGCTTCTGCAGCAACGATAACTAGGTTGTCCGGTCGCTGATTAAACTTTGAAGCAACGTGTTCTTTTCATTCGGAACACCGTTCACCTGGTAAACGCCAGTGCAAATTGTTGTAACGTTTGATAATCACGTTAAGGAACTTTTCATTGTAATTAAAGTATCAAATTTTGGTTGGTAATACCAATGAAACTAATCCTTTGCCTAATGGTGTTAAGAATTTTATTAATTTATTATTAAGAACGTTGTTAATTTAATATAAAATAAATAATAATTCTCTTCTTTATCATTCGCAAGAGATTAATTCCTTTTATGAATTTTTCTAAAAATACTAAAATCAAGTACACTTTTTTAGAAAATGATAGAATGTTATTGAAACTTTGAGACATAGATGATCAGCAATAATTCATAGCAATAATTAACCGTAACACCTAATCATTAATCCACCCGGTATCAAATATGCATTTCCCCGTCGTACCGTCGACCGTTTCCAGGATAATCAATAAATTCACACCGACGAAATCTGGAAAATTCGCGTCGCGCCAAGCAGAACGTCGTCGCGTAACAATAACGGAATAAAGGTACCACGGACGGGGGGAAAAGTGAGGAAAAGGAAGAAAAAAACACGAGAAAGAAGCGACGCTTTAAAGCATTCTGGTTTTAAGCCGGCCACCGTCGGTTATTCGATAACGCAGAACAAAGAGGCTGAACGAAGCAGGATGGACATATCGAATCGGGATGGGTAATGCACGACTGTAAAGGTTTATGGGCAATATGGTGTATTTACGATTGACGAGCAAAAGCAGCCGCGCGGAAGGAAGCCATGGTGCCCATAACTTTTTTTCCACCGTCTCCCTTACGGGTGACAACGAAAATCTCACGAGTATTGACGAAACTTCCGGCAAAATAGGCTGGATATTCGCTGGATCAACGGAACCGTGTGTCCATTCAACTTCTTTTCCAATTGTTCGTCTTCGAGGGATAGTAAATCGTATCAGTGTAAGAACGTTTAAAGTCTTGTTACTCACAATAGAGATTTTGACTCCTCAGAAAAAAAATACTTCTTTCAGTTAATTAATTCAAAGATAAAATGAACCGTGGATGTTTCTAATATTAGACTGATAGTGGAATCTAGTAATTCGAAAGATTACATTTAAAAATTAATTGTCAAAAGCCTTAATAATTGGAATTAAAGTGTGTCTTGCTACACACGTCTGTTTTCACTGTGGCAGTCAACGTATAAAAACGTATCTAGCCTAATGATCCCCCTAACAATTGTAAATATTATTTATGGTATTCAGTGCATCGGTAACAGACCATTTGGAAAGTTGATCAAATCCAGAACCGTGAATTAACTCAGAAACAACGTGTCAAATACAGTGGACAATAAAGGTGACAAATTTGGAATTTTCTGTTTTGCGTAACATGACATCAATCATCGACCTCAACATTAATTTATCATTCACTACCTGTTCAGGAAACTCGCTGTTTCAACGCGTGACAGTTAATATCAGGAGATTAGTGAAATCTTCCCGATCATTGGTTTTTACAAGCAACACACTGTTTTAGTGGTCGAATCGTGGCTCGAAGAAAGCTGATAGATTGTCCGATATTATATTATTGTCCGGCAACGGTAGATACGTGACAGGGTGCCAAACAAGTCCGATATCATTTGGACCATCGTCCCTCCCCGTTTTCAACCCCATTCAATCTTAATAGGTTCGCCGACGACGGCGGTTCGATGACGTGGCTCGGATTTTTATCAGATTTCGCACGCCTCGCGTGACCTGAACCGTGATTCTGTTTGATAATCGTTCAACGAAAGGTGGCTGATGGTGCAACAAAACGACCGACTTTGGCGAATCTGTTGGTCACGCGAGTCGTTCGGGTTGTTGATTTTCCTTGGGAAATGAAATTGACCGTACTCGTTAAACGTACAGTTTTCTTGATGCAAAACTTCCCATCGATCTGGTGTCAATTAGGGAAGAAGATTTGTATAATTTTATCAAGAAGACAATTCATTTGTTTCGCGGATACTAATTAAGGGTTGAGACGTTAATTGAACTTAGGAAACATCAATACTTATTGTCAACGAAATTGTACACATTGACAGAATGATTAAAAGCTCTAAATTGAAGCGAAAACAATTTCAGTTACAGTCTGTCACTTTTTATCTTGCCTTGTTTGGACTTTAATTCAATAATCTGAAATTTGTTTAATCGAGCGACCAAGTTTGTTTCGTTTAAGTCAGTCCGTCTGCTAACTTTAGAATGCTTTTTATTAAAGAACCTTCACCAAGTTTCCCGTAAGCGAGTAATGCTTAAAATTAGACAGAAATTGCTGTTCAATTAATTACTGATACTCCACAGGTTGTAATGTATCAAAGAACGAATGCAGTTAAGTTGTTGGATTGATTTAAGTATGTTACAAAGAGGATTATTTTATTAGATATATTTTTTAAACTTCAAAAATATTTTCTGTTATTGTTCAAAATCATTTATTTTCTAATATTAATTTAACACAGATGTGTTTGATATTACTGTAAAAGTAACTATTCTAATAATTTTTCTGAACTTTATTGTATTTATTATATCGTTCGAATATTTTCACAAAACAGTTTACACTCTTCAAGTACCTTTTTCTAACAGCGTAATATTTTTAATTTTATAAAGTTGATACCCGAAACGTGAAAAGAGGCCAGGCAATAATTTTCAAAAATAATTTCGTACGATTCGCTCGAGTGCAAAGATAACGAGGGAACAAGGTACGGCCGCAGGAGAACATTATCACGGCAAACACGGTGTACAATTATGCGAGGTGTCCGACGCTGGTAAAGCCACAATTTTCCTTGTATAAGCAGTTCGGACGGTGTTCGCGTAGCACTCTCCTTCCAACGTTGGAGGCTGGAACTCGAGAAAGAGGGTGTTTTCGGCTGGAAGCTCTCAATATGTCCGACCTAATCCTCTCCCAGAGGACTCGGCCGTCCCCTCTCGCGCGCGCCGCTTTACTTTGCAATACGTACAAACATTTCCAGCCCAGCTGCGCCACGGGATTTAGGAGCTGAGCGATTAATAAATGCTTCGTACGACGAGAGCCGGCACCAGGACTCTCCGACAGCCACTCGACGAGGCTGTCCGTGATTTACCGTCCGGGCTCGCGTGTCTGCATTCAAGCTATACCGCGTCTGGATTCCCGTCGATTTCGCGGCATCGTTTTGGTTTAGTGTCCTCTTCGTGGCGTTTGAAATATTGCCAGGCATCTGTCTTTCGCTTTTATGCCCCAATACGCTGATGCAAATTTGTCGAATCAAGGTTGCTACGATTGTCACGGTTCGGCATCGTTTTAATCCCTTTTTAAAACGGAATCGTACATCGATCGCGATTGATCTTGTTTCTTGATGAGGAAAGATGTGTTTAACCCCATTCTGTACGTTTCTTTTTGTTTAGTTTGCTTGGAAACAATATTCTTAAAGGACTATCATTTATTATTAAAATTTTATTACTACCATATTTTCTACATCAAACAAAATTTCCGTGGAAATATTCCTTTTATGCATTTAATATTTTCAATAGTGAATAATATTATGTAGTGTGCTCTAAAAATGTATCTTTTCAGGCAATTTTAAAATAAATATAAAGAGAAGTTACTTTATCAAAGATCGTTAAAATCAATTAACAGTACCATTACTGTCGACATTGAGGCGATAAAAAAAAAAAGAAATTAAAAGTTTATTATCGATATTTATAATGAAAATCAAAGCTGCAGATTAGTCACGTGCATAAGGCAGGATACATCCTACAGACGGACGAACCAGTGCGGGTGACAGCTGAACGATTAATCATCGATAACTATCGCTCGTTTAATATTCTCTCATAAAATGCTAGACTGCTAGACCGAGAAATTATTGATTCGTCATATTTCCTATCAGTAATGTCGTTAACGGGACCATTCTAATCTGTTTACGTCACACGATCGAACGCGGAACTCGAGCGAGAGTTATCGAAAACGCTTTCCCATCGAGAACAACATCAAACTCGTTGAAAAATGTTTTCATCCCTCTCGTTTACTCGTGAAACAACAGCTATCGTTTTTTTCTTTTTTTTCCGTTTTTCATCTCCCCCCATAACCGTCGTTATCGGTCATTAATTTGTAAAGGAAAATCTTCAACCACCCTAATGTTAATTCTGGTTTCGTAAAAATAAAAGCTATAAAATTACAACCTGGCTACTCATTTCTTATTTCTATTCAACAACTTTTTACATAATTGTGGTAAAAGAATACCGGAAACCGGGAAAATTAAATACGTAAAGTCACACATTACAAATTTTTTTTATTAAAATATAATAAACACGTTCCATAGGAGAATTTTGACTCCTACGAATCGTCTTATGAAATGATTGTTTCGAGCGGGTTAAAAAGGGAAGGAACCAGTTGAGGAAGATAACACGTAATCTCATTATCTATTACGACGTCGAGAGCTGTTCGAAGATGATACAATACCGAGCACGACAATCGAGAGGCCAGGAACGAATGGTAAATTTGGAAGAGTCTCGCGAAGGAAGGAGGATCGAAAACGCAGGGGCGTAACGTTATTACAACTTAATGCACAGAATTGTCCTGCAGCTCGACTACTCGTTTAACGTTTACAATACCACGTGCCACAATAAGCGGTATACAAGGATACAGGGAGGGAGGCGAGGAGGGATGGTTCCCCCTTGCCGTCTCGAAGGTAGCTCCTCGCGCATTATTGGCTTCGGTGTTGGTGCCTGCCTTATAACCGTACAACCCCTGCCAAGCCCGGGTACAGCAAAAGGAGAACCCTTGGTCCCGTTCCGAATAATATTTCGTTCCATTATTCATAAACATTTTATAATCTTCTTAGCACGGTGAATTATTGCAGCTCGCACAATTGAAATAATACGAATTCGAGATCCGTGTTAGCGAGAGGTGGTGAAAGGGGATGTGGGGGTGGGTGGGTTTCGACTGGGTTGGTACTTTTGTACACATCGGAGTTGAAAGACGGAGAGAATTGAAAGAAGACGGAGCGAGGCGAGGTGAGGCGACGAAAGGTTGGCACGGAAACGAGAAAATAGAACGAGTTCGTTCCCTGAAGTGGTGTTGAAATGTTTCGAAGCGAGGGAAAAATAATTGGACGAAGAGTCTGTCGTTACTACGACATCGGAGGAATGCGGACCGTCTGAACGATGACGAAGACAACCGTCGGTCGTGTCTTTCCATAAAGTCGTCGAACCGAGTTCCCTTCTTAAACTCCTCGTTACCGAGAAGTCTTCCGCTACCCTTCCAACTACCAATCTAGGGTAGTATCATCCGATAAGGGAAGTTGTTTGAGAACAATGAAGGGACTGCCAATAACTTTCCAAGATGATTGTAATTCTCGGGAATGTTGCCTAATAGTATTACCATTTTTGATACTGACGTACTTTAGCAAGAAAATGTAGCGGCGTTCGCGAGAACGGAAGATTGAATTATTTTATTTCAAACTGTTTTTATGATTTTAACCTTATGCCACGAACGGCGAAGCCTGGTTCAATCGTAATCCAAACATTTACGAGAAATACAATGACATTTCGACTAAAGTTAGACGTACAAATTTTGGAATAATAGCAAAAGGGGGAATGTAAATTAAATTTAAATTAGTAGCGTCCAAAGATTGCCTAATTAAGAAAGAAAAATTGACACGGTTTATTTTATTTTCAACGCTGGTTGTTTCAGTAGTAATGAAAAACAGAAGAAAATAAATATTTTTTCTGTTACCTTTTTCAGATCTCTCATGACTCTACATTCAAAGAAACTGAAACATTTTAATAGCAACCTGACTCGTTTCTTTTCGACCTATTAACAGCGACCGAGACATTCTGGCTGTTCCCGATAAACGATACACTCGACAGATCGACAAGGACCTTAGTCCTCTCGAAATTATTCTGTATCCAACGGGAAACTGATATTGAAATAAGGTTCACCCAGGGTACTATACGTCATCCGTGTAATTCTGCTGGCTGTCGTAGTAGACTTAAAGCGATATACAGATGAAGACGTAGAAGGGAGATCTTCCTGATCTCTCTATTACGTCGCGGATTAGCTAGTTATGAAACTCGAGCGAACCCGGACGAGCGGTGATGAAGCTTGTTCGGAAAGTTTTCGTCAGGACAGAACCAGGACAAGGGATGTAACGGTAGAGTTGCACGAAATAAGCGATCGACACTTTCCTGGCAAAAGGAGGCGTATCCACCTCGTAGAAATTCGATTACAGACGTTTAAGGAGGAACGCAACGAAAACTTATTTCCATCGACGAAGTTGATACTCGAATGTTCGACGACGTCGTTTTATCTCGTGATTAAAAATAGCCCGCGGAAAAGTTAAAGAGAACTTATTAAGCTTCTGTACCTTTGTTTCTCGATTTCGAAACAAAGAATCACGTTAATAAGGTCTTTGAAGAATACTTTCGTCCTTGTAATTTTCGAATGGGACATTTTGAAAAAGTTTTACAGCAAATCCTTTCTGTTGGTTTAATTATTTCGAACGTGTGTCGAGCGTTTCATTGATTCTACGAATCAATTTTCTTGCAAAAGTTTTTATTCACGTTTACGTAGCTGCCGACGTCCTTTTGTCACGAAACGAACGCCGACGTCGAAATTGCCGGCAATCTTTACAGGCGACCGACGAAATGTCCCCGGCTACCGGTCGATCCGTAGCAATGATGTTTTACGTTCATGTGATTTTAATTAAAGAGCTTGAAAAGCGAGCGCAACATCGTCCCGTTTTTCGACAAAGACTCCAAAGAGACGGGTAGGCAACGACAGGGGCTACGGTTCAACGAGAAACAGAAGAGCGAAATAGGGGCCTTGGAGGGGGGATGGAGGAAGAATGAAGGGAGGAGATTCGATCTTCGTAAAGCAAAGGAACGGGTCTCGTAAGGGTCTTTCGACGAGTACTGTTTTCACCTCCTTCTACAATCATGCCTCCGCCAAGAGTTCCCTTCACGCTACAAATCTTCGGCGCTTGCCAAAGACGATGGGTGCCATATTACGTCACCAGCTACGAATCAAAATCTTATTAACTGTTGAAAGTGAGTTTTACTTCGAGCTGGAATTTAATTACATTCGCGCCAGCCCAGCTGCTTACGGCTTCCCTTCCTTTTCTTTACGTCTTCCTGATAACTTCATTCGTCTCTCTTTTCTTTCTGTTCCTCCTCCGTTTCTCCCTGCACCTTGTTTCCCCTATTTATGTCTCGGCCTTTTTCTCTCTTCTTCTTTTTTTTTCTTTCTTTCATTTTGCTCGATTACTTCTCCTTGCTCGCTCTTAAATCTCGCAGCAAACTCGAGCGGCATCCTATTACTCACGGTCTTCATTTTTATACGAAAATATTTAAATTTCACCGGCTCGTCCAGCGGAAATTATTGCCTTTCCTGTCCCATCTGAACTTTCTCGAGTTGCACCCGTCCCCCCTACGCTCCGCGGTTCTTCATCATTCCAGAAACAACCTTTACCGATCCGTGATTCAGGTTCCACCATTTGTTAGGTCAACTGTAAACGCAGCAATGGCAGCGGCAAAATTTTTCAAACGAACCATCGTGCCCGTACTTGTTCGTATTTTTATTCTATTTTTTCTTTTCGCCTCGCTTTGGTTGCACGTCATTATCAGAGTTTCGCTGAAACCTCTTCGAGGCAATTGCTTCCTTTCAGACGATCTCTTCTTGTACCGTCTCGATGATTAATTTTACAGACTTGGCTCACCTTTGCCTTCAACTTTGCTCTTTTAAGGCCCATACGCCGTGAACAGCATTCGATCCCACCCAACGTACACCAAGGATATTACGAAGTGCTAAAAGTTCTGAATATTCAACACTCTATGATATCGAGTAACAATCTAATTTTGTGGGAGAACGTTGTAAGGATTGCTGTATTAAAAAATTTCAATTATAGAACTATTGGCGATTAAAGTGCTTTCTGATATATCGACTTAAAAGGGACATGGAAATTTATACCATTAGATAATTGAAAGAAATAGAAGTTGAAAAGAATTTTAACTAATATTGATATTAATTATGTGGAATTTAAAATATTTTGATTAGTTGGATTTTATAAAATAATAGTGTAGGTATTAAGATTATAATAATCGTTCGGAGTATCCAATTAGTAACTTAAATTGTTAAATTTATTCTAAACGATTACTGTCATAATGTGTCTGATAATTTACGTTCATTTTCACTGCGAGAATCAGTAGAAATAGTCGTGTATAGTGACACGCCACTATTATTCCAAATGATACATTTTTTTCATTCTTTTTTTTTTCACAACACTACAAGCCTGAATTGAAAGTATCATAAACGTATTCACTCACCTCTGCTATTGCCGTCAGGTCCACGGAGGATGGTACACTCCTCTATTGTGCCAAAGGCAGTGAACAACTGTCTGACATCGTCTTCGGTTTGTTGCTTGCTGAGCATTCCCACGAACAGCTTTCTGTCTGTGGGCCGGCCGCGTGCGGAAACGGGGAGAACAGAGAAAAAAAAACAAAGATACACGTTAGTTGACGGCTCGATAACGAAGCCAGGTTCGCTTAATAGCGGTATTTAGGCATTAAAAGAGATTTTGCGGCTAACACCGAAAACGACAAAGTTACACGGTTACACCAGCATCCACCATCCTAAGGGGAAGAGACGGGGTTTGGGGTAAGGGTAATAAATACACATATATATGTATATCTATATACAAATATCTGTTACGCATATAGATATATACATATATGATTTTGTGTTACAAGACAAAAGAATTTCACACGAAACGCGTAATTTCGATCACAAAATACATAACGATCGTAGAAAAAACTGTGGTACTATTCATGTATACACATATACGTTCTCGGTTACAGATAGATAAAATGTGACGTATAAGAAAAACAAAATGACAAATATACGAGAATATCATTCGTAATACTGACATCGGTAAACAGTATGTAACACGACGTACATACACGTGTGACAGTGACGATTAATGTAATGTATATTTCAACGGGGATTGTAAGGTAATAAAAAGTATAACGACAACAAATGAAATCAAAAGTGTTCCAATCAATTTCAATCCTACATCCTACGCCACAAGCCGAAGAAACAGATGGAGAAAAAACGGGATTCGCGTTAAAAAACCGGATGGGGCGTACAAGCGACTCAACTACGGGCGGAACTCTCGATGACGACTTCGTTCGAATTAGGAAATTGTTTAAAGAGAAAGTATATGTTTTAAGATAGTAAAGATCAAGCGAACGAAATCATCGACGAGAGTTACGCGTGGTGCTGAGGTCAACATATCGCTTATAAAGGGTCACACGCCACTGAACAAATTCTTCTTTCAACAATCTGCAGCTATTTCTAACTTGTGCACAAGAATGACAAATGAATGGTATCGACCTATAATTGCGACGTCATTTATCATTTCGTCGAGCATATTTGGGCCTGATTAGGTTTCCTTATCGCACGAATGCATGGGCATAAACGTACAAAGTAATCGCGTAATAACATCGCTAAATTTTGAATCATCTACTCATGCTGAAATCAAAGAATAAATTTTGGAATAAATTTTACTACGAACGAGTTTGGATTTATCATAAATATACTGTAAATTTCTGTTCAATCTTCTTTTCTTTTTGGGTAGTTAATTTGTTAAATTAAATGAATTATTTCAAAATTTAGCGACTTTATTTGATTCTTCTGTTGGCTATGAGCCAATCGTTTGACAATTGATAAACGTAAATGCCTTCTTTTCTTCTTTTTTTTTCTTTTTAGAAATATCTGCACTGAATGTGTATATCCTGTGTGTACGTGTATCCCTGTATAATAATAATAATTAATAATAAATTAATCGTGGGTGTGCAAGTTTGACTGGGACTACGTGATAAAAGAGGTGAGACCCGACAGGAACTCGTGAAAAAAGATCTGTCGTGGATCTGGTTTTACGCATGGGTAAGGACAGGGGCGAGGGGGATGAAAAAGTTTTCATATAGAATCAATAATCTAAGTAAATACAATAAGATAAACGTAGCTGACATCATAATCAGAAAATATTTACAAAGGTGATAAAAAACACATCGACAACGAACGAGACAACACATCCAACGAGCGAGCCACTATTGTATGGTCATAGCTGTAAAGAGCGGTATATATATATATATGTATATAGATATATATATATAAATGTATAATATATACGCTTAAGGTGGTTGCCCATACGAACAGGTAAGGTTAAAGACTAGGATTTGAATTAATTAAAGGAGTTGGAGGTGTACGATATATTCGGCCTTCGAAACAAAAACAGGAGGTTGTTTGTAACATACGGCTGGTAGACGCTCTAAGATGTCTTTTAATATTTACATCTGACATGTTCTATTTCTTCTTGAAACAATTAAATAATAATTGGGGCTCTAAGAGTGTCTACCCAAATACCGTAATGACGAGGTTTCCAACAGTGTGATGACGCCGATGTGTAATAACTAGAGCAAAAAACACGAACGACAAGTTTACGGCTACTAAATAAAAGTTCACGCATGTGGACACGGACAATATTGTTTATAATACCTTACGATGTATCTCATCGTGTATCCGTTCATTCTTTTATTTATTTTTTTTTCTTTTGGAAATGGATTGGGAACGACGGAACGATAATCGAAACGGAAATAGGTATTCCATGAACTCGCGTTACACTTAAACGAATCAAATTGTACAAAGATCGAATAAGCGGTTGTCAATTTAGTCGAAATAGATTTCGTTTCATCGAAAGTACGGAACAATTGCTTTCTTTTTTTATCATTGAGGAGTACAGAAAATAAGAAAAAAAAATGAAACAAATTGCAAGTGGAATTTCGTGGGTCGGCGTTATCGAAGTTCAGGCGAAAAAATTTGACAAGCCACGAAATTATTTCTCTCTTTTTCACGGAATTTGGATTCTGCTTTCGTTCGAAGATGGACATATGTCGGCCGTGGGTCGGGCGAAGAAATTGGATGGTGGCTGAAGGATAAGGGTGGGAAATTCGTGAAGGAATGCCGGGATTCGTGGGTCAAACACTAGCGAGCAGCAAAATGAACTTTGCGGCGAGCTGTGCTGGCTGAATCAGCGGTGATGGCGTGATGAGAGAGGAAAATTCGTTTCTTTTCTTTCGTTTTTCTCATAGAAAGGTTCTCCTTCTGCCGATTTGCGGAGAAGAAGAAGAATAGAGGTACTGGAAGGAAGCTAGCTATCTCCTGGAAGTCGAAGTTACCTTCAGCGGCCGCCACCGGTGCCTCCTACTTCCAGAAGATGGCACTGGTGCTCCCGTCGTCCATCATGCACTCTGGAATACAGAACAGAAACAAAGAAATGCCATTGGGCCCAAAATGTACACCATTCGTTGTCGTCGTTGCCTATATGTATCCTTGCAACAATATTCGATATTGCCCTCCCTGCAGAACTTCGATCAAATTGTGTTCTCCCTAGCGTGAGATTGTAACAGTGCAGCATATTTCTTGATAACATGACCTAACGAGCCAAAGACAATTAATTTTTCAAGTATAATTACACGAAATTGGTAGAATTTATTATACAATGACAAATTTATCAATTGCACTGAAATCATACAAAAAGTATCGTTAATGTATTCAATAGAAATTAGATAACATCGAAGCTTGCAATTTTCTAACATGTTGAATGCCTGGGGGATGATTGGTGACCAACGACGGTGATATTAATCAAAGTATTTGACCTTTTTAAAAACTCAGTATTATTAAAGTAACAGTATAAAGTATGCTAATATATGATATTTTTGTGTAACAATAAGTTCGTTCTGGAGTCATTAGGAAATTGTATAAAATTAGCTCGGCATTCAACGTGTTAATAACCTAAACATTCTAAAAAGAAAAGCTTTGACTTGTATATATAAGGGGATGAAATCCACAATGTATATTTTTACTAATTACAAATGTATTATATTCAATTCTTATTTCCCCATATTAAACTTTTATTAACCAAAATTTTAATATACATGATGAAAGATTTGGACATCAAAAGTAAAAGAGCTTGTGTTAGTTAAATTCTATACAGCTTGCAACATTTCTATTCTACACCTGATTGGAATGATTGAAAGATCAACACACTTCATTCGATGGGCATAAAATATCCCTCCCTCGCTCCCTGCCCCTCGTTTTCGATGGTCAAAATAAAAATGAAATAACTGGTACCGCTATGATTTTTATTACTCGACGTGACAACCACCATCCGAGCAAGCGACAATTTTCCCGTTAACCGGAAGTTTCGAAGTTCACCACGCTACTTGGTAGCTGGAATTTCAATCGGGCGTAACGGTTTTATCGCGAAATTTTACATTCCGCGGATAACGGGTCGTCGGATCGCGTATTCGATTCACCGCGTTCTCCGCGTGAATGAACTTAATGACGCGTTCTCGCGGGGTTATGGAGATGCAAAATTGGCGAACCGAGTTAAAGGCCGTCGTCGCGGCTGCTAGACGCGAGCTCATTCCAGCTGGTAGCCCGACTCGCGCCTTCGAGCCAGGCTCCGGGGCACATTTAAGGATTTGTCTCGGGAAATTAGATTCTCGCCTGACTTGCAGCCTCGTTGCATCACCGTTCACTACGGATTCTTACCCCTTCGTTTCCCGCTCTCTGCCCTTTCTCCTACCCACCCTACATCACTTCCTCACACTTACTCCGCGCCATTCCTTGACAGGGAATTCGCCTTCCTTTAGCCCCGAGTACTTTTCATCGAGCGTTCGTTCCCATTGTCGCACCAGGACACTGTGGGGACCGTGAATTGGACCTTTGTCGCGCGGGCTAAGTATTAACGCGCCCTTCGCGTTCCCTGTCCCGGGTCTAAGGCCTCCAAGAAATCGAGGAAGGGATTAACCCTCGGGAAATTATCTTCTCGCCGGACTCTTCGAAGACAAAGCGAACATACTGTTTGACACCGTGCTTCCTTCCTTTCTTTGCTTGTCGGCACCCTAAAACGGCTGATCATTCGGTACCTTTTTCAGATTGAATTTCTTTTTCCTCTTGGCTCGACATCGTCGCCTTAATTCGATTAAAACGGTATTCGTACTATGATGAGTAATTTAATTGATATCGATTAGGAAAAACAAACTAAAGAATTTAGAATTCTTAAAAGATAATTGAAAAGTTATTTTACTTTTATATCGTGTGCTTTTATTTATTGTGTCATTATCCAACAATAGAATGAACGCTCGACGACACCGTGTTTTCATAGTGATCGTTAACGAGGCTTGAACTGCAATTTCTACCTCTAATGGATCAGTTTTCCGATATTTTGAAACTTTTGTTCCTCCAAAGGGCCTCGAAAATTATGCATGAATCGATCCGAGCCGATACGAAAACTTTGAAGCGGGAGTTGAGTAATTGTTACTGAAGCGTTTCTAATGCTTACGTCGATACGCCTATTTTTAACATCGATTCCCTGAACACCTGTAATTGTATAACCAACATCGTTCCGATTTGCACGCGACTGTAAACGAGTATTCTAAAAATACCATAAATTACAAAAATCAATGATCTTTCCAAATAAAAAAAAGAATAAGAACGAAATAAAAATATTTTATATTTCATATATTGGACCTGTTTTGTAATCCAAACAACCAAACGTGTACAAATATTCAATTAAAGTTAGAAGCTTAAATTTTCAAACGAAACAGGTTATATATTGGAAGAATGACATTTTGAGCGCTTACAAAATCCCTGTGCAATCGATGTCAATTTGTCATCCTATAAATTTATTTTAAATATCAAAGAAAAAGAATTGATACAATTAGATCCAAAACACGTTTGACGTTGATGGACGCTATCTAAAAGAAAGTTAATCTTGGGTCAGGTTAGGTTGATTTCGAAACATATCGAACGGATGAAGATTTTGTAACAGCCTCGTTTATATTTTCCAATCGGGTTAATTGTTCGATCCGACGTAAATTCGTGCGCACTTAACGAGCTCTCGGTCGTTAACCGGCCCATGATTACCGAACCGTACGTTACTTTATCCCTGGACGGTTCTATTTACGACATCGTTTGCCGACCCGCGAAGAAGCACGTCGTCCTCTCATAATCCAGAAGGATTTCTCGCAACGGCTTCGGACCGAGGAGGCTTGCGTCACGTCGGCCAACTCGAAGTTGCCAGCAATGAAGGCAACCTTCGAGAGCCTCGATATCCCAGGATACGTTTATCTGCAGGAACATAGTAGGGCGAGTGATGGCGGTGGAAGCAAGGTGGCTCGCCGAGGGATCGAAACTTATCTACTTGCTCAACTAGCTCTAGTACAGCAGCCACCCTTATCCACTCGCAGCAACTTCGACCGACCCCTGCCACCCCCACCACCTCGCCCTTCAAGTTCGAGCAACTTCCACGCGAGATACGCATTTCTCAAATCTGTTTCTGTCGTTGTACACTTAATTCCGTCCCCCTTTTACAAGACGATCAACTGTACTTAGGTTTCGAGCAGGTGAGAAATTCACTGACAACCTGCACCGTCTTTCTACTCAGTTGTTTCATACTAATTCTCAATAATAATAGGATATTCTTCCATTTGTATTATTCGAGTATTAATATTAATATTTCAGATTAGTGTACTTTTCCAAACAGCAACAAACTAAAATTCGTTCATTTTCAAAGATAAAATAATGTAAAAAGTATCAAATTCATCCTCTGTGAACTTGCAATATCGTAAAATTTTATTACCAGCAATTCAGTATAATAAATTTAAAATTTAATATTCGTTCCCCCAATAAATTATTTACTATGTTCAAATTGATCAAAATGAAATAAATTGAAGATGTAAATTAATGAACTGTGTAAAATTACAGCAACCCATGTTTTATGAATTCAGTCAAAGTCTAAAAATAAGATAAAAACAATGAAGGCATATTTGCTACGATTGTTAAAGATGCAAAGAATCTCGTAGCAATTTGTGAACCGATCCTTGAACAAATTGCACACAAAGTAATTGGAAGAACAACTACGAGATAAGTTCAAGCTGTCGACACCGTTTGCCGGTTTAACGCTTTTAATTCAACGATGTCTTGCAATTAAAACCTGATTTATCTTTTGCACTGTTGCCAGGATATTACTCTGTCGCGGTAAAGCACAAAGGAATCTATAAAATCGTGTAATTAAGCCGCGCGACGACGACCGCGAGAAATAGCTTGCGTAAAGGACAGTCATTAACGTAGAAAAAAGGCGAACGAGTCGCCTGAAACAATGAGACCATTCCCGATGGGAAGCGGGTAAAAACACCCATACGATACGCAATCTTGAGCCGTCATTTTACGAACTCGAGTGATAACTTCAGGGAAGAAAATATCTGGAAGAAACGGTGATAAATTTAATGGAAAGTGACAACGATGCTCGAGAAAGGCGATACTTTATCGATCACGAGCAACCTCCGTCGACGATAAACGATACTCGCGTTTTATGCGTGACACCGTTTCGAACTAACTTTTAATTATAAAATTTATATCTAAGCTTTGGCTCATTAATTATTTTCCAAATTTTGTCTCATATAATTTATAGAAGTTACTAATTTTTCATTTTTAATCTTTATGAAATACAATATTTTATTACACACTTTTTTAAATTAGAGTGATTTTAGATATTCTAACCAGACCCAAGATTTGTATCAAACATTCTTCCCTCAAATTTTTAAGCAAATATTCTTCCTTTCATTTTTGAACTAAGATTCTTGATTTGCAGAAAATGTAATAAAATGATACTCGGATTGCAAAGAGATTGATGTTCATCCCCAAAAGTTCTCGGTATCAACGTTGATACATTAATTTTTTGCCTTCTCATCCAACATCCTTACTTTTTGTACCGTCTTCCCCCGAGTTATTCCCTCGATTTTAAACTTTTTTCGCCAAAGTACGCACCGAATGTAGCTCGGTGTAACTGCGACGGTAAAAATGCCAAGGTCGTCGGCGGGTGAGCACGCGAAAGAAGCAGAGCACAAGGTGACACGAAATTGGGAGACACGTCGGTGGTTAGGGTACGGCAACAAAAGGACACCGCTACCAGCAGATGACATCGCAACGAGCCGAAGACGGATCGACGGCGACGAAGTTCAGTAACACCGCGATTGAAGTCTGCAACTACGTGGATACGCCATCTACATAGATATACCGTGTAAGGCGATGGAAGCAGAAGCAGAAGCAGAAGCAGTGACAGCGTTGAGCTTTGGATCACTTCTTCAGCATCCACGTCAAGCTGAGGCTTTGTGGGGCCACACCGAAGCAGGCGACCAGAGATTACAATGGCATCTACGCCAGATTAGCATATGAATTACGGCCCCCCGGTTCCCCTCTCATCTACTTCCGTCGTGCCACTCTCTAACCCGCTTTCCCCGTTTCTTCGTTGCCTTTCCTTGCATACTATCTCCCCCCTCTTCGTCCTCCTATGTGTATACGAGATTCACCAGAAACCGAACACATAAGTAGAAAGTTTAGACAAAAGGTTTGGAGACTTCATAAATAATTTATTACCAATTTGAATAATTACAAAGGATCGTCTTCAAAGCTATTTCCCTCTCCTCTTATTACATACAGGATGGTCCATGTCACAATACAATGACGTCTAGATCGATTTTACGAGAAAAATTAAATGAAATATGAAATAAAATTTTGTTGTACAAAGCTTTCTTTTTGAGAAAATCGATATTCAAATTTTGCAAATTTTTGTTTAAACTTTGATTCATTTTCTCAAAAATATTTACCCCTTTCCAATTGAAGCATCATTAGAGGAACACCCTGTATATTTTACTTCCTCCTTTCGCCACCCTTTGCACGATTCACCTCGCGGCTGTTTGTATTCGGACTTGTTTAAGCGAACGAACTGAAGGATCACCGTCGAACTTCACCGAGTTTCCTCGGTTCAACGTTCTTTGGGTTTATATCTCCGTGAATTTTGGAAATCGATATTCGAACGAATCACTCGAAGCTTCTCGTTGTACGAGTAAAATGAAAAATCTGAGCGGAGATTTTGAATGTTTGAACGATGAACGTAAACGACGAGCACGAATGTAAATTTGAAGAGAGTTCTTCGAATTCTCTTTGCAAACGACACTATTGTTGTCTTAAATTTTGATTCAACACCATTTCAATTAAATTTAGTTATTTGCACAAAAGAATAATTATTTGATTGCTGAACCTACAATTTATATCTGAATTATTTACCATAGATAAAAAAATAAAACAGGTAGAGCATATTGTTCAAATATAAACAGAAATTTTTAATGAAAACAAACTCCAAATGAGTGGGCATATCTGCAATATAAAAGTTAAATCTATTTCCTCGTTCCTAGGCAAAAGTCATTACTACCATTAATAACTTTCGCAATTTTAGATTTTCTCACTTTATTTAATCTTGAAGTTTTCTAATTTATAAATTCTGTACAAATTTTGTAATTGCTTTGAAACGTTCACCGAGTAGTTAAATTTTTACTGAACCAATGAGAATTCTTTTTGATCTCGATCAATATTAAGCTAAAATTATCTGATGAGAATTAAGGGTTGCGCGAGAAGGAAACTTTCCCAAGTACTCAAACAACATCAGATTTTTTGCGAATCGAATTTTTCTTCGACGCTTAACGTTTTCAGCGAACTGCGCAACAACTGGAAGGCGAATTCTTCTCCGACGACCTCATTCATCACGCGGCATTAATAACCAAGGCAAACGATCAACTGCAATTCATTAATCATAATACTCCCAGAGTGCTTACGACTTTATGAAAATCGAGAGGACGCCAGTAGCGTGTGAAGCGAACAATTATGCCGGTTATTTATTCAGAAACTTATTACTTTCGATTAAACGAGTTGATATAGATAACCCGTCTATCCGCAGAAGAAGATTAAACGATGATATGAAATGAGAATGAATCGTTTCGACACGTTTCTAATTTATCTGTAAGTTCATCTTTCCGTTGAATATATAAAATTTCTAGCGAATAATCAATTGTTATCCTGTTTCTTTTATTACTTCAATCATAACCAGTGAATTTCGTGAAATATGGGAAGCATGAAAAATTGGCGAACGAACGCGAAAATATCGCTGATATTTTTAATGACACGAAATTAATGAATAGTACGTAACGCTAAAACAATGCGAGTATTGTTACGGGGACGATTTTTTATCAGGCCGTGCTTTTATGTGTTTGCTCGATTGAATGTTACGTATGGGTTGTCAACGAGTATTACTGTACGTTACAGCGAATGCTTTTCAATTCCATAAAAATATTTCATTGCACGCCATTAAGTTGGTTATTTTTTATCGAGGCGTTTGATCGATAACGCGGCGTTTGTTACATGTTTTAAACCGTTGCACAAGCGAACGCGTTGCGATTTTCAATAACGATACGCATCGTCGCCGGTTGAATGAAAAATTAACCCTCGTGAATGCTTCGTGGATAGTCCTGGTTAATTAGATACTCCTAGAAAATCTCGTTTCGTTCGTATTCGAAAGTTCTAACGACAAATAGCTGTGCCACGAAAATGTATGCTAGAAAAAAATTGAATTAGTCGTTCGATTAGGCTTAATGTTTCAAGTACACCTAAAGTTGATCTACTTATTCCTAAACTCGTTTGCTATCGAAATTTGACAACTAATTCGACTGCCTGCTCTTACCCTCGCGGTTTTCACTGTCCGCCGGCTTCACTTGAATAGGACGGTTCATCTGCAACAAAAAAAAGAATATAAATTTAAAATAAAATCATTTGTTTCAAATGGTGGTGTTAGATCACTCATTTTTACAATAATTTGTACTAATATCGAGAAATCGTGATATATTTCGAACATTGTAAATAAATTTTAAGCAGTTATTTTCTATTATCTTTTATTATCTTAGCAGCTAGAAGCTTAAGTGAGGTTTAAACCTTGAATTTACTGAAATCAATTTTATCGAAAAATTATTACTCGTGATCGACGCGTTGCTATAAATATCCAGTCCCTTGTTTTCTCCCCCAAAAACAAATCGAAATTCTTTACGAAATCAAGCAAATGGAAGGTATTGTTATTTGCGCAGAAATACACAATCCAGCGACCATTTGACCAGCCCTCGCCACTTCGCTCTTATTTAAACAACGTCTAGTTGCTTATGACAGTTTGTTCTGTCGTTGACAGGTCCGATTGTCCGAAAACAAAGGTAGCGAATAGTAAACGGTGGCGAGGAAGAACTGGGGTGAAATCGAAAGAGGGACCGTCCTAAAATAAAACAAGGAAGTGGTAGATTGAGGGAAGAGTGCTTCTATATTCTTTTTCAAGGTGGCAAGTGCCACCTCGAAAGGAAATAATCGTTTTAGTGATCTATTCTTTCGAAATTGCGAAGTAATTTGAACCGTTATTACTTTGAAAGATCATATCGAATTTTTCTACAGAGCAGAAAGCCCTTATTAATGAAATAATTAATTGAATTCTATAAGTGAATGTAGAATATTTAATCGTTATCAAAATTCCAAAACAGTTCATCCAATTTTTATAATTGTACAGTTCAAACTTGAAATAATTTAACTTAGTGAATTTTCCAATGAAATTAGAAATTTGTAAGATAAATCCAGTCGTTTACTCGAGTGAATTAAACGAAATCCTTTTTTCCTCGTCTCACTCTACCATTCGCCTCCGTCAATGTAAACTAGGCTTTAGAGCCAATGAATTCACGTTAGCTGTTGATAAGTAATGTCATGTACGCCTGAATGGGCGAGGTCGCACATTCGCGTCACCCTCAGGTGGCCGGCTACGGATTAACGTCCTTTCAACGTTTTGTTTTGCGAAAATGCGAAACGCTAACTCGTCCTACATCCTCGCGAAGTCTTTTGGACCGCTGCGAACAGGTCCAGATCCTGGAGAACAAATAACATTGTTTATTCGTCGGATGGGTCGCGAGACCGCAGAGCGCTCCAGTTCGTTCCTGGAGGGTGAGAATGCATGATTCAGGACACGGAGGACACGGGACTGTACTCTGGTTTTGCCTCCCGCGCCACCGTTCCTCTCTTCTGTTTTCGGCCAGTTTTATTCTGGAAATCTTTATTTTTGTCGTTCTTCGTTGACCTTTTCGACAAATTCTGAAATTGGAAAGGACTTTGTGTGATCGATCTTTATTTTTGCTTAATTTAATCACTCGCGTGAACTACGGGATAATTAGCAACCCTATTTATTTCTATTATTATTATAACATAATGCAGGATTTGCCATAAATATTTATTAATGTTTGTGTCTGTAAATCCTTTTTACACGATTGTGCATTTCATGAATTGACCCCCTAATAAACACTATTTCCTTTAAACTGATAACTGCTACCATAAATATAACATGTATCTATTTTAAAATGAAACTGCATAGAAATATCACGTTTTTCGCAGCAATCTTTGAATTAAAAATTATAGATTCGACTAATCGAACGTCCTGTGAAAAATTTCATTTTTGTTCGTCAGTTTGTTGAAGAGTATCGGTTTCTTGTTCACAAAGAATGAACACATTTTTTCGAGCATGGAACACGAGCAACAACACGGTACGCAACTTTCGACCATAAATTTCATCGGAAGCCTGAGAATCTGTTTCTTAACATGGGTATAATACGGCCGAGCATCGTGACCATCTGTCTTCTGACTCGCAGTTTTTCTTCCATTATGCACTACCTCCCTTAAGAATTATAGGGAGAGAACCCGCTGGGGTAGAAACATACGTGGCAACCCCAAAACTTTTTCCTCGTGCATGCACGTCAGATACCAAGAAGGGTTACGTTGCAGGGGTCAGTGCCACGACCACGTGGATCTCGCGCAGGAACCATATCCGTCAAGTACAGTAAAGATTTTCAGGTTCAAAGTCCGGCAAAACACGTTCTTCCATGAACTTTTATTATACAGTCCTCCATTCGAAAACAAAATAGTAAAATTTCTTATGTTACTATGTAACATTTCGTGGGCCGTGTTATGAATAATTTCATTTTTAATCAGTGCTAAATTATATGTCAATTTGTAATTCTACAACGAAAGGTAGTTTCGATTAACAGATTTAGTGCCACGGAGGGGTAATCGTTCACTAGTGCTATTAATTTTAATAAGCAATAGTTAACAAATAGAATAAAGTAAATAGTCTTGTGTACCATTAAAATTATAATGATAATTCGAAGCAGCAAAATCAAGCTTTGAAATTAAGCAATTAGTGCTTATTATTCACGGCTAAACATTTATCTCCATTTAATTTCGTTTAATTAGAGAATGAGCGATTCATGGCACACGTCTGTTAACTCGATTTTCACTAATGACAGTCAAATTACCCCTATCGCGGAGGATCATAATTTTGCTCCGCCATCAAGGGATCGATTAAGTTGTAATGCAGATACGTCCCGGGAGAAGGTAGTCGTCATTGTTTATAGTTTAATAGCGTGCGGTAGCTCTTCCACTCCTAACTTTGTCAATAATGCACGCGGAGTATGATGAAGCGGCAACGAAGAGCCTTAAAATTTGAACGAAGAAGAGCCTCGACACGAGTGAGAATGGCAGAAAGGTGGCGGGGGTGTGTGAAGAGGGGGGTGAAATGCAGAAACAGGAAGATACGCGGTTAAGGGTGAACGATGAGTAAGGAGACGGGAGCCAAGGGTTAGGTCGCTTTAAGCACTGTCCTCTGGTCAGGAAATTAAACTTTGAGCCGAGCACTGGCCATTAGGCGTTTGTTGTTGTCTCGTTGTCAGGGGAACCCCGTGTTCGTATAGATACTGGAACTGAGATACGACGTTTCCCGCCCGTTCCCCGGCACTCTGCCACCTCTCCAGGGAAGTTTAACGCTGAATGCATCGTGTAAATGTCACTTACGACCCGAGGGATCTGTACCAGTCAATAACGATCACCGGGCCAGACTTCCGCGGACCGTACTGCCGGGCCACGGACGTGGCGATTAACTCAGACAAGTATTAACTACCGATCGTTAACGTTCTGGCTCCATTGCGTCCAAATAGTTCCACTTATTGTTGATTAGTGTACCGAACGAATGTCGGTTAATGATTTCGCTGACTAACCATGGCGCGAGAAGTTTGACACGTGTAACAGTGGATCGCAGACTAAATAGATGTTTATGGTAGATATTTCTTAAAATGCATTTTACATGCACCCTAAATTATTCGATTCTTTATAATTGAATTCTTAAATTTATTGTATGTGCAAAATCAAAATTTCATGAATTAAGATTTGAGCCCAGAGTTGTTAGATTTTAATTTCTATGCAAGTAGTTTTTTAAATTACTTCTAATACTTTAATTTTACAAAACGAATCGAAAGTTAAACAGATTTGATTATGTGGAAATATGTCCTGGAGCATATGCCCGTTATTCAGTATCTATCCGGCGAAAGCAAGACACGCTTCCCGCAGTGTACATAGATAATCGAGCTTAATTAATTGCTCGTGATGCGTGCCGCGGGCCGAACAAACACATTTACTTATTACCATCCATCTTGAGTGGTGTCTCTTAAGGGAATCGATTTTCTAAGTGCACACGACTGACGGTGACACGAATAGTCGAAGGGACAGACACGTGAACGCAACAAAATCGCTAAATAAAGGCGCGGCTTGTGTAACTTCTTTCCTACGTACAGTTCTCAAACTTCGAGGCTATTGGTTTATCGTGTATTTATGGGGAATCATTTGCAAAGTTGTGTTTTTTTTAAGGAAATGCCACGTCACGCCAAATTACACAGCTTATAATAACGACAAAAACAACGAGACTATATTTATTAATAATTCAAGATTTGTTATCAGCATAATTTTTAAATACAGATGGTATTAATATAACTCAAATTGAAAATTAAAAACACGGTAATTTATGAACAAAATAAAAAATTTTGTAGATGATACAGTAATTATATAAACTTCATTAATCATATTAATTTTCCTGTGCAAACGATTATTTATTCAGGTAATAAAACTATGTAATTAATATGCAAAATGTAATTGAAACATTTGGTAGAACTTCGAGAAGTCAGAAGTTCTACCAATCTGTGTACGTTCGTAGAAGTTCTTGATATTTATACGGAGCATTACGATCAATATTGAATGTCAAGGATTCCAATGTTAGGGTCGAATTCTGAAACGCAGAAACGCCGAATGGTGGGTTCCTAAAATACATCCGACACCGTTATCTTTTTCGATTCTTGTACGACGTTGTATCCTTCCTCGAGAAGGCAATATATTTAATTCTAAAATCAATTTAAACCGACCAATTAATTACAAGTACGAGTTCCAGCGAAAACAGGATCGAAACGACTGATCCCCGGTATTTCGAGGCGGAACCCTCGAGGCGAGCAATTAAATTAGTTATATTTATATCCCTTTCCCGTGAACCCCTCGTCGCTCAACCCTTCACCGCGAATAAGCCAATTCTTTCCTTTTTTTTTCTCTCTCCTCTGTCTCTCTCTTACAGGAAGCGTACGATTCCTAGAAAGCCACGCAAAATCTAGATACGGGGGTATAGGTGGAGGCTGATAACTGCCGAATTGAATGGTGAATGCCGCTTCGGAAATTGAATAAGCTATCGTGTCTGAGCCGAGCCGTCGAGCGAAGCCTGGTATTTGACCTGGCTGCGTGCAATCAATGTACTGATTGGAGATAAGGGCTCACCCTGTAGCCCCTGGCATCCTCTCCGGCATGATTTATATACGTACGGTCTTCGCCAGCGATGTATTCATTACTTGATTACCCTTCGGCAAGTTAATACCGTCGTGACCGTGTAACGAGCCGGATATCAGGATACCTTATATTATGCTCGTCCCCAATTTACGATCGACAGTACACTTGTCTTCGTTCTGAACTCTGCGCAAGTAATTAGATCACCTTGTTAGCCACCGTGTTCTTTCCTCTTTCATCCCCGAATGATGTTCAACGTTCGTTTCGCTGATATTGTTCAAGTCTTTTAAGGACAGTATGGAAATTAATCATTGAACCATAATTTACTCGAAAAATCGTCGAAAGGACCGGATACCAATTATCAAGGTCTCTGCGTTTCGCAAAAGTATAAAACGTACTCGGAAATGGGAATTGCTCATTAGTCGGTTGTCGTAAACGACATTTTAACAAATTCGATTAATCGGCGCTCAACAGTTACGAGGAGGGCCCGTATGTCGGCAGATGGTTGGCTCGAGTTAACTTCAATAATTCGCTGTGCGCGTATCCAACCGGAAACTGTACTCCGCAAAATCTGTATCCGCGCCTGTGCCGCTAATATGGCTAATTTGTCGACTGCTCCGAGAGCAAATGCACTTCTCCCTGCGTTCACGTGGTATGCCACAGAGGAACGAGCGACCCAGGCAGCCTCGAGTTGCCTCCAACGCAGATTACGTCTAAATGGATTCTAGCCGGGCTAATTGGCGAATTAATCGAAATTCCAAAATGAATTGAATCGTTCCGCAGATTGATATTCGACGAACGTTCGTCCGCCTCTCTTTTTTTCCCCCCCACCTCTCCCCTTTCATTTCTCGGGTCTTTTAATTGATCGATCATTGATTGATTTTTTTTCCAAACCGGGAACAACGATGAAACGGGTGTACGAAAACGATCGTGAAAATCGTCGCTCGATTCCATTGTCTCTTTCGCGACGGTGGTGTTGCGTACAATTGGCAAATGAGTTTTGCCCCGCTCTATATCGTACGGTTGGCGAGTTATCAGGATCAGTTTTTTGATGCCGGAAAACAATGTAATCTCGGCACGGTGATAACTCACATCAGCACGGCATGAATAAACAGGCACCTGCGTTCCCGATCGGAACATTGGCCGATTATTTACCTGACCGGCTGTTTTCAACGCGATTATATATAGGATTCGCGTTTTATTGCGACGCGTAAACTGTCGTGTGATCGAACGACTTTTAACGAGTGGCGCTCGTGCCGTTGAATTTCGTAAGACGAAACGCTCCATCTTTTCATTCGTATATCAAAAAATTCACAAGACTGAAACAACCTCAAAGTCAAAGAAACGTTAAGATGAAAACTATTTGATTTAATCGCCCCGATAAAATATCAACGCAAATGTATCCTATTCACGAATGCAGCGTAAAAATTTCAAGTAACCATGTTCTCCTTTTTTTGCCCCTTTTTCGATCGTTCCGACTATTTTTACCGAAGCGTACGTCCGATGCACGGTTTCGACATCGAATTTTTTACGCAACCACGCCTCCACGGCACGAAACACACGGTTGCCTGCCTATCCAATTTCTCACTTCTTTTTTTTTTACACCCTCCCCCTCTCCTCCACCCGCCTTTCCACCCCTCCACGATCACTTTTTTCCCTAACACTCTACAAATATTTGATCGCTGGCTACAGCCTCGCCGAAAGAGCATTCGAGTCGAGTGAGCTTTCGCGTCCCCAGGCCAATCACCGTTCACCGACTGTAATCTAAGCCGATACCCGGGCTCGCATTAAATGTCAAACGTTATTTGCCCCTCTATTTCGTACGCCGACGGCTACGACGTTGACCGTCTACGTCGGTCAGCGGTGGTGTTGTTGTTGCCCGGTGGTTTGTCCCGACAGATGTTGGAAAACCGCCGTCGACGCGATTTTCCGCGAAACATTAACGCTGCTTTTGACATCGGCTCGTTTTCCTGTACACGCGGTGCCGAGTCTGGTTTGGAAGCATATCATTCAATTCTATCTGGAAATGCAGCTGATTTGTCGGTGCCGAACGAAATCGCGTAAATCGGAGATCTCGAACGTTTCGGACAGGATAGTTAACTGGAATCGATGAAGCGCTTTCATCGTTGCGTTGAATGAATTGAACGAACGTTGGTCTTGCGATTATTATTCAATATTGGTATTACGAACGATTTTTTGATAATATTCAAATCGCGTGAAGTGAAATTTCATTCACGACGGTCTTGGAGAGTAATATTTTTTTTATTCGTGGACGGTGAGTAGAAATCGAGCCGAGGGGGTCTGGTTTTAGGATTGATGAGCGAAGCAAAGCAACCGAGCCATGTGGCGAGCTACATTACCGCAGCGTTATGCGCCGGCACATTCACGTGTGCTACTGCATTAATTAATGTACGTCTCTGCATCAACACCGATCCGCCTTCACGTGAGAACCCGTCATATGTTCTGTTCAATGTTTCCGATACAAACGCGTACCGTATAGAGAGGACGGACAACGTCAACGCGCGAAGGAAGCGCCGATCGACAGGAAGACAGGTAAAATGGACGCGAATCCAGCGACCAAAGGTAGCCCGCTTATCCGAGATAATTTATTTTGCTCGGTAACTAGGCCGAGCGTTACATGAAAACTATGTGCACTTTTGTTTTTGCTCCCATATGCGTTTATTGACGTGTTACATACGGTGTGGGTCATTAATAATAAGAACAGAAAATACCTAGTGTTACTGTTCAACTAATTAACTAATTTCTATTTTCTAGAATTATTTTCTTTTTCTCGAATAAACTTACAACATAACTGAAAAAATATTTAGATACATTTCCAGATAATGAACCTTCTTATCTCGAGCGAAAGAATATGCAAGGAAATGTTTTGAAATAGCGCAAAATTCAATTTAGATTGTAGTATTTTTTATAATCCATTGTACGAGGGTTACTGTAATCTTAAATCCATCGTGGCCACGTTATTGGCTCGTTGATAAAGGCCCGCCTGATTCTACGAGCGTGTTTGAAACGGCCCCGCTATCGAACAGCTGCGTTTCTTCGCTCGCGTCAGCACGTACTCGGGCCTAATGCACTCCCGAGCGTATATGCGTGTACACGTGCATTGTGCGTTTGTTCGTATGAAAAAAGGCGGGGAGAGGAGGTGCTATTGTAAACGTTTCGTGTACGAACAGGCTGTCAGGACATACGGATACATCGAACGGTAACGGTTGCGCACATGCCGCCAGAAATAACCGCGCGTAAACAGACGCAGAAGAAACTTTTTAGGGGGTTCGATGCATGAACGAGCGACCGACCGACCGACATAAAGAACGACGGGTATGAAAATCCGTCGCTCGTAAACTCGTATGAATCCATCCATTTTCGCGCCCGTCTATCGAGACGTCTATACCGGAAGTATCCGTTTTTACGACCCTGCTATGCATTTTCTCCAGCCCGCGTCGCGAACGACTTCGTGACTCGGTTCCGCGATGGTGGCAAGGAAACATCGTCTGTCAAGATTTATGGATTCTATTCAATAACGTGTTTCTTTTTCGTTTGTTAGATTAATGCAAAACATGGAACTCGTTTGTTGTACGCTTCATTGTTGATCAAATAATAGTTTGTTAGATTGATCGTTGATTTAATTATTGAACACGATTGAAAAGTTTCGTCAGGAAAAATTGACTCACCATTTGCAAGTCGTTCCGACGCGACGATACAACATCCACTATATGAACCATTGGTGACAGTTTCCAAGCGCGTGTCAACGATGTCGTTGTAGGAAACGAAGTACGCGATCCCAGGATGAGCTCCCACTCCGTGTAATCACAAAGAACGGAGCCGAATCGAATTGAAACGAGGATTCACTGTCGCGTGTCACGGCGCAGGACGGCACGAGCGTGTTTAATTCGTCGCGCGAACGCGCGCCACCGAGAATCTCCGAAGCGTCGCTATATTGCACGTGTTTCCGGCCGCGATTTTCCACAGCACAGAAGGAGCACAATATGTCCTCCCACCTCCTCTTTCTCGTGTTTCTTTTACACAATTTTCGTTACGATATATGATCGAACAAAGATGCACACGAATTTTTCGTGCGAACGTAACGCGGGGTGTGTGGATGCGTGCGCGCGTCCGTAGCGTCCTTTTCGAGAAAGAGAAAGATGAAAAGAGCGCGCGACGATAGTACGAAAGAGACGAAAAGGAAAGGACAGAGCTACAGATAAAACCGCGAACGCAGCTCGTCCACGACTGATTCCCCAGGCCTACACGCACCCTCTAGTTTTCTCCCTTTCATCCCCCACTACCCACCCTACCGACCGCCATCCCCCTTCTTCCTCCTATCCCCCTACTACCGTCGATCCCGTAGCCCTCGCCCCTCCGCATCCCCTTTCGGCCCTTTCTCCTTTCGATGTCCCCCTCTTTGATTCTACGCACCCTCTGAGAGAAAGCCCACGCACCCTCGTAGCCAGCCGATATATGTCCTTCTTCGTCTCTCTCTTCCTTTCTCTCTGCTCTCTGTGTTTCTTCCTCTTTGTTGCCCAACCCATCTTCTGTCCCTTTTCGCTGCCTCCACCCCCTGTCCTTGTAATTCACCCTCTGTCTTTCTTTCCTAACCCGGTCTTTCGATCCGTGTGTCCTCGTCCGCTCGATCGTCTCCGTCTATCTCGTCTTATATCGATGAAACCCCATAGCATTTGGCCAATCAAAGAAGCGCGTGAGCGCTTTCTAGAGCCCCATGTTGGTGTCCCCGAAAAAAAAAAAGAAGAAGAAGAAGGAAAACCGGGACACGGCCGAGCTGGCGGATGCTTTAGAAGGTACTAAGGGTCGGGATTCTATCCCTGGGAAAGAAGTAGGCACGTGTGTGCGCGTGTGTGCACGCGTGTACGTGTACGCGTGTGTCCTCCACGTGTAAAACGGAGGCATCAAGCGAAGCCGTAATGGGAAAACGTTCCTCGTGACTTGGGTCTTCTTCGCGGGATGGAACGGAATGGTATCTATTAGCTTGTATCGGCATCGACAGACTTTTCTGGCTAAACAGTTAGCTTTAATTATTTTTAATCGATTCGAGGTTTCAGGAAATCGCAATTCCGTCCTTCGAAAGATAAGAGCGTTAGATCTTTCTAAATTCAACAATCATTTATCTTTCATTTATTTTCTCTTGTACTTTTTACAATAATACAGTGCTAGTAAAAAATAATCATAAGAATGTAACACAAAATTTATACATCCAGTTTTTAAACCAGGATAATTTACTTGCAACTACATTAGCTACGAATGAAGGCAATTATTGATTTTTTACTTACAATGCAGTAATATACAATACGTTTTAGAATCTCAAAGATTAAACATGGCAAAAAGGATGAAGACTTAATTACCTATGAAAATAATAATGTTAACAATTTTTAACTAAAGAATATTCTAAAATATTGAAAGAAGTTAAATGTACATATTGCACCTGTAGTTGCTTTTTTTCTAATAATAATTTAACACGTTAAGCCAAAGATTAGGATAATTGTGCCTTTCAAGAGATATGCAAAGTAAATACTCAGAATTAAGCTAACTATTGCAATCATGGATCTAAGAAAATCCGGCGTGTTAAACAGGTTGTTGGCCTGGAATTGCTGCAGTCGATGAAATCTCTCTGCTGCGATTTCGAGCATTAAACTCCCTAGACCCTGCAGCCTTCTATTGCGGTCATACCAGTTATTCAAATGTCAGAAACAGTAAAGTTTTGCTTGTTGAATGCAAGAAAATGTAACATTTTCTTTTTTTGTAACATGAAGCGTTAGTAGTACAACTCAAATTTTCTTTGTCGATATAAACGGAACTTTGTTGGTACACCAACATGTAATATTACTGTGGACGATCGAAAATATATAGAATTTAAGAACAAGCCCCATGAAAGGAAAAGCAGGAAACGTCGGTCGACATTTAAATTCTAATGTTTCCATGTATACGTAAACAAGGAATTCTAAAGAGGCTCTCGTTTTACAGAAATAATATTTCCTTTGCTTTGCATAATGGGATGTATACGTTACACATAACAGAAACGCGTACTCGATTGGAACAAAAAGTATCAGATAAATGGGCTTCCTCCTTCTCATCGATAGTTCCCTGGGGACGAATCGTATCGGGAGCATTATAACGTCCGACGATAACGCGAATAACTACCAGCAGATAAATAAATTTGCGGCAAGAAATGTCGGATCTAACTTTTTCGCTTCGAAGTATCCTTTGTAATGATTAGTCCAGGGGTCGACATCACGATAATTTCTTAGCAACGCGATACTTTATTCGAATATCAATAGAAATTAGATATGGAATTTGATTAATTCGGATAAATTGTTGACTGAAATGGAAAATCTCCTACGTCGATTAATAATTTATTAAATACTGAAAGGGTGGTAGTTTTAAATACAACATATCACATTATTCTGAGAGACTGCTTCGGTAATCGTCGCTGAACTAATCGGATATTTCTTTTTCAATAATCTAAGACGCGAGGCGAGTAGAGACTGGCAAGAAGAAAGCCAAGAAATCCAGGAAATCGGTCGATGAGCGACGCGTTGATTCGAACAGGCTTCCATTCACAGTTCTTCCTTCCTTAAGTTATTGAAATTTCTCTCATTATCAGAATCATTTGGAAATACGCCTTCCCCCCCGTGGGCTCGAGATCGTATTAGGAGATAAACGCGGATCAGAACGCAACGAAGGAAAAGGGAAATATAAAGCAGGCGAATGGAGAGGAAGAACGCGTAAGGACCTGCAGTTAACCTCTCGACTTTCCTCCCTCCTTCGGCCAGGGATTTGTTGGTCCAGAAGAACCACTCGTACGTACATTCACAAAACTCTCTGCCGACCTCTCCTCGCTACCCCTTTTTCTCCGCCCTCTCGGCATTCCCAGTAGCTCGCGTTTTTAAAGGGCGCACAAAAGCCACCGGAAATTGCTCCCGGCTCTTCCGACGTTACGGACGTTCTATGCCTGTCCTTCTCTCCCGCCACCACCTCGTTCTCCTTCATTCAGCCGTTCCCGTTCCTACCTTATCCTTCTCTGTTTTCTGCCTCCGTCCTTCTCGCCCCTTTTTTTCCTCCTCCTTCTTCTCCTTCCATCGACGATTTCACGAGTAGGTGCCTACTGAGGCGGCAAGAGTTCCGATAATGGCGGATTTGGATAGCGTCCGTGCCGCTTCTGCATCAATTCGGCCGTAGACGAAGCGCGGACGTCGACGACGAATGATTCCGACAAACGAAGCTGGCTTTAACGAAACACGACCGGGCTCGGGTATATCGCGCGAAAGATCTGTCCGCTCGGTCTAATCCGTGGACTGATACGAACAGAACGAATCGAGGGGACGTAATTTCGGACTCGTTGCCGGATTTTTGATCGAGGATCAGGGCAGGAAGTGCTTCCGCTCGATCGGACACGGTTTTATCGCGTTAAGTTACCCTGGTCACGTTGGGAACAAACGTATCGCGCGAACCTGCTTGCACCATCGATACAAATTTATTCACCGTGATTTACTTATTTCGAGGTAAGAATGGAGATTGTTTGAAACTGAAATTATCAGAAATATGCTTTGAGTAAAAGCGACATCTGATGATTCAGATACTTTACAATTAAGTAACTGGATTACCTGTGCGATCACCTTTCGCGTCCCGAAATTCAGAATGAAGTTAGAAAGCGTTCGATCTTTTATATGCTATCAATTTTTCGTGATTCGACGTAAAGATTGATCGCCTAATCCATAACACTCAGGATCCTTCAGGTTCCATACCAACATTCGAGTTTCAAAGTTCTTTCGAGTCCTCATCGTTCTGAGGCGAAGTTCCTCGAAGTCATCAAAAAGCAATGCGGCCAGGTTCGTTCAAATTTTCCTTACCAACTTTCACTTGGTCCCTTTCTTCGTCCGTTCCCATCTTCGTTCTGTCGTTGAGCAAATATTTTGTCAATAGTTTTGAAAGATGTTGCGTCCCATTGATCTTTTTGTTGGCTCACGAAATTTGCACTGTTATAGAGAAGAAAGTAATTCTCGGACGTGAAAATACGGAAGAGATGCAAGCGAAAGAAACTTGGAAACAATTTTCCCGTCAATCTGCTGATTGTTGCGGAACAAATATTTGAGGACAACTTTTAGTTAGGAGGAGATGGATTAATAGTGCCATCCTTAGTTTCATTTGTTAAAGTAATAGAAAACATTTAATACCATTTAAGAAAAATTAAAGTGCCATACGTGTTATTTATTTATCTTAGTTTGCCTAATAGTCCACAACACCTGAATTATTTTCCGAACTTGAACTATAATTAAAAACGAGCTATCTTCTTCGCAATTAACCGTGAAACAAGGAGGAAAAAGTGACGCGTGCTTTCAATTAATCGAAAGGCAATTACAAAGAAGATAAAGGTGATCCTGTCAACGGACATCCGTTCACGTTGACCTAGCCACGCGATCCGCGATATTTTTTCGTGACACGCGACGACAAGCGACCGGAATAGACGACGGTGTACCTATACATACCCCGTGCTTACGTGCTCAAGTTAATTCGATAGAAATCCCATGACGTAATCGCACGCGATCGATTACGTCACAGGGTGGCAGCTCAATGCGAAGTCGATCGATCTCCCATAAATTACGGATGATCCTCGACTAGCTACGAGACGTCCACTCATCCCCTATCAAGCACGGCTCGTCTGTCGAGTTGCGGGTGCAACGACTAAGCCCTCTATCTGACCCTTCCAGACCCTTTTCGTTTCACGAATCTTCATCGGATCCACTCAGCCATGTCATACGCATTCGTCCTAATAACTGGTATTCGCGTCTAAACCGTTCATTGAAAAAAAGTGTCTGAAATGATCACTACAGACATTTCTTTTTTTTTTTTTTTTTTAACAAAGAGAGGCGAGATTAACTTTTTCTACCCCCTACAATTTCCTAGTTTTCATTTCGTTTTTCAAGGGGAAGAGGGGGGGAATACAGAATTCCTGACAAGCGCAGTCCTTCGAACGGCATTCGTTCCACGTTTTCGCTGGCAATATTTCAGAAAAATTGCAGTTTGAACCGCGGTGTCGAGCTCGAAAGTGTACCACCAACATCATAACCTTTCTCGTCCATTTTTCACCCACGTACGTTCAACCCACGGCCTGTCCGGTAGTCAAATTCCGTCGGGAATTATATTTTCCGTGAAACTCAATTTACAGAATAATTATCGAATCTTTCAGAAGTTCGGGCGAATCGAATTTTCGAAGCTATTCAATTTTAAAGGGGGCATTTTGTTTTTAAGTGCATCAACTTTCCGACGATACTGCGAAGGTATGGTCTCTGGTCATTTTAAGCGCAAAATGGGCCCCCTATTTTCATTTTTTATAAGAAAAAGAAGGCCTAAGTTACGATTGACACGATCTTCATCGTCTAATGTTTTGTGTCGAGACTATCTATTTAAATCGTAAAGGTGCCTCGTTATTTTCGAATTAGATCCGTGACATCCGGGGTAAATGTTAATACGGATATATCGATGCGAAAGAAGTAGATTTGAACGTTCTCAAGGGTGACGTCGATTCGGTATAGGCAGAAGCACCGGTCTCCCGAGGATACTGCAAAATCTGATCACGAACGGTATTATCACGGTACGTATCTTCGAGCCGAGATATTATTCATGTATCATATACGCTGTAAAGAAGCCACAGGCCATGGTGAATGCGATCGCGGACTCCGAACAACCCTCGCTAACTCACAGGAGATCCTTTTACTGGGTTTGCCGGTACCCAAGTTCGCGATTAGCGACCCTTCCTAACTCGATGCAGGGTACTCGGCCTACCAACCCTACATTCTATGACTCTTCGATGTTCCTCATGCTTCCTTGCCCTCCCTGACTCTCTCGTCTTCCACGTTTTACGACATTTTCCATTGAAATCTCTCCGCTTATTCATTATTCGTTTAGCTGCCATCCCTTAACGACCCCTTTATCTTCGCGTTTCCCCATTACGAGACTACGGTTGCTTACGATACACTGTTCGACTATTTCTACGTAAATATTACAACGTTACACGAGAAAAAAAAGAACGCGCTTATATTTTTATACTGAAACGTAACGCTCTTTTCTGCTTCGACGTGTATCGTTCCGTCTCGAGTTTCAGAGACAGAAATGAGCCTTTAATATTATATTTCTGTCAGGGGGGAAAAAGAACCGGAACGAGGAGACTGATTGGCCATTTATTTCCGACAGATACATTAACCTGTTGAAGGTTTAAGCAGCGTATCGAGGATGCCGGATTTGATCTCAAAAGGCAGAAAGCAAATGCGGATAGCATCGATTACGATTGAGTTTCAATCGGTGACCAATCGATCGAGCGTCGAAAAAGCGCAGCAGAGTAGAAGTCAGGGTGAAGCGTTTCAAAGGGGAGAAAAAATTAACAGGCGCCGTGCTCTCCAAGGGTGGGCTTCGGGGGTAAAAAAAAAAAAAAATATGTGAAAGAGAAGGAAGGGGAGATCTATCGAAGCTAGCCCAGGTGCGGTAAAAGTTAGGCCGGCTGTACGAGGGAGAGCAACTTTTATACACGCGTGTATCTGCCGGTTCAATCTCGCATACTTGCGTCACTGATTACACGTATAAAGGCCATCATACGTGCCGAAACATGTTGCGATGCATGCATTGACTGCGTGAATCGTGATGCGATTGCATGAAACTGCATCGCTATCCATTCGTCTGCGTATTACCAATTTTTGATGGTGTGTGATCTGCTTTTGATACCGTTGATACCGATACGTTCCGACACGCGCCATGAAACCTACGAGTTGATGCGTGAATAGCCGCATGTTTCCGCATATATAACGGCCTTAGCATTGTTGATTGTTCAAAATTCCTTTGATTCGTACTCTTATTACTAAGAACATTCATTTGTTACTTTTTCTATATTTTATAATTTTAAGTATCTAACACTTATATACCCATATGTGACGTGACAATTAAAGTGTTAACCTCATTGAATTTTAATTACTGCTAAATTTCTCAATTAATAAAATTTGAAACGTATTATGGTTTGTGGCTGAAATTCAAATTTGTATACTAGAAATTTTTGGAATTTAAATCCGGATTAATTAAGTGATAAATATACTATAAACTTATATTAATATTTACGTTTTATAATTTATGTAAGAGTGTTATAATGCTGTTTGGAATTATATTAAATTATTCGTTGTTACTAATTAAAATATTAAACTTGTCCAAGGTACTACAATACGGTGGCCAGAGGTTTTTAGAAATTCTATTCCCTCCAGAAGCACAGCCGGACATTGAAACTTCCGAAAGTGATCAGATTAAGCCGCAGTTCCTTTCCCTTCCTTTTATCCCCTCAGCGTACCGAGTATTGGTTACAAATAATGGAATTATATAACTGCGTCATTTCGAGGGGAGGATAAAGAATCGCTTCGATCCGCTTCAATCTTTCCACCGCCCTTCGACCTCCTTTTAACGTCATGATACTTTCGCTTTCGTATTGTTTAGATAAAAGATGAAATTTGTTCGTATTAAACATATCAAAAAGGTTGATCAATAAGATCAAATATCACGAAATTAAATTCTGTCCAAAAATTGTTAACCTTTTAACTTTATAAAAGTTATAAACTGTGTAACATCCCTCTTGAGCTCTTTCAAAAGGCCAAAATTACCTCCACCTTCGTATCTTTGAACTTAATTTTTACGAAAGTCCCTTTCTGTTGCAGAACTGTGTGGAAAACTGAAATTGCTTTTTCCCCTTTCGAATTTGACAAATTCAAACAACCCCGCCGAGTTTCACAGATTTCTTTCTCGAAATTCGTTTAAGGATGACTTTGTAAAAAGAAGTCCCTCCCGTATCGTCCAGTGAAAAGTTAACATATGATTTCTTTTCCGTTCTTTGGCGGCGTTTTGCGTGAAAATAACCAAGGTACACCACGGGGGGCGGAAGAAAACGTCTAGTTCAGAAGGTCTGCGATCGGTGTACGTCTTGCTTTTCGATAATTCCGATTGATGCCTCCATTGTCTGCGTTCCCCGGCTATTGTCAGATAAAATGAGTGTGTTACTTCTTGGACGCGACTTAACAAGCAGTATAATCGGCTTCTCGTACAAAGCACGTTACCAAAGTACCTTAAAGTCTGGAACTTCTTGCAGACGACAGGCTGGGACAGCTTAAAAATCGTAGTTCCAGCTACTTTCTTTTTTCCACCCCCTCCAAGAAAGTGTTTTTACACGGGAACGATGGCACAGCGCGAAAGAAACGAATCGGCGCTTAAAGTATGTCTCGTATCAGAGCCGTATTCAAAACTTTCCAAGTATGGTAATTAATCTTCTTTCGTTTTCAAACGACGCCGGGCACCGTGTGATGCGCAATTTTCGCTATTTCGAGAAAATTGTAGATAAAACTGTTGCGAAATTGAAGACGCGGCCAACGTTCATCGCGTTACAGGGCTTGGCAGGTGTAATCTTTGCTATCGATCTTAAGAATCTAGTGACGTCAGACACCGCTACCCGCTGTACATAATTACTCGGCGGTTTTTGAATGCGATGATCGCGATCTGAGAAGAACCGGGCTTCGTTAGATAGCGGGGAAAATCTACGGCTTCTTATCGCAAGATTCTGATATCGATAATTAATTTCGATGCGACGGTATAAATAGACGTAATCCTGTTACCTCTTCTTTTTTTATTTAAGGCAACATCTGCACAAAAGTTAGAAGGATATTTATAAAAAATGAAAATCTAACGTCTTTTCATAATTTCTATAATTAGTTATATTTATGACAAGAAATCTTCGTAGTTCTTAATTAACCCTGGCCAATCATTAATTAAAGAGTGATTTTATGAATTTTATCCTTTGCTCTTGAATCATTCACTGAAATTACAAGAATTCATCCGAGTTGCGGGATCGGTTTGTCAAACCACCCCTGTTTCAGTCTCCGTCGTTTAACCACCTAGCGACCCTCCTTCCCATTTCTATCCCTTCCATCTTTGTTATCCTCCTGCCACGCGACCTCGACAATGCCGCCCTTGCGTCCGGTTGTCACCGACAAGCAACTACCTCTCAGCTAACGACAAATTAACATTGGACTTGTGCAAGTTGCATACACGGCGGCACGGCGCTTTGATGCCTATTCAAAGGTGGAGTTTCTCGTCCTAGAACGGTGAGATTCTTTGTCGAACGGGGAGAGTTCATTTCAAATGAAAATAACATTTTAGTGATGTAAAAATATTCGAAGATAAATTGGTTATAATACATCGCGAATAATTGGATCTTAATTAGAGACTCATTAATGATTCTTTTCCTGCAACTCAACCAACCTCGATCAAATTAAACTTTTTAATTGAATGTATGGTATTAAAGTAAGAGCTAATTTTATGTACAATTAAGAAATAATTAATGAACCAATTATAGATAGTATTAAATTTTTCTTTGATCAAAGGGTTGCCTTTACCATCAATGATGGTTTACCTTTTATGCGATTTCACTAACTTTATATTGTTCCAAGACTGTTAACAGGGGTATTATTATAACATATTAAAATATTTATTAATTTAAAACTTCCATTAGTAATTAAATTAACTAGAAAGCTATTTAACTTGCTATATTCCTTGCCGTAAATAAATTTTCTTACAAATATAGTAAGTCAAACAAGGTTATACACATCAAAGCTTTATTCTACATTTTTTATTGATTTTTATACGTAGTATTATATAAAGGTACTTTTGGTGCAAAAATGACAGAAATCTCTTATTAATATCTTGTTAAATATAACAATGATTTATTTCTTTTCAAAATTGTATATGAAATAGCGAATAAAAGAACATTATAGAACGTATAAAATGTATATGACTGTCGGTTTTAAGCTCGATGGAAAATAATCGCTTTCCCATGCACGATCGATGCATCGTTCGTTTCATTAATCGGCGAACATTTGTTCAGAGCCGTTGAAGGAAAGCGAATACATGATAAAGCTTATACCGAGTATTATATAATGTCAGGCCGGCTCGATAACTGAGCTCCAAGGAGGGAAGATAATAAATGATAAAAACGTTGTTTACATGGCCGAGCGAAGAATAATCGTAAGCTGTGAACGTTGCGGGCCAGCGGGCCGCGAAATCGGATGCAGTTATTAAAGAAGGGGAGGCAGAAAATTTGAAAATTATCGATTCTTCGTTCGATTCGATCGAGTGTGCCGTGTAATAAAGTTCACACGCGAGTGCGCGTCATTAGCAGGGGAAACGACGTGGCGTATTTTTTACGTGCGGATGGCCGCGATCGATTGGCCTCGTTTGTCGGGTTCGTCGGGAAAAGTGTAAAAATTTAATTAGAATGACAATGATGTAACGTTAACGTTGCCCGAGCTCCGGCTGGCCACGATTCTTTTTTTTTTTTCCTTCCCCCGGGTCTGATAATTCAGCCCGTTAAGTAAAATGAAATTAACGATCGGAGGGAGAAACGTTTCGTTTCCTTGTCGGTTCTTGCTCTAACAGGAGTGCTAATTATGTTCTGTAGTGTAATGCATCGTCATAATTTTTCTTTGTTGAAACGTCATATTTATTTCTGATGAATCTTAACTTTGACGTCGCGAAATTCAATTTGATTGATACTACATTTCTGTGTTTCTTTGAATGTCGCCACTGATACCACGTTACTGTTCTAAGGTTAATCAATAAAGTATGGTCATCAATTCAACTTATTTCTACCACAACCATGGGTTAAAAGAAAAACTTAATGATTCAGAATTTAGGAAATATTGTGAAAAGAAACGAGCAACGTCTGACAAGGTTGCAGGAAAGAATGTTTCATACATCAGTCCACTTTAAAACAAGGTACTGCTAAATGAAACCCGTCTATGGAATATCCTAACTTAATGACGCTACCACAGCAGTGTTGGAGCATCAATAATAGAAATGATGTTATAAATAGAAAAAATTGCAACGGATTCATTATCATCTAATTCACGACTTTACCATATTTTGGTTACGATTCACCAATCGCTCCAGGCTCCCGGATGGAGCTTTGCAATATATCTCGGGTTGAATATATTAGAGCAAGATTGGTGCCCTTACCGGCGGGCAGAAGAAGCAGCCGCAATATCATCTCGAGTATACCTGACCTATCGCAAACGCAATATTTCTTTTACCGCAGGTGATGCAGGTGAAGGTACACCGATACCGGCAGCCACGGCAATGGCGATGGTGCCTGTGCGCCTTGCGCTGTTCCCGCGCTGAATTATTGAGACGCCAGCAGATCGATGTCACAAAAGGAAAGCGGCCGTACTGCTTGAAATGACGGGCTTTCGCGTCACTCGTACATTATGCACGCGGCCGCTTCTACGTCCTGTGCGCTACGTGTATTCGTTGGTTGATATACGAAAAAAAAGAAGAAAAAAAAAAGAAAAAACTTGATGTATCCTCCTTGTCTACGAACATTCTCCCCTTCTAGCGTTCTCTCGTGATTACGGTGGAGTCTAGCTGGTCGCCAGGTGGAAGGAAGACAAAAAATGACGGTGAGGTCAGGTGCAACGAAAGGCCTTTGTCTTTTTCATGCGCTCACTTGATGGGGTGAACGAACAGGGGAACGAGTCGGGTTATCGTACAAATAATAATATCGCACTATCGTTGCGTGACTCTAATTTATACTGTACATCGATATTGCCGGCTTGCTGTTACTATTTTCGTTCGAACCACGTTTGTTTTTTTGTTTGCTTCGCCGCTGAAGAATATCTCGAACCTCCTCAAGGTGTAACTTATAGTTGGTCCTCCTTTTATCCATACTGCAAAAAATGAGAAACCCATTTGCCTTTTGGATTTTCTCTGAATTTGCAACTTCTCAAACTTTCTGTGTCGATTGAAAGAAAAATTTCTGGAACCACTTTTTGTGGTCTATGTTGCAGTATTTTATTTGGTAGCTCGGTAGTATTTTCTTTTTAAGAAACGAATGAAATTCTTAATACGTATTTTCCTATAGCCACCATAAGTATATGGGAGAAATATTTAAACTTGAAATGAGATTTAAAACAAACATCTTCAAAAGGACATAAATGCAATTTTCCAAATTACCTTCCCCTAATTTTAATTATATTCAACCAAAATAATTCTCTCCGTATTTCGTTTCTCTGAGATCCGTCGAAAAGCTCCAAAATTCTGGCAGGTAAGCGGAATTCTTTAAGTCGCTCCAGCATCGTTGTTTAAAATGCCAGTGGTCGCGGAACTTCAGAATAGGATCAGTCGAGTGTTTAACCAAATTGTAAGATCCATTAGGTTGGAAAATGCGAAACCCGTGTTCACCGATGTAAGCATAATACTTTATTCCTTGCATTGGCCGCTCGAAGGTCGTTGAAGCACGGCGGAACCGGCGCATGGGAAAAGGAGGAAAGAACAACGGTGTATCCGGGTCAGGTGGTGGTAACCCCCGTATTCTGCGCACACGGTACGTCCTTGTCACCAGGACGAAAGCAATGGTCCCTAACGCGTCGCGCGGCTCTCATCTCGATGGGGATCTTCGGTATATTGAAAATAGTTCGCGATGCTCGTACAAAGGTGTCGCATACAAATAGATTAAGGAAGATACCTTGTAATACCTGAGGTTACGAAAGTGGCACGTTTCTATCGATAAGGGGTATTACGATGGATCAGAGCCACTCGGCGAACGCTTACACTGTTGTTGCACTTAAGTGTCAAGGTTTCACGCCTTACACGTTGAATATCCAATAAACATCCAACAGATTTAGTATCCATTGTTCGTGTACCGGTGATAGCGTGTTAAACCGAGCCATATATTTACTTCGCTGTGACATTGATTTAGATCTTGGCAGCGCATGTCTTGTTTCGGACGCTTAGGCTTTTCGTATCTTCAGGTTACGTTAATGAACGTCACAAACTTTCTACAGTGAAAATATGACTGCTTTTGTTCACCTTCTATACCTGGGACGAGTTTGTTATATTTTTACAACGAAGAGTTTGAAAAGTAAAAGATCTGTTTTAAAGGACAAAGTAATACATTCAAATTTTACATTTAAAAAGTCTTTGATATATCACTTTAGAATATTTTGAATAAAATTAAATTTTCGAAGATATCATTTGAAATAATTGTTAAACGTTAAATAATGAGAAACAGATCTAAAAATGCTTTCTTATTGTAGTCCACTGTTTCACAATTCCAAATGACACAAAATGTCGAATGACAAATCAAACATTAAATTATACATCACAGTCACTGAAAAAGTAATAAATGATATTTCGATCGTGTGAAATCGTGTTCAATTAATATTGTTATAATAGATGTGCAAAGAACAATCATATTTATCAAATTAATATTTGTCGGATTAATGTTTATCAACATTGTTGTCATTGGACGCTTGAAATCATTGAAATTATTTATTCATCAATTTAGAGCAGGGGTTTCTGTTCATTGTAACTGTTGCGGTATTATTTCAAAATGAAATTCAATAATAACGAATGGTTACAATAATTACAGTTCACGGTTTAAAATTAAAATAGCAAAATTTAATTTCACAACGTTATGGCGTATCTATCTCATATGTTACAGAAATTACTCGACCATTTTTATTTTAGGAGCACACGAGTGAGTGTTGCGTCACCATCGCCACGATATCGATGTCATTTCACAGACTAAATGGAAAATCTTATACTCACCTACTTCGTACGTAGCCGAGGGAAACATAGCGGGATAATGGGCCCGAGGATAGGCCTTGCGGCGGAGGGAATATAAGGAAGGTGAGAGTACGAAGGGAGGTAAAGGCACAGGCGAGGGTTGTAAATATCGAGGGCAGCTGATATCGACTGAAGGGACACATCAGTGGGGTCTGCAGCCAAAGAGAAAAGGGAGAAGCATTATCTTATGTAATATTTACCCCTTCCCTCTTTTTCCACCACCCTTACGTACACCCTCTTACGTTCTTGCTAGCTTTCCTCAGCTGCACCTCTTTCTATGGCTATATCTATCCTGTTCCTCTTTCATCGCTGCTGCTCTCACGGTCTACGACCTCGTATCCAACAACCGTTTGCACATCCTTTTGTTTACTCGGAGATAACTATCGTCGATCGTTACAACAACTATTAGACGCTCAGTCGATAGTAAATCCGTGGAAATTTTGAAGGGATTCCCTATTCTCCGCAGCATTGCCTTCGATTGCTTAGGCATCATTGATCTCGAGCAGCTTTATGTGATTAACGATCTAACTTTAATCGAGGGTTTAGCATGATGAAGAGTTTCAATTTTGTTTCATGAAGGATGGCTAGAGGTTGGGAATGTTATGATTCGATAAAAAGTATTTAAATACTTTGTACTTTGATTAATTAAACAGTTCAGTTTCGATGTAAATAATTATTAACTCACGTTTTCAATAAGAAAACTGAGAATCGAATTATTACAAAATATTATTATAAAATATTTTAAATAACGCTTCAAAAAATGCTCTAATCGTCCTAATTAGTGCTCTACCGTGAAAGAAGAGGAATCGTGGCCCTCTTTGAGCTACGAAGAATACCTCTTCACTGTAAGAAACGTACATCTGTTCGTTTCAATATCAACTATTGCTGCAACCGAGGAATTAATCGCGAGCGAGTCGAAGATAAACGGCCGTGGCCGTAAATTTCGCTAGCAGGACTGCGGTTAGCTTTAACCAGGATCAGTTGTTGCGCCGATTAATAATACCGTGTCGATTAATCGCGTTCGTCTAACCGGGTCAGTAATTGTAGAAGCGAGCCACGCTTCGTGGATAGATCCGAAAAGTGGAGGAGGAGGGATAAATCTAATTGGTCTGGTTCGATAGCGAGACACTTAATTCGGTTCTGCTCTGTTTTCATAGCCGGCCACCCTCGGTCTCATCTTTTTCTATCCGTCTACCCACGGTCGCTTTGCCTTCTGGTTCCATCGGACGCGGCGCGTCGGCCGGTAATCAGGTTGGTCCTTAATGCCCGTGAAACTGAATAAAAATGCAATAGACCGTCCCCGGGTTATCGAAATCCACTTTTCCGGCGGCGCAGTGCGCAAACTGCGTGTCGTGATATATCGATTCGGTCCGACCCGACCGAATGGCCAACTCGCAAAACACATTGGGAAGCCGTGGGGGAGCTCGGGGGTCGTTTTGATAGAAAGGTCGATCGGGGCAAGCTGTCTTCGAGGTACACGGCTACGCCGTCGCCCGCCGCTCTGGCAAAGTTCTCTTCGAGAAAGCTTGACCGAGACGTTGACGGCACGAAACGGCGGCGAGGTTGGTGAACGGTTAAACTTTCTGTCAAAGAGAGAGAGGTCTGGCGAACGAACTCGATTTAGAAGCGGAATCAAAGCGTAATGTCGAACCGAGAGATTTCGACGTTTGAGAGTGCACAGAGCAGAAACGATCGAACTCGATGCTGAACTTTGACCATGCTGCTTTTGAGTTGTTCTCTCTTTTTTTTTTTTCTTTATTCTGTCATATATTCGATCGAACGAATTTCTGAGCGATGCTTTATACCCTTATGCAATTTCATGAGAGTAGAGGAGGTGTTAGTAACTGTTAGATCGATAGTGTTCATTTAATCGAATAGATATTACTTTCATAATAAAATTAGGGATTTTCACATCCTTTGCCTATGAAGTTATTTATTAAAATTCAGTGGTTAGCAGTCAATTAAATTAGTCATTTTTTACTATATTTAGAAATTATATTTTTAGAAATTTTGGAATGTGTAACGAATTATTAATAAAATAATTTATCATACAAACAACTTTTGCACTTCAAGCAATATAAGTAATTATAAGTAAGTGAAATGACTTAAAAGTTATTAGATTTCTACCCTATTATCACATAAAAATCTTAGGGAAATATCAAGTGAATAAATATTGATTAAAACACCGTTCCAACGGCGATAAGGATTAATCGTAAGCTTTAATCGCGCCTATCCGCGCAATTGAAACAGACCTTTAAGCAGCGGAGCACCTTGAGGATAAAAATCGTCACAAACAGAGAGGCTTGGGGATTATCGTCTCCCATTTGTCTCTCTAATGAACAGCTAAATGCGAATATGTGGCTCGTAATTTGTAGTCGTAGGTAGGTTTGCCCCGGTATCAGGAGAGGCAGGTTCCCCAGAACGTTTATACGGCATAGTAGCCGGCAAGTACAATTTGCACGAGGTGACGGAAGATAATGGCACTGCCCGGAGACGTATTAAAGGTGAATTGCGAAAACAACAGCCAGCAGGCAGCCTCATAACTCGTCGGTAGATGACCGACGAGCTGTGAGAGCTCCTTGGGGTGTCGTTGACCCTTGACTGACCCAACGTGACTGCCCGTAACGACTGCAAGAGACCCTTCGAGACCTTACTTAATGAGGGTCCAAGGTGGATGCCCGGTAATATTTTGCTTCAATTCGCGACTTCCTTTTTTTTTTCTTTCTCGAAATTTCATTGAACCCCAGTGTCTTCCTGGCGCCGTGGATACAGGCACGACCTTCGTTCTAGCTTCGACTGGTAGCAAGACTTTGTAACCAGCAAAATGACTGAAAAGTTATTTCGACAAGTTTCGTATAAGATAAATGTAGGATGTTTATGTCCGAGGTTAAAAAATTTGATGCAAAAGTAACAATCACTGGTGTAAAAGTTACAAGACCTCCCAGCAATCTCTGTCAACCTTGTTGACTTTATAGTTAAGCATTAGCTCGGAAATGAAGGGCAGCCGCGTCAAAGAATAGTCCCAAGGAGCTTTCGTAATCTTTCCTTTCTCTACGGCTGCATCTTCTTCCGCCTTGTTATTCAGTTGGCGAGGTTAAACGCGTGTACTCAGCCATCTTGCATTCAGGCTTGTACGTGAGCGCGAGTTTTTCTAAACTTTGAAACATTCGTCGGTGTGTGGGTCGTCGGACCTACGGTCGACAATGAAATTCTCAGAGCGAAGCCTCTCGTACTCTTTCTTGCTCCTTTTCCCTCATTATTCCGCTTCCTTCGCGTTTCTCTCCCTTGTCCCCCTCCGCCCCTTATCAACCGTGTCTTTCCTGTCGTCTCTGTTTTTTCAGACCTCCGTTAAGTGTACATTACGACCTCCATGTACGCATTAACCGTAATTTCAAATTACACCCTTGTGCACTTTCTACTTGCCGCCACTCGGCGACAATTACGCGCCACGTACGAACAGGGAAAGGAAAGCGACGGGCTGAAGTTCCCTTTTGCGAAATATGTCACGCCGCCTCCCCTTTTGCCCAGATATTAAATGCTCACGTTTGAGGTGACGATAGCAACGAAATTTGTTACAATTGTTTTTCCGTTTGATGCTCCTCAAACGTCACGAGCCTAAGGCAATGGTTCACCTTTTTTATGACGAATTCGGTCAAATTATTAATTTTTTTCTTTGATTCGGGGGTAAATTAATGTAATTATTGCAGCTTTCAGTAATAACTTTGCCACCATTAGATTGTGATTTGTATACAATTCAATAATCATTAGCTCTTAATTAATTAATACCTTCGCAACATATATATCGCATTAGATTTATAACCTTTTTCTTGCAATTTTACATATTTATTAACGTGCTTCTTGTAGTGTAAATGAATTTTTTCAGTAGAAAAATTATAGATTTAATCTTAACAGTGTCTACTAAGAGTACAATTTTAATGTTTGTAAAATGAAGATGAAAATACGCATACACGTAGAATAAAATTCATATTGTTATTATCTCAGCTATTCACCGTCTTGGGTGTCTCATGCCGCCTTTTCTAACATCAAGTATCAGTCAAATTTGAGCACCGCGAAAGTTTCTTCGTGTACTGTCTGCAACGCGCGAAGAGGAACAAGTAAGAGGAACCATAATTTCGTGGTTACTCAATATGCAATCAGTTAATAAGGCGGTGCTTGATGACCCGAAGGTGTATCGACGCCTCCAGCTAACGCAAACGAACTTTGCTTCATTACCTCTTTGAATATTCAGGAGTTTCGCGCGTGCCTGCGGCCATTCGCCGGAACTCAATATGTTTGGCAATATGTAGATAGCTCCATAAATATCGATGGCGCTTAAGGGATGTTCCGGAGGCGGGGTACGCGAGTAAGACGCTGTCGTAGCGCGGGATAGTCAAACTCACAAAATTTAAGAGCTGTGTTCTCTAAGCACAGATTTTAGTATAATAGTTTGTAGCACGTACAAGATTCTTTAAATGCAGAATAAAAATTTTTTTAATATTAACACCTTGGTGATCGATGCTTCACAGGTAATCCAATTAAATAATTAGGAAAAGATAAAGAGGGAAAATTTTTAACTAGTAGTACTATTGTAAATAATATAAGATGGGGAATTGAAGGCTTGAATTCGAAAATATTTATTTATAAACATAATATGTTTAGTATTTTCGAATTAATTAATTATTGTGCGCACGTGGATGCTTTGCCATTTATGACATAGTATTTTATTTAAAAAAATAAAATTTTTGCACACGGTCCTGATTCAATGGTCACGGATTGTAAAGGCCTTTTCAATGATCCAGCAGACGGCTCGGCGACATACAGGTGTCGCTAAAGCGGCAGACAGATAATGAAAAGTATCGATGTACCGTCCCGCGAGGACACATCGCTATCAGAAGGCAATTCATATTAAAGTCCCGCGGGATCGGTTGGGATTGGTCCGGTGAATCTGGGGCAGACAGTTGCCACATTGAGACTCGTAAAGTATTCGAGCAGCAGAAAGAGAGAGAAAGAGGTGATCCCGAAGGTTTTCGATCTATGCGGGAAAAAGCCGAAGGCAGTTGAGAACGACAGAAGGTAGAGAAGACAGTTCTATGGGCTGGCTTATCGTTCGCGAACAGGCACGCTTTTTCCTCCGACTCTTTCCTCGCCCTTTTCCTCCCCGTTTGTCATGATCGCCCTTACACCATCCATGTCAGCCATTCTATTCTGCATTATTCTTCTCCCGATATTAGCGAAGCTAATTATTGATTATGGTTACCACCTTGCGATGCGGAAGAAACGTTTCACTGTCGGATTTTTTATTCAGAGTATACCTCCATATGTCTCTTTTCCCCAATTTTTGTCAGATTCTGTGGTCTTCAAAAATAAGACCAACTTTGTAATAATTGTATCAAAGAATAGTATCACAATAAAGAAATCTTTTCGCACATTATAGTTGTCGGTTAGTCTAATACTTTGAGTGAATATTAGGAGAAACATAGTTCAGTTTGACGCAATGGAAAATGAAAGAACCCTTTTATAGAACAGAACAGTATCAAATTACCAGGGCAAAATACCATGTACTGTTTAAAAACGTTCGAAAAGCGTAGGCGAAATAAGGTGCCGTCTGTAAATTCAGAAACAAGCAGCCGAACAGTGAGGGAGTTAAAAGGGTCACGTAATTTGGTAGGGACGTTGCGATGCATAAGTCTTCTCCTTTCCTTTCATCTGAGAGAACAGCGTAGGCAGCAGCTATTACCCGAGAAAGACGAAAGGAGAGGTGGTGTCGGCGGTGGCAGAAAGCGAAAGGGAGGCGGGAAAGACGTTTTCCAGAAAAATAACGACTCTAATAATCTCGGTAGGCAGGTCGATTTCTCCCCGCCCTCTCTTTAACCTATCCCCTCCCCCCCCCCCCCCGCCCATCTTTCCCCGTTTTACGCCGTGGCAGTCGTTTTTCGGAATCGCGCCGCCCGTGAAACTGTTTTTGAGAAAAGTCTTCGTCGCACTTTCCTTCCCTCCTCGACGTCTTTCCCTTTCTATCCTCGATGCTCGGGGGAGATACTCGCGCCCAGATATTTCGAGGGTTTCCCATTTCCACCCCCGGAGGCAAAGAATGGGGGAAAGCGGGGGGGACCAGGCGAATAGGGATTGAAACGAACACGATTCGCATGGGGGAGAACCTCGACCTTCTACCAACCTTCACCCGGAACTGCCGGATAACATCGATCCGAAACATTCGAGCCTGGGTTGACTGTATCAACGTGCAAGACCCGGAAGAGAGGAGCGAAGAGGGTCAATTATCAGGGTTCGGTACTTCGAACGTCTCTTCTTTTATTTCCTCTCTTTAGGCCCGATCGTAACGCTTATGGCTCGATGATACCGAAGATAGGTGAATTTTCTGAATCGTTAGGATCCTGAAAGGGCAACGTTGAAAACAGACGAAATTTAGAAGTCATTCCTGATTCTATCTGTATTCGTGACTCACGTGCCATTTTTCTTACAGAATTATTTATTAAAATCTAATAAATAACAGCTGTAGATAAAAGTAATCATCATTCGAATTCACTGTGTTTTTGTCAATAAAAGCAATAATGTTGACCTTGTTGAAAATTTCATTAGTTTTTTCACAAGTACTTCTAATTTTTAATAACGTAAGTGATGAATTTCAGTTCAGATTCAAGTGTCACCCTATATGGATAACGTGACAGTCAAAGTGTTAAATGAAAACGACTACAAAAACGTTTCGTCAGTGTTCTTAATGCAAAATACAAAATATATAGAGCACCCCGTGTGCATGAATAAAATATCTGACATTGTTTGAATGGTGATAGCGTAAAGTAATGCATACAGATGTTGATCCTTATACAATGATTGCCTTTTTCATTCAAAAAATAGAAGACGTAATATGACTCTTTCTTTGTATAATAAAATATATACAAAACTTACAAAAGTTTCATTTAATATTTAAGATAATCATAAATTGTTTTTTGTGATTTCTAGATTAGAATCATTATTTTCATTTACTTGGAAGCTTGTTTTAATAAATAATTTTAAACGTTACTCTTAAATACCGATGACAGTTTAACCGTGAAATGACGTTGTTAGCCAAGGTGTACAATAGTCTAAGTTTAGCCTGCTCCGAATTTATACTAAAATTTCCATCGAGTTTATACAAGAAGGAAAGTGTTCGATCGATCGACAACGAAGGGTCCAAGGGTGACTCCCTATATGCGCTTTTGTATTGTTTTCATTATATTTATTCCAGCAGACTTTGTCAGATACCAGAGTGTACAATATTTATAATAAAATCATTGTTACAGCGAAAAAATAAGAAACAATGAAAATAGTATCTGTTACAGATTCAAAATATTAACCAATGTACGTTGCATTTATATTTGGCAAATAATTATAACACGCATCCCGCAGATTACGGGGCGCCAAAGTTGTATCGTGTCGCGGTAGCGAATGTACACATAATTTTAACTATTGACTCAGTCAAAGTGGCTTAATCTTCGCCAAATTTACAAACCGCTCGATTTAATTATTAATCCACCTTGTTTGCCTTGCTCTGCGCGTAGTTGGATTCCGGTAGATCCTTAGTCGACAATCGGTCGTGTATTCACGTTCGTCCTAACCGATTTTAGGAAACTCTCGTAGTCGATAATTATCGCCAACCAACGTGGTAATTAAACGATAATGTGTACATACGTACATTCTATAGGTATAGGGAAGGAAAAAGTGTTATACAGAGATAAATCGTTTCAAGTTTTAATTAAACTGTAAAAATGTACCTTTTTTCCAGAAACAGTATCAAACAAATTCGATATTCTTGACGAGCGACTTTGATGCCGCATAGCTGAGGGGATTGTGGTTGTTCATGAAATAGTTGAAATGATTTTGTCAGTCGTAATTGTATACGTGACTATTTGCAAATTCCGAACGACGCGGTACTCTTCTGTTAAGGAATCCGAGTTGATGTTCCCTCAGCAGCTCAGGTATTCTCATTACATTAAGCCGTAAACGAAGCGAACACTATACATGAGTATCCTTCCTTTGAAAACAATTGTACTTCTTTTCTGATCGCTCACTTATAACATAAAAAACAAACAAAAAATATAAGAAAAATAAAAGATAAAAAAGAAATTGAGTTTATCAATGTGTTAAATTACAATTCTTTATGTAATATTAATACTGTGAAAAAGAATCTTCTACATTTCAAATTGTTATCTGTATTACTATATTAATATCAACAAGTCAAACTCGAATGTAATATTTTTTAAACCATTGTCTATCCACAATACCAGGTAAATAATTTAGAATTATGTTATACTTTTTAAGTAGATATAGATGCCCTAAGCAATGTTAGTGATTCTAAAATTGATTCTTTTTTTCTTGAATCGTAGTGAGCGTGATACAAATAACTTAAGTATTACGCCTATAGCTTATAAAGTTCCACTTACATCACTCACCTGTCTATTACTTTCCTAGATGTTCAACAAAATAAATTGGTAACCTCCCGTTTTGAAAGTTGTTCTCGTCTCTTCAATATGGACGATGGCAGATAAAGGAAACTGTATATCGAATATTTTTACTAACTTATTTATAAGAAAAATATCGGCTAATAATGATTGACCCCGTACAATAACTTGTTGCGACGAATTCTTGAATTTCTCCGCGTCCTTTTATGATTCCATTCACTTCGTTCTGAAACGTACTTACCCGTCTTTTCTCGTTCTCGTTCGTGTTTCTGGGCTTCTCATTTACTCCCCTGCTTCTCCGTACCTCTCCTTTTTCCCTTTACCGTTCGTTCACTCGTTTCCCGCTCCTATTTCGTTTAGATACTGTTCCTGTTGGTCTCTTTGTCACTGAAGCTTCGCCTCTCTTTCCGTTCCTGTTGCTCGCAGAAATATACTGGCCTGGAGGGGTCACCAAGTAATTGGTTTCATTCCCGTGGAGACAGGCTTGTCCCGAGTTCGGACTGGTTCCGCAGAATCCTGGAACCCTAAATCCTCAACTACGTCACGGTCTTCCCTAGACGGTTAAGTAACGCACTTTCCTCGGATAATTATGTAGATGAAGCCGTTAGTTATGATAACGTTGCCGAGGATTGCTATCTCCCCCCTCTTCTTTCGGCTGAGTTACCTTTCCAAGGAGAAGGACCTGTTTTGCAATTCCTCAGAGATATACCCTTTTCCCTGTGACGTTGTCGTATCAAACGAATTTGCGTTATTTTCGGGGAGGGAATATCACTTTTTTCAATACGTCGGATCTCGATGAAATTGACTGACGTTTTTGTATCGCGGATCGTTCGCGATGCTTCAACTTACATGAAAAGTGTGAATTATTAATTCTCTGGCAAACAGGGAATTTAATAAATGCGGAAAGTATATTTGCGTACGGGGCTATCTTGCGCAAGCAGGTACGAACGTTTACATACTTGGCAGCGGTGACAACGGCCATCGATATTCAAAACCGTCATTTGGGTGTAGCCGCTGTTGTCATTTGGAAACAATTATCGCGCTTTCGCGTTACGCTTAATGCGAACACAATACCGGGAACACATCATTTTGTGCCGTAGTGGTTCGGAAAATTAGATAACGCGGTGCGTGTTGCGCGCTCGTAAATTCCGATTTTATTAGTAAACGTTTTACCCCTACCCTCACTTTCGCCCCCTTCCAAGATTTTACGTCGATTTGCGCGAGTGTACGTATCGTCGTTCACCTACACATTTCAACGTGGACGGTCGGTATTAATCAAACGACCAAACGAACTAAATGATAGCTGGCATAACCCTACAGACTTTACATCGGTGTATTATACAATTACTTTGAAATTTAAGCACTAACATAATTACAATTTGATCTCCTACGCTTTAATATTGGAAATATTTTGAATGTTACGGCAATTTATATTCACCGAAATTTCTATCGACCACAGAAAGTGTCTGGTTTACCAAAACATTAACTTTAGTGATGGATTCAGTACACATAATTAATTGAAAATCCAATACACCCTGTGGCAGTTTCGTACTACATTCATTAATTTGTAACCCTGATTATATAATTCTTTTTAAGAGAAATGCTTGTATACAAATTTCCAAAAAATCATGTCAAGTTAATCTGAGCCAAGTTGACGAAAGTTATTTAAAAGAATTGTAACATTTTCTTACTGTCAGATACATTTTTAGGTCGGCCACGAGGTGTATCGTCCTGCTATTACACGAACCAGAAAATCGGATTATAGACGGGCCTCGATATTTCTAACTTCTACGAGTTTGTGTTTTCACCTAAAGCCTAGCACGTGAGCTCGTCTTAATTGCGAGCGTGCGGCTCGTGGATTTAAGGGTGTAATATTAAGGACGAACGTGACTGCTGACCACACTCCGCCGACATCCCCTTCTGGATCTAGAAATATCGCTATCACCCTTCCAGAGGTCGCTTCCCTCATCGACCGCAAACACGTAGCTGACAAACGTGCGAGAATAAGCTTTTATCGCCTCTCATTTGCATACACCCTATCTCTTGATCCATCGAGATAGTAGGAAAGTATTCGAACGTTTGCGATCAAACCAGATACCGTAAGTTAAACCGAAGTGACTCCAATGTTAGCGATGTTCACGTAAGATAGAGCTATTTTTGACTTTCGGTTACAATACTAGGTTAGTGTCTACGAAATATAATATTAAATGTAATTAGAGTACAAACGGAATGTTAGATAAAATAATGAGTCTGATATCCTTGAGAATGAATGGTAGTTGGTCGTTAGAACTGTATAAACATTTACCTTTCGCTTGAACTTTTAATCACTCACAAAGTTTTTAAATCTGAATGTAAAATAATTGAAAAATGAAAATATTAAGGCTTACAAGGAAATTCTTGAGTATTTTTAACTCCAATCATGCAGTCTGGATAGCTAAGGATATTACGGAGAAACAAATTCCGTGTTCCTTGTGTAAGTGAAACGGATCAAAGTTAAGAAGTAATCCTTTTCCGTCGTTGAGAGTTAATCCAATCATATTCCGTATCGATTATACCTTCCAGTCACATATCCTTGTATACAGGGAAGCAATCAAACCACCTTATTCGCGTTACAGCACGGCAACCTTTATTCTTTCCTTCTCCGATTTTATTCTGGCAAAACCAATAAATTTCATGATCCTCTATAAAAATGGAAGAAAACAAAAAACAAGCGGAAACAGACGAAAAAAAAAAGGAAGAGATACAGGAATGCAGGGCGAACGTTGTTTGCTTGATAATAAAATTCGTTCCTTTTTTTTCCTCGCGCACCTATTCTTTTCCTGTTTTTCCAGTCCATTTTTGTTTTGATTCTCCATTTCTATCGACGTCACGTTCGAGGCTGCCGCGACACGGCAAAACTAGTTTCGAATTCATACGGTCGACATGAAATCTGAACTTTATTAGGCGTCGTACACGTGCCCGCTTTCGGAACAAATAGGGCCCCGATTGGCTTGCGATAGCGACCGCACAGTCCCGTGTGTTCTCGTTGAAAGGACGCGCCGTGATGCTCCACAATAACACCGATTGTTCCTGCTAATTATTGTAAGTCACGTATCCGAGTCTCGTACCGGTGGACGCGTCGCCGCACATAATTTGATCAGTCATTCTCAAATGCGACACGATAAAGCTTGTTGTTGATTGCGTTTGCAAGCTGCGCCGACAAGCATTCTACCTGGCTTCCATTTGATCGCTGCTGGATTGTTAACATCCCTGTCGAACGCGAACATCAACGGCTCGGTTTTGTCGTTTTTTCGTGTCTGGCATGGGGGATCGGTTAACCTTTGGACGGAGGACGTACCTCCAATTTACACCTAATTTTATACCTTTTTCAAAATTGTCAAATATTTCTTTAAATACACGAAAGTCTGTTGCTATAAACTTTTATCGCCTAATAGACGAAATATTATTCTACACATTTGGCATCCGCCAATCGAAGATTAACAAGTGAGATATTTGTCTATGTAAAATTTTGTTTTGCAGAAAGTATATAATTTTTACTAACTATTTTATTTCCTCTTGTCAAATTTATCAACGAACAAAACCTATTTTTTAAAAATTGTCTACGTTTTATTTGAGTAAAAATCCAGTAGTTTTAGTAGTTCCATCGTTTTAGGATTAAACGGATACAAATTTTCTTACACGGCCAAGTATCAATTCACTTGGAATTTCTCAAAGGACGTATAGTGTACTGTTTTTGTGTTTCCACCTCTGGACGAATTTTATAGCGCATTCGATCCTTCCTACTCTAAGGAAATACGAGCCACTTTATCTTGATGTTCGCTCCATTTCACTCGTGCACGCAGCCGTGTCCCTGTTTTATCTTCGGATTAAGAAACAAAGCCGTGGATCTAAAATATGGATTTTCTTCATTACTATGACAAACCATGATATACGATGTATATTTCCATTTCGAATACTTTCCGTGTCATTTCTAAACAATCTGCATTAACGGATAATACTTTCTAACGCAATCTAATACTAAGGATTTGCTCAAAATAAAATTATTGCCTAATGGAATTTAAAAAATTGATATAATAATTAGAAATCAAACATTTACTTGAAGGACGTAATCAAAACAATAATATTGAAATTAATTTAGCTCAAGTATGTACAGTTTCGACAATTCTTTCAAACGACGTATCCTCTTTCCATTAAAAGCACAGATTAATTTATAGATCAGTTTTCGCTGAATAAATTCTTGAAAAAGTTCTTTTTTGAAGAGGGACGAAGGTATGTACGCTCTTAAAACAAATCGCAACATCCTGACACATTCCCTTTTTGCCCGGGCGAAAGGGTGCGAATAATTTCATTCCTCCCAAGAATTCGATATCTGCGCACCTCTCACGAGAGAAACGTCCACAGGTTTCGTTGGAACGTTGTTGCGCGTTCTTGTCCATCGGTCGTCCAACTGTATAATACAAAAGTTCCGTCAGAAGCGGAAAGATATTCCAGTCCGGTCGTTCACTTTGCCCGACTTCCCTCCGCCGGAGGAATACCGATTTCCGGCCCGGGGAAACCACCTTCTTCCCTTTTTTTTTTCCCTCCTTTCCCTCTCTCTCTCCCTTTTCCCTCCCTCGCGATTTATATAAGGTTTGCCACGAAGTTTGCTTTTCTTTGGGCGCGTGGGAGCGCATCCATGGAACTCGAACAGAAGTCACAAGCCGGAGAAAGTTTCTCCAGCGTTTCCATGGGCAGCTCCATCCGAACGTGACCGATCTGGCATCTCGAGGGGACGCCGGCAGATTTCCCCGGATAATAATACTTCTCTCTTACAGCAGTTCCAACAGTTAGAGAGGAGAGCCCCCCCGCCGCCGTCTCCGTACCCTCCGCAAGCCGATGCTCACTTGCATCCGCGTGGCTCGAACGTTGCCGGGCTGTCCGATTCGCGCGCGTACCGTGCTCGTAAATGAAAGGCGCCGCGACGCCGACACCCCGGGGAATACCGAGATTGGCACATTCTACGGAAGCAAACCGGGCTTCGTTCGCTTCGACAGCGAACTCGGAGAACCTTCGTCACGTACGCGACACGCTTTTGAGCCCCGTGATTCCCGACACCGAACGCGGTCGAACACACGCGCCTTATGCATCGATGCGCTTCGTCGGATTCAATTTTGCAAAATCGTTTCTTAAGGACAGCGACAGGAAACGTGTTTACGACGCGCGGGAAAAAGGGATAGCCGATCCAAATAATAATTTCGCATTTTATTTATATCTTGTTAGTCGTAGTACGATTCTGACAGTATCGCCAATAGGCTATCTTTAAATATTCACCTTGAACATTTTTAAATTAAAGTGAATTTGTTTTCAATTTTGAAGTTTTTGTATGTGTAACCTAAGAAATCTGGAATATCCTATAACTTATCATCGATTTTCTAAAACCGGTACCCCAGATTTTCTAAGGATACCTATTACTTCTTATTCCCCCCATTGCAATCCTGTAAACATTATTATCATAATCTCTACTGTTATTGTTACTACTACTACCACTGGCGCTGTTACTATTATTATAATCATTGCATACAAGATAATACAGCCCGACGTTTATCCCCCCCTTTCTGCTCTTAGAAGTACGTTTCTATTACGATCTAGAAGTTTTCCTCTCCAAAGTATCCCATCCTCTAAGTTTTCTTACTGTCCTCAAAGTAGAATGAAAATAGTTTTCTCTGAACTTTTGTTCGACCTCAATTAACTATCTCTCAAAACTAAAATCAAAAAGAACAAGTTCGATCGATCTCAACAGAAAAACAAAGAGTTTCTTGTAAAATTCTATTATAAAATTATTACAAATTAACAAGATAGTAGCCGAAGTCGTGCATTTCCTGAAGCAGCGGTGTTCGATCCCGGTGTGAAAGATTGAGGACAAGAAATTTCGAAAACGGTCGACAAGAAAAGGGTCAGACACGAAGAAAATAGGAAAAACGATGCTTTCTTCGCGTAGCCGAGGCGTGAACCCCGAAACAGGCTGGCAAACGTAGCCAGCCACCGTAATGACGACGTGATGGATGGCCATTTCGCGGGAACCATTCGGCAGGCTGGATTCGGTCAGCAGCGTTGCCCGTCCAATATGTCGGCAACGTCACTGGCCGATTCTAACCTACCGAATGGTCCTAGGTTACTCCTCGGAGGCGAGCTTGGTTGGAAGAAGAGAACGAGCAGCCTCGTTCATCGAGGCGTGCCATGAGCGATAGCCGAGCGGAGCAGAGGCGATACTTTGCACCCCCCCGGCATCGGGTAGCACCTCCACACTCCCAATTCAATTCCTTAATACCTTATCCCACCTTCCCCGGCTACCTCTCAACGCTGCTGTTACCATCTCCTCCTCGCTAACACCCACACACATATACACACATACGATATCCACACACAGGCAGTGACTGATTCCACGGATATATTAGTTCCATCGATTTGGTATCAACCTTCTCGAACGTCCGCTCGCGTCATCGAATGCTCCTTCACCATCCTCTCATATCTTTCTTCTCTTACGTCTTAATAGATGACGGGGGAAAAAGGGCGGGTAATAGAGAAGAGATTAAGACTTACAGGTTCCGAAGCTATTAAGTTTTGGAGGGGCGGGGGAGGGAGAGAGAAAAGGGGAATTGCGGGCTGTCCCGAGATTCAACGAAAACGCCGACGAGGATTTAGAGATTCTTCCAGGGAAAGACATTTATATCTTGTTCGATACGTAAAGACGTCTGAAACGTTATTGACGGACACAGGACGGGACTGGAATCGAGACGACGAGACGGGATGCTCGGCGAGAGCAATGGCTGACATCGTCGAACGTGTAGATCACCCATTTTCGATCGCGTGATAGAACACCCTTGTGTTTCGACGCGTGTACCGCGCACGCTATCGCTTTAACCACGCTATAGGGCTTTATTACATCGAATTAACGACGTCAGGAACGCACTTGTCTTGTACGAGGGATAAAAAAACGTAAAAATTATATTCTCAACGTAGCGCGTGCCTAGAAGTTAATTACAGCGCAATTATTTCCTCGATTCGCTAAGTGATTAAGTGAAATGAATTAATTAAACTTTCACGCGAATTAGAACTTGTATGGAAGTGTTCAGGCGAGCAACTCGCAATTTCTTTAATTGCGATCAAAACTGTTGATCAATTCCATTAACACTTTCGTTATCGTCTGATCAATGTTTGAGTGACGCATGAATTTATACGGGAGCTTGTTTTTATGAGGACGATCTTTTATGAAGATCTACCGACACAATGACAAATGGTTTCATTAGCATGTACGTTATCAGCATTCAGCGGGAAATTTGTTCATCACAGAAAGCTTCCTTTTTTATAAAATAATGCCAGATCGTACACGTTGTATCTACAATTTTGAAATATTGCAACAGAACATGATAAACTTTTCAAATTTAAAATAGAAATTGATACTCGGTCAGGTTATTAATACACAGATTAAGTGTTTCCTTTTATATGTTATAATGTTATTTTGCAATACTAATTAAATTTGTGGTTCTTAGTGGCATCGACCAATTAAGTAGAGTGATTCAAAAACCATATTTCTCAACAAATGAGAAATGCAGAACACAATTGCATTTTTCATTCTTCTAGATTATAATTTAAAATACCATTCTCTCAAGATTTGATTAGCAATAAATTATCGTAACTTTTGCAGCGATAAAAGTTCAAGCTTGGAGTTAAAAAATGAAGTGTATCTCTTTTTCACCGCAAAGTACCAACGTCCATACGCTTTAACTTAAACGAGATTAAACTTTTTTACTTCTGTGAGTTGATTTGATGATCTTCCTACAGTTTCTCTCCGCTCTTTAATAATACCTTGTATTCATGTAAAAGCGAACGAGACCGTCATTGGTAGAATTTTAAGTTTTGCGACGATCATTATAAGAGAACGCGTCGCTCAGAGCTTGGCAAGATTTGAAAGGGCTGGCTGAGGTTTCAAAGCAAGAAAGCTTTATACATTTACGATGAAATACGAACGGCGGTCTATCGGATTAACCTACAAACGATTCGGAGTGACGGTAATTTTGCCCCAAGGTATCGTTACAGAACACCGATGAGTACCAAACGGGACGAGACATCCCGGTATTATCGTCTTAATTGTCTGGACTAACAATAAGAGGCACTCGTTTTTGGATCAGTTGAGTCCACGAAACGCTTTGTGCCCATCATAGAAAATTAACGTAACAATTAAACAAACCGATTGAATTCAGGAAAACTTAACGATACAAACAGTTTTTCTTACTTTCGATTATTAATCGACATCAAATAGTAGTGTGTTATTATTATCATAAAATTGCATTATTAAAAAGAAACAGATGTTGCGTTAAATGTATGCTGCAATTATTTTACTTCGTTGTTTTTAATAAACTTTATTACCGTCGATGCACGTAGCACGAAATGTATTAATCATTTCGTTTAATGAATATTGATGCATTGAAAATGATAAAATATTCTTGCTAAAAACGGGATTCATCTCTGCGTGTTATATTGAAATGTCGCGATACAATTTACCCCTTTATGTCAATATTTTCGTCGTCGTTTTTTAATAACCGATCAAGATGCGGAAACGTTGGGCGAGTTAAACAATAATCCGATGGATAAATCGTACTTGTTACGAAATAAGGAAAACGGAGCAGGGTTTTGCAAGTATAATAGGATACTGTACTATCCAATTAAGTGGATTATATTCAATGTAAGGTTATACACGCCAATAAATTTGAACACGTGCATGAAATTCAATAACACGGTATAATATTGTTATCGGACACAGGAACGTGATTGTTGCAAGGATTTTAAATAATGTGAATCCATGTTAATCAGTTCTTGCACGGGTCAGCGAGTACTTTAACTGAACCGTGTAATTCCATGTAATTTTAGGACCTTGCAACTTGTAATTTTAAAACGTGTAACTTTTTTCCTCAAATTTTGTTGCTCCGGCGTAATAGCGTTGATTATACTGTCACGAAAGGTAAAATAATATGTTTATGGCTATTTATACCTTTAAATATTTAACATGTTGACTACCGTGAGAACGAGTAATTAAATAATTAATAAAAGGAAAGAGAAGAAGATTAAATAGCGTTACTGTTATTTAAGACTCAAATCTGAAAATGAACTGTTCATTTATTTAATAATATTGCTGAACAAATTTTCTGTTGGATATTGTAAGTCAAGGTAGCTGCTAAATAGTGTATTTAATGCCAATATGGCTTACTGCACAGATCCAATTTCGTTGTGGTAACTAATGTATTAAAGTACTCTATAATTTACTTGTCACGATACTAACTATAAGTTACAATGGTGCACAGCGCAAAGTTTTCACTTTGTGACAGAAATTCGATATGTTATTTCGAAGTTACACAAGTGCACGGAGGGTTAATGAGCCAAGGGATGGTCGATGAAATGTTGTTCGGAACAAAAGATCATTTATTTCAACCCTTCATCTATCGATACAATCTCATACAGCGAACTATGTTCGATAAAGCTGACATGAACGTCTTGAAGAAATTTTCGACAAACTACAGAATTATGACACAAATTATAAATATTAGAATTCCAAAATGTTCCTAAGATTGATATGATTTGATCGTGTAAAAATATCGCAAAGTAGCACTTACACTAACAGCAGAATTTATTTTGAGATGAGGACAGAATTAATCCAAGTCCTTTAACACCCCCACCCTCCCGAGAGTAGAACCGTCCACTGTCAGACTGTTAATTGTATCGGCGTCACGGACTTCGTTAACGCTAGCTGTCGACAATTATGGAATCTACGTTAACTGCGATCTTAACGACTTCAAAGAATTTTTCCTGGTCTCGTAGAATCTAGCGCGTTATAATAACGAGGCAAAAGTAGAAACGAGGTAAATTAAAGGTTACGAAGCCACTGGTTGTAACAAATTTACAAGGACTTCAACGAAGTAGCAAGAAAATCAAGATGTCACAGGAAAAGGTATACAGAATTTATAGGATAATCAATGTTCAGCGTACCGACGGTGCCAAGAACTCTTTTTATATCGTGCTAAGAAATAACGAGTTTTATTTGTCTACTGTTACTCAATTAGGGCATAAACTAACATTGATGACAGAATATTCTGTGATCTGAAATTAATAATCAAAGCAATGAATGATTAGGTTGTTACAAACTTTCAAATTTAAAAATCTATTTTCTGCAACAACTGATTAATTAATATTCATGTCTTATGCGATTTATTTTAATTTTAATTGTGTTTTCGATTTACCATCGAAGAAGTTCTTAATTTTATGATTCGGAAATCGTAGATTTTGTTTTACTTTCATTTTTTACTTTTTCCTTTAAATAAAAAGAAAGAAGAAATGTTTCTTTATTACGTTCAACTGTAGATGTTTTTTTCAATTTATGTCCATGTTCAATGTTATTTTTCGACTGATATGATCACATTACTGTTGCTTTCAATGTAATTGATAGAATCAATAAGAAACAGCTGAAACTTTTATCGGATCTCGCCAATATATCAAAATTTCGTATTCGTTATTGGATGGCTCACATGTAATACTGGTACCAGTATGTCGTATACAGAAGTAACTTATTATTTCAACATTAAATTAAGTCAATAGCCTTTAGGGGGTAGTGTGATAAATTGAACACGCTCATAGGATCAATACTTTCTATTAAAGTAATTATTTTTCAATAATACAGTAGAAACTTAATTATCCCATCCTCTATTAGCCAAATGTTTGATTATCTAATCAGTCAGCATATAATTATTAGGGGTGTGAATTAATTTTGAGAAACTTTTTGGCTAAATGCTTTCCTATGGCCTCAATTATTCAATAACTATAATTTTTATGTTATTTTGAGCGTTTTTTATCATTGAAATCAAAATCTTCATTTCTAAATATTGTAAAGTAGTATTTACAGATTTTAAGGTTCTTTGTACAGTTTAACAAACTTTCAGTGGCTGTTTGCCGCTATCCTCTTAGAAGTAGACTAATAAATGTCTTCTGTAGGAAAAGTCCCAATTTAAAGTTCTGGTTTAGAAAGTTACACGTAACACATTCAATATCAAACATAAATGTTGAAACTTTAACACGTAATGTGTAATTCAGTTTCGTTGACTGAAGTTCTCATACCAAATTCACAGTCCCAATAATATAAATGAAATTAAATTTCTTTTTAAATATCATCCAAAATCAACAATTATTAAATTCTTTATATCTCATTATACATTCTTCGTTAAATGAAACTCCAAATGTTTTCAATTACCCCCGAAGTTACCATGGTGACCCAACCCTAACCACAATAAAATATTGAAAGGGGAGCAGTATCGAAACTCGGGCACGCTGTGTATTTATTTTGGAATCGGCGGACACGGGGACGGAAATTCGGGCATCGTCCGCGTGACAACATCGCGGATTATCTTCGAATTTGTCGACGGTATAAGTTATTGCCGACGTGCCGTATGCTCGGTCTATTATTCATTTGGTCGGTGGCCCCCGGCTCGTGCGGGCGACGTTTTAACCGTTGCCGCGTTCATATCGCCGACCATTGTATTGCGTGGCCATAAACGTTACTCCGTTGGAAGAGCTCGATCGCCAACGAAACTGTGTACGCGTCCGTGTGTGGAGAAAACGTGCGATGCATAGCGCTCGTTGCATAAAGCACGCGCGAGAATACGCGTTGTTCGCGGTGTCTGGTTATCGCCCGGCGCGATTTGCGCCGCCGTATTAGGACTAGACGTAACAGAGCCAGTTGTTGCTGGCCACAATAAAACCATACCGACTAATGGCGTATACGGCTGCTTCAAATTGCACCGAGTGCTCCAATCATAATTGAGTTTCCGCCGAGAGCCTGGTTCGTGGACTTCTTTCAAGATTGGAGACAGGTATGTTCTAATTAACCATTTGTCCTATAATTTCCTTTTTCGACGGATGCGTCAGGAATGAAATTGAAATTGAAATATACTTCGACGAAGCAAATTATAATTATGAATAAATTAATTACAACCTGGTACATTTTTGTACCGATTGGTATTGGATTAATATTGGGCTAAATTATTGTAATTATTGAAAAATGTTGAATAGAACAATCGATTTACGAAATTCGTCTCGCGGGCTGATTTTATGAAAAAAATTGCACGTACGATTTCCACAGACAACGCGCACGTCGCGTAGCAGCCGAAATTAATTACAATCGGCGAACATTGCAAAGGGCGTTTTAATAAAAAGAACCGTGAGAGGTTTTGATTTTCATTCTAATTAACTTTGTCAAATTTTGCCTACATTGTAATTACGCGTCCCTTTGTTTCGCGTTTAAAGTAATTTTAAGCCGGCCTTTGTCAACGCGATATCAAAAATATCCCTTGAGTTAACATTTTGCATATTTCGTTTCGTTCCGTCTCTCGTTCGGCGTAGATTTGTTTCCGTTACTAATTCGTCATTAAAAACGGATCCGAACAGTATTACCATGCAGCCTACATAATTTTCTGGTTAACATACCTTTGATTCCGGACCGGTATTCATAAAGCTTCGACTGCGCATTCGCTCGAATTCATTATGAGTGTGATTAACTGAGAGGGAATCGTTTGATCACTCGGTTGTCGATATCACCAAAGCCGTAGATAATTCTTGGAAACTCCCGTTACAAAGTGTAATTAAAAACTTTCTATGATTGCGACGTGGAACGATACGGCTGTAACGTATTAATTTGCACGAAAAATACTGATGTGATCACCTCACGGAAAAATTGATCTTTCCATTTCATCAACTTTTATCACACTACCTGTGAATAGCACGTTGTTCATATTATTCGGTTTCAAAGATTTATATTACGAATTGTAATTAAAAATTTCTGGGAAAGTAATACCTACTACTTCAAAGTATTCAGTTCAAGGTTGGTTCAAAAAGATTCGAGTATGAAATTTCAATTTGAAAAATAAATTAGATTGCTGCTGATGAAGCTTTTCATACAGACGTAAGGATGAATATTTTTATAATTACACGCGAACTCAAAAAATTACTGTATTACGGTTAAATGAAGATTTTGTTATTTCGGAGCAGTCTTCAGAACTTTTGCAAAGAGAATAAATAAATTGTATAAAAATCTTTGTAACAAAATCTTTTGGAATAAAGAATATCTGAAACTGATACTAAACCATACCTCGAGTATTGGTTAAAATATACGAAATATGTACCTCGAATAAATTACAACCAACCCAATCAGTTTATTAGCACACAGTTTTCATTCATGAATTTATCGATATCTGCGTTAATTAATATATTATAGAAATCAATGTGACGATTTAAAAACTTTTCGAAGACGTATAAAATTGTTTTTCAAGCGAAACAGCGAAAGACATTTCGATACTGTAGATATTGTTTTTTTAACGTAACTTATATTGATTTCGATACAAATAATAAAAAAAAAAACACTGCAATGGAGATTCGATATCAGTTATTGGAAAATTTGGAAATAAAACGTGATCATCGTAGCGTTAACAGATAGAAAACGTAAATCTGCAGTTCACGTGATGTTTGCTTCTCAAAACAAACAAGCACAAAACCCCATGATACAACGCGTTAAAATTCAGATCCGAATGCATTTTATTTCCAATTGTTTGAATAAATTTGTGCGACACACGATACAGTTAAAATCTGTTTTCTGTATACCATTTTATTATCGTTGATGAAAATATATAAAGTATTAGTTAACAATTTCACAAACCATTTCACCTTTTATCTTTAAAGAAACCACTTTTCCTTCATTTATTAAGCTTTATTTATATCACAATATAGATTTCTTATATTTAATTTTTAGCCAGATCAACCCAAGTTAGAATCAAAGAACATTCAGTAATTGATATGGTAACATCATTTTTAATTACTCAATTAACACCCAGAATGTAACGTTTTCTATATTAAGGTGACGTGTGGAAACAATTTTATTTAATTAATTACAAATACCTTTAAAATGAAACTGATCATTATAAAAATAATATGCTGTATTTACTGGAAATAAAACATTTTCAATAACTTTAGAGTGAGATTCATAGATTGTAAAGATCACAAATTCATTGTCACTTCACCTACAATATACCTGGGTGACATTCGAATTTTCATTCAAATCAATTACCTGTTTTATTAAGAATTCTTTAATTCATTTAACAAGAAATACTCATAAAAAAACTAATGAAGTATTAAGAAAATAATAATTAAAATTCTATTAAAAAAATAAAATTGCTACTTAATGAAATTTTGAATAGTTTCAACATGGTAGTGAACTTTTTCATTTTTCAATACCGATCAGAAAACTGACAATTCCACGGGACGGATTCGCGAAACAAATCACTCCGCTTGTTTCCGAGTTAAGCCCTTTGCAATTTCAAAGCCAGATACCCAGTTCTCATCTCCGTGGGGCTAGCGTTCTCTTTCGGCTAGCGATACCGGGGTGCTCGTGCAGTTCCTTTCTGCCGGTAGTCGAAACGCCCGCAGCGAAACTGTTGGAACATCGTGCGGCTGTAACAACGACGAATTAGCTTTGTTACGGCGTTACGCCGGTCCCGGGTACGATTGTGCGCGGCAACCGGCTCGCAAAATTCGTGAACAACAGGGAGGTTTGCAGCGGGGTACACAGGAGCCCGGGTGAAAAGAAGGCGATCCGTCGTGGCGGAGAGAAGCAAAGGAAGAGAAAGAACACGAACGGAGAAATTGCTATGGATCTAGTCGGGGAAAAAGATGGAAAGAGAAGAGTTCTCGACGGAGGAGAATGGCGGAGGCGTAGTCGGTCGCGCTGGCTGCACGGATTAAAGCGTAATTTCGTCGACGGCTTATGCGACGCGTAATTGCATTGTTACATCCCTCTTACGTACGTATAGGCACTCGGCAGCCTCGACAACAACGGTTCGCCAGGAACGCCGACAACAACGACCGAGGATGACGATACCGGCTGCGCGTTGCCGTCAACGGAGCCGGGTTTTAGGGAGAATTTGTGTAGTTGGATTGGATACGAAGTTGGAGTTCGTTGATGCCGCGCGTCACCGCCATTCCCCGCGACCACCTCCGCCAATGTCGGACTGGAATTAATTTTAAGTTTTAATGGAATGTATCGCGGCCACTCCTTTATGGCCACCTTGCTTCTGGCCCGGCCGAACGCTACACCCTGACCAACACGACGGTCCAAAACCTGGTCGGCCAACCAGCCGCGGCAGGGATTCCATTATCGGGACAAACTTCAGGAATATCTTCGATGGTTCTGGTCGACCTACGTGTACCGTTTCGTGGGCCAACCCTCGAACGGGCGAACTCGAGTTTCGAGCGTGGTAATCGTGCGTGAATACCACAATCAACGGTGTACCTGCAGTTTGAAGGGATATGAGAAACCTTGTAGGCAACGTTTGACGACCACTTTGATACTTTGGGTCGCCTATTCGGCTTACCCGTAGCTCCCCTGTTTCACACCGTGAACACACGGCCACACAGCCACAACGAGTTTTCTGATTTTCGTTTCGACGTTTCGCGACGCAGTCGCTGGCGCAAGGCAAACATTTGATCGGGCAACTGAATTCTTGTTTGATTTGGATCGGCCCTTCGTTCGATCGCAACTACGTTAATCTGCAAATTGATGTTCCGCTTCGAAGCGTTTTAATGCCGTTTGCATGGCTATGTTTTTTTTTAATTCTATTTTTATTTTTTATCGGTACGGTTGTTGCTGGATCGGTTTTAATCGTCACTTTTTTGGAAACAGCTTTTGAGGAACAACGTTGTTAAATATTATAGAATATTGTTGGTTGATTCGTGAGGCAAGTGTTTAATTCAGATGTATGAATTAATTGAAATTTTCAATTTGTTAGAATTGAAACTGTTTTCTTCTTGCAATTTGATAAACACTAAATACTAATTTTTATTACGGAGACAGCAACAATTTAAATTTAATACTTCATTTTATCTCCATTTTTTAAATTTTCTGCTACAACTTTAGATATTTATTTATATATGAAACCTTTTCTTCTTTAATTCAATTGTTTTTTAATTTTAATTTTGACCAAAAATAACGTTGTATTTTACCCAACATTTTAAATTGTTTTACTGGTATTCAACATATTTTCTTTTCCCGTCTTTCGTTTGGAGTCTGCATCATTCATATTATTAACGTAGCAAAATCGAAGTAACGAAACAAAGAATATATGTGGTCCACGGGTGGTCGAATTCACTTGGGTACAGGCTATATAGCGTGAAATTATGTTTACGTTTCTGGGAACCAATGTTGTACGGTACGTTTGTTAATCGATTACTGTAATTGTACGCTGGAAATTTATATAGTTGTACCTATTTGCCGCAAACACTCGTCGAAATAAATCTGCTGCGATGCATTAAACACCGGCGAGATCATTTCCGCCGTTCTACGTATCTAGAATCGAATTAACAGCAATATAACTGTTGCTTTATTTTCAATCCCGCGAAAGGCACGAGTACCGATGAATTTTGTATACAATATTAAAATTGATACAATATTCACGGAAGAATTGAATCATATTTTGTAAATATAATGTTAATCATTTGAAAGTGGAAAGCATCATGATAAAACGAAACTCGTTTATCATGCATTTTAAATGAACGGATAATTGTGTTGCTTTCATAATAAATTTGACGTGAAGAGTACTGCAACGAAACCTACGCATGATCTTTCGCGATTCATTAAATTGTAACAATAATTGAAAATGAAAAAATAACACGTAAAAACATAAATTGTTGAATGTAGTTTAAATTAGCCGTAACAAATGATCAATTTATTATAAGTAGAATTCATTAAAATGCCGTCGATTTGATTAATTGCCGGTGTGCGACGAGCCTTGCACGGCCGAAAAGGTGCAGAACTTTGTTATCCCGTTCATTTCAGAAATGATAATCAACCGAATTAGCGAGGCTTCATTTTGAACACCCTGTACATTTCCCGTCGCGGTTTTGGAGTTCAATTAACCGCCGGTTCATTAGGATTCGAAACAAATTTGGTTGAGAGTGTTAGTCAAGCGTCAATGTATGTTTACCGGGCGGCATCCATACGGACGAAATTTCATCAATTCGTTCGTGGATCGTTGGGCTTAAGGAAATTAAACCGTGTAATTAAACCTTAACCCTACGACTAGCTAGCACGCGCGCAAGGGAGAGCCGACGGGATGGGTTTACGTTGTTAATCTCTTTACCGAAGTTCGTTACATCGATCTTTCCTTTTCCGACATCTTTCTCCTTACGGCCTTCCGGCTTCTCATTCCGCGCATCGAAACTTTTCTCTTCGGATTTTTCTTATCTTAAGCTTCGCCTACCGTATTGCTTTTCTCTTTTAAATTCTTTCATAATCTCCTCCAGCAACTCGAGCATTAAAATTTTTATTTAACGTTGGAATTAAAATTGAACGTTTCGTGAACGGGCTTATAAACCGGCATATTTAAGAGTTAAATCATAAATGTATTACTTTTGCAACAAGGGCGGAGTATTTGAGAGATACGGTAGAAAAAACCGGACGGTGGGAAATGACCAAATTTATGGTTTTTTCGATAAAGAATATTTTAACGGGCTGAATACCGGGTTAAATTCTTTGAAAATCCGAGAAGATAGTAATTCTATTTTTAATAAGTTTAATTTATTATTTTCCATTATACCGTCTGCCTCGTAATGAATATATTTTGAAAAATTATTTAAAATCCTGTAACATGAATTATTCAAATGTCTTCGTCAAATTCTTTTTTATTTTAAAGAGAAAATTCAGAAAATTACATCAAATTTCAACATTGAGTAAAAATATTATAATACGCTGATCTTTCGAAAATTCAATGCATTATTTTGGAACACTATCGCGAGTAAGTAGTTTCTTTCAATCAAACCTAAAATCTTTTTCATACATTCAAAGCGTTCGAAAAATATCGAAGAAACGTGACAGAGCTTCGACTCGTAGCATCAGCCAACGTCCGGAAGTGCAATTTTGAAAACGCAACGGAAACGAAGAATCATATTTGCAGGGTTTCTCGCGATGGAAACCAATTGAAGTACAAACCATATAGGTACACGTTAAACACGGGCTTATTCGGTGTTTCAGATTTCTGAAATATATCGTCCATAGAGGCACTGTCTCAAAATGGTGGGATAAACGGCCAAGTATTGTAGACATTTATCGTTTGCTTGTCTTTCTTTTCTAAACGTCTCGGGCTCTTAGAATTCTGTTCCACTTTCCCGGCGTAGCAATAAGCTCGAGATCAGTTAGAGCTGGAGTAGCAATACTTCTTATTGCTGCAAGGGAAAACCGACGATACGGTATCCCAGGTTTGCCAACCTGTTTGAGAAGCTCTTGTCTCCGCTCCCTGTCCGTTATATCCTTTTTTCGCGAGACCCCGGATGGTAATCTCTTTTTCCTTAACTGCACCGTCGAACGCTGCCTGCTACATTTATTCGATATCTCATACGCAATCGAGTTAGGATCAAACAATGACGGGTAGGGTGGCCGGGAATCGTGTGGAGAACGCTCTGTCTTTCCTCCCCTTGTTTTTGCAAGAAAAAACGACCCGTGTTAAATCGTACGAAAATGATTACGTTGAGAAAATGCAGGTTCGAGGGCGCCCTGGATACTCGGACGGAGTTGCTCCGCTCGAAATTTATGAAAATTATTCTAATATCGAAGACGGAACTCCAATTTTCGTGCACGTTTACGTTACATCGCGATACGAGTTTATAGCACGTGCAGGATCGACTTCAAATGAGGGATTTCGAAACATGCAAAGTTTGAAACATTCATGTATTCGTTTTGGCATGTTGGGGGTTGCAACGTAAGCTTGTAACGCGTTCGTCTTTTTTACAAAATAAACACTGCTCCTATGTAATTCCACTTATATTACATTTTATGGTATCTCTGGTTGGTTTAACTTCCTTCCACTCTAATGTCTGTTTCATGTTAAATCAAAATTATACATTTTCGGATTTAAACGATGTAATTCTAAGTTTCTTGTTTATTACGAAATGATGTTATGATTTATAGCAACATTTGTCAATTTGTAAATTTCAACTTTGGCATATGTGTACTTGTATGAATAACTCTTAAAATGCTTATCAGAGGGTAATAATTTATTAATTGATCAATTCAATAATGGCGAAAAGATAGTTCGGAGGAAATTGAAATAAGAAATCGTGACTCTTTTGATTTTATTATTTTAGCAATCGTATTTTCAATGACACTGAAACAATGCATCGGAAATATTTAATGCATGAAGAGGGATTTGTTAAAAAACAGAAGACCCTTGTCACGTTTTAATAGTTAATCAGTGATAAATTGTATTCGATTTTTAACTAAAAGTGTTACTCCCATGGTATTACCATTACTTAAAAAATCAGTTTCATAAATAATATTCAGAAAAGTCTAAACAATTAAGAGAACATACTATCAATTGCAGACTTATCATACTATTTTTAAAAGTAAGAACTATTTTGAAAAACGTAATAATTTGATTGCATTATGGAATGCAATATCGCTGTTGTGCGGTTGTGTCGTGCTGTTTCCCGTCGATTTCGTTCGGACAGTTTTCACGAAAACCTCGATTCACCCTCGGGTGCTTTCCATCAAAGCGTCACCCTCGGTGACAACGGAACGACTATTGAGTGCGTGCAAAGTGCCAAGGGTGGAGACCCGGCTGGAGGAGATCGCACATGCACGGTACACACGTCGTTTATTGTAATTTGTGACTCGCCGTGGGCGTTACTTTGTTCCGACTATCACGTCGGTCGGATTAAGGAAAAAACGTATGGCTGTACCGGTATCGAAAGTTCTGCACGACGAAATACGGGGACGTTTTAAGCCTCCAATTTTCCCACGTTAATAAATGTAGCGCGAATTAATGAAAGGAACGTGGGCGATGAAATCGATCGAGCCATGAAACTGATCAAGCAATTTCACGCCAATTATAGATGCAAATGCGATTAAATAACAAAATTTCGATACAACGTGCCCGCCGGCGCCGATGGGTGGGTGGCGGGGTGGACCTGAAACCACCCTTTCTCATAGAAATGAAATAAGTGAAAAACATTGATCCGTTACGAAAGTGTTATTTTATCAGGAATAAATATTTCGATTGATAGGAATCTAAAATAGTTTGGTGGCCCCAAAGAATGAGAACGTTAAATTAGTTTCTTTGGCAAACAAAGACGAAGAGCCGTCTCGAATATTACAAATACTTCGGTTCGTCGATCAAAATTTAAATTTATCGTAGATAAAATTCGAACGTTGTGATAGAAACGAAGGGGGGTGGGGTGGGTAAAAAGGGAAATACACCGCTTTCAAAACGCATCGTTGCCTTTCTTTACCGTCAATGGCTAGAGGGTGTTCCTTGTGTTTGAGATATTCAGTGAATGTATCGATTCTTGAATAGGTATTCGCAATAGGGTCTTAAGGAATTTAATAATCCGATATCGGCAACTTTCGACGGAACCCTTCTTTGTGGGCATAAAGTGAGTGCCGGTGCTTTCGTAATATCGATCGATTAATAATTCAATCAAACACGAGTAATTGTTGGCGAATCTTTCATCCGTTCTCAGTGCTACACGAATTGTCACGTTTACGATGTAAATGCGTGAAAGCAACGTTCGCAATAATGTAATGCAGCGTTCGTATCCAATTTGTCAGAGAATACAACTCGTAAGATGAATCTTCTTATTGAATTTAAAACCGAGCGACATTTGAAATGTCATTATTCCTCAATGTTTCTTGACAAATCGAAACTTCCAAAGGAGACGAACACAGAGATAAAATCGTCCTACCGTTTCGAGGAAGGAAACAGATGATTATTGTGCTCGATAAAGAAGGAATAAAAAAGAAGGGAAAATTCACCGAGTCATTTTGTCTTTGTTATTTGAAATTAACAGGTAACCGCTACGAGAGTGATCGTATGTGCAAACATTTTGTCACGTTTAATGTCACACCGAATAAAACATACCATAATTGTTTCCATCGAACCTACGATAATTTCATTTGTTTATTTAAGCTTTCCATTTACAATCTGGGGTAAAATATTTTCAAGTGCCACGTGTTCATCAATTACAACGTATCATATCATAAATACTTCAACACTAAACAATTTTCAGAGGTCGAATGAAATAGAAGTTAACACCTGATTGCCTTAATTAGCTGAAAAGGTGTTGCAATTTTATAATACTTGTGTTTTATTCAAATTTTTTATTTCATACGGGAAATTAAATACCGAAGATTTATGGCGCATATTATAAATTTCACTTTCCACGTTAGCTTTAAAAATATTTTTATAGCGACGTTAAAATGACCCCGCATCCGTCATCCGAATGTTAAAGTCAGCCAGACCGGTACGTCGAAGACGGAGATTATAAAAAAAAGGAAACCGTCCGCACGGATAGAGGGATAAAGGCGGGACCGTAGGGACAATAGGACAGTGATACGCCATTTGGTTTCCTCTGGGAACCGTAATGGCTGATCGAGGATATTTAGGGTGTTCTTACAGCTGGTGCATTATTAATGTCTTTCCGAGTCGGCCCCCGCGTTCAACGCGGACCCGTCGGATGGCAGAGAAGCGGCCGACCGCGGATGGCCCTTACAAGCATCCATATTATTTATGCATGTGCACCGGAAGCCTTTTCCAGAATAAGAGGCGGCCCGGGACCCGTAGTCCCTCCGTCTATGATGCTCGAATACGTGAACCTCGCCTCTGTTCCTTCCTTCGCAAGGTTCCGGGAATTACTGCTCGCCAACGACCACACAAAGATTTCATCCGAGGATATCAGGGGGTGTCCCTCCGCCGTCCTTACCGGATTTTATCGGGAAAGAAACAGCTCGTGTTTTATTCGGCCCGCGTTCCGCTGCGGTATCAGGGAAACGCTTGATTTACTTTAATAGGGCTATTTTAGGGCATCTGGCCACTTTTATATCTGTTTTCTCGCGTTCGAACAAGGAAACTGTAGACATTACTTGCAGGATCATCAGATCAATTCGGGATGTTGAATAAATTTCATTTTAATATCTTTTACTGGACAACCTTTCTTATCTGTTACAATTATCAATCTTTTATTGGATAATGAAGGTTCAGTTTACCATGTCACCTTGGTAGGCAAAGCCTACTAGTGTCTTGCTCGATTCTTCTTTTAAAGCTTTAAAGTTTCATATTATAGAAATTATAGGAATCCAGAACAATACATAAGATTGTTAATTTTTTGGAAATATTATTTAAAGCGTGTAGGATACTGTGATCAAAGAAATTGATAAGCAACTAATTGAAAGGATAAATTTCACAAATGCTTAATAATTTAATAATTAATCATTTTAAGACTACTTTGCTTTTCTTAATCAAAGAGAATATATTAAAGGCATAGTTAAAAATATTAAAATACAGAGCACTTATTCATTCTGTTATCGTCATTAACGTACACAACTCTAAGACTAGTATTTCTAATCTTATTTTAAAATATAAAAGACACATTTCAAGATTCGAGCAGAGATATTATTTTTGAAAGATAAGAAAATCTTCTATCTAATTTCGGTCCAACGTCTCTGCATATATTTCATAGATCTGGGTCAAGATTGTCATATCATTTCTAGGTATCTCTTATTTTAGAATTATAGAATTTTGTTACTCTTTTTAAAACAGATAGAGTTATATTATATTACGATTCTAACCAGCCCTATATCGTTAAGATACATAAAATGTTTGTTCAACGAAATGTAATTTGTCGAACACCGTTCGGGGCGAAAAAGGAGCAGCCTAAGGGATCGCTGAAGCCTAAGGAGAGAAACTGAATCACGATGCGATGGTCGGAGGTTTTTAGGAGAACGGTTTGGACCATAGCCAAGACCGGCACCCTTATCCTCTCGGATTTTCTCTCTATTTGAGAACAAACGGAACGAAACGATGCAAGTGCTCTCGCTGGCACGGCACGCCGGTGCAACCACCAGTTGCTAACGCTGAACGAGGCTGAACAGACGCGGTAGGGTGAGAAAGAGGTTTGGATATGTCTACGTACACACAGCGTAGGCCTACGTAAGTACATAGTTAGTTTCATATCGCCTGTTGCATTCGTAAAGTACTCCTTTGGGTGGACCGCCTTATCTTTTCTACGAAACTCCGGGCCCGAGCCGATGGGAACGTTTGATAAATTGCTTCCGCAAGACAAAGTGACTCATCATTTCTCTTGTTTCGCAAATAATATACTTGGCTCGCGTGCTGTGACATTATTAGCCCTCCGAGCTGGAACTTTTGTGTACAATGGTTGACTATCAATTCATTATCTCATTACTTCCCCTCGGGCTGGCTGTGTTAAACGACAATCGTAAAACCTTGTTAAAACTGCACTACCAGTTTATAATTTGATAAATTAATTAAGAATGCTACTCTAAAAATAAAGGTATTTAAACGTGCACCATCGGTATTAGTAGTCTTCGCCCAATGTGGTGTTGAATTCAAAATATTATTTTTTAAAGAGGTAATACTCTTTATCACGAATATTTCTATGTTCTTAACAGACATATCGTACCATATAAATTGTGAAAGTTATAATAAAAACAGGTCTAATAATTAAATTCTGAATGAAATCAGAACTAGAAATAACGATTGAGAATTGCAAGAGGGTATTTCAGTAGGCATTAAGAGAACAGTGCGGAGTTAGTTGTGTGACAAAAAAAAGCTTCCAATGGAATTGGTTGATTGAAATTCCGGGAAAGACTTTTTACAGCCGCAGTGAACAGTTTAGTTAAGACCCGGCTGAAGATCGGAATCGCAAGACGTTCCCAGTTACGGTTTGCCTTTGAATTCGAAGCACGGTGGCATAGAACCAACAAGTGGTCCATATACCAACTGGCGATCCCTGCCTACCTTGTACACGCTCTGATTCTACGTGTTGTAATTACTAATCAATAATGCAATGCTGCCCCGTATCTTGTATCACCGGATCGTGACGACAGTGAAACGTAAATAGAATCGAATTGAATTTTCATTGAGCCAATATTTCACTTCGTAACGTTATGATGGAGATCCATAATCTTGATATAGAGCTGGATACAGTGCTATACAACTATATAATATCAAATTTGATTTTCAAGTCAGGTTTCTAATATTATTACAACAAACTACTCAAACTATTAGCTTTTAGCTATTTCCTTTAAAACATCTGAAGGACTTTTAGTTTTTGTGTAAATATCTGACTATTAATTGTCACACGATGTATAAAATTCACTGATCGTATTAACATTTTGAAATGTGTCACACGCTGTGTCAACAAAGAACCATTTATTTTGTATTAACACGTTGACTGCGACAGTAGAAACAGACGTGTGTGGTCAGACACACTTAAATTCCAATTATTAAGGCTTCTATCGATTAATTTTCAAATGTAACCATTCAAATTACTATTTTACACTATTAGTCTAATACCAGCAACATCCACCGGTGACCACCAAGGCAGTCAACATTAAATATATTGACAAAATACTTATATTCATAAGTGTTATTATGCCTTAATTCTCTGGCATTAAATTTCTAAAATTCATTGGACATAAAACAGCGTACTTTCGAAAAAGTTTACATTATGCGGTATCAAACGACGATTTGAATCGCGAAATTTTTCATACGCGACAAAACCGTTCGGTGGTAAAAGCTAGTTTACACACCTTTGCGTTATAAAGTTCTCGGTCAAAAGAACCTCTTGAAAAATTGGAATTTCCGTGGCGCTAGGTTCAAGGGAAATTCAAGTGCTTTTAAAAGAGCAGGCCCGTGTATCGTACTTCGGTAAGAGGGTCCGCAATTTCTTAATGGTATGCACACATGCGAAGGAAATAAGACGGTGCATAATGCGGGAACGTCTTAGAGGACCGCGTGTAACCCGGCCAACACCGAACGCTGATGGTCGGCCCGTTTCAAAGTGGCTCGAGATTAGACAGAGTATGGGCTAGGTCTCTCTTCTCATTAAGCTGAGTGTTGCGTGTTGGAAGGAGGCTCGAGGGGCACTCACTACCCCGAAGTACAGCAGACACGCTAGCATTCAACCCCTAGAGCTACAGGTTGCTATGGAAAGCTCGCAGATTACGAACCGTTTTACGCAAACGCCGGGACAAATCCTTCAATTAAACATTCGTACCTGGTCATTCAAAAATCAACCATCGTAATTGCTTCCAGACGTTAGACTTGCTTCGCAGAAATTCATTTGCTATGCCAACAGTTTATTTATTCGAAGTAATTTTACCTTTTATTGCATTGCTCTGCAAACATGCAACACGTCTTTTGCTTTCAACAATCTTCTGTTGTAACTCGCATTTGGTGTAATTACTTTGCCGTGAAGGATACATTCCATAATTTAAAAGAATTTACAAATATTACAAGAAGCATAAAACGTTTAAAAATGTTGATGTCGTTAACGTTTCCTATCGCGCTAAATGAAGCTCGCTAATAGATTGTAAATTAGTGACAGGCTAAATAACGACGAAAGGGGCGAAAGATGTCTCTCAAACCATTTTCAGACTCATCTTGGAGACGAGTAAAGGGCTTCTGAAAGCACGCAGGTACTCAATGAACAGTTTCTACGTGCTGGTAAGTAAAGGTTGCAAAGAGGGAACAGAATCTCGCTGTGTACACAGTCACGGCCCTTTGTATGTGCAAAAACTTCGTGCGACAGGAACACACGAAGCAACCTCTGTTAAAGAGGATTGCAAACACGAAATTGCGTAATAAACTGAAGGTATAATAAGTAATTAAGTACGTCCGCGTATTCGTGCACTTTCGGGTTTCGCGTTTTAATGATCAAAACAAATTCAACCATACGGAACCGTCTTTGTCGACCCAGAACGATATTGTACTTTCTCGAAATTTTGAACAGAAAGGAAAACGGAAAATATTCGTATAAAAATAAGGCAAAACACATTGTACGATTTACATAAGTGCCTCGAGACGGTGTCGAGAAAATGTCAAAGGGTGACCACAAATAGGGACATGTAATACGAAAATCATTTTACCTTTGACGCTGTTTGTTTCTTTTGATACCTTTGACAGTCGATTTGAAATTTTATTTTGCTTTTCCTTCCAGTCCTTCCAAAGGTACCATCGTTACTTTTCTGTTGTAGGGTTTTTCTTCTGTAAGGCCGCGCTTTCCCGCTCGCGAATGGACGTATGAATTCAACAAGGGCACCTTAAAATTGCTTCTGTGTTTTCAGTGCATTTGTTTTATGGGATGCTAACCCGTTTCATATCGTAGTTCATCTTACGGATAATAAAGTATCCCTTTCCCTGGCAGCCAGTTCCTTCTTATTTCCGATTGTTTCCGGCCGGTGGATCTCGTCAAGATAGAATAATATCGTTTGATTTAAGAAAAACGATCACGGTTCTTCTTTGCGAAAAAAAAGGTCAGGCGAAAAGCCATTCGGATTGACTTTGAATTATACGATAGCAAGTCAGCCCGATGTGAAACAAGAAGCCGCGACTAAAGCTTAGCGGAAATAAATTACCGGACGTGGATCTCCTTTGTTTTGAAATCGATTTTCCATTTATCTTGATTTATGGAGCGCTGTCTGACTAGTAGACGACACATTCTACTTAATAAACGCTAGTTTCACTTTATCGGCCTTATCGATTCTACGACTGCTTTCTCTGCAGTCTGTTATTGATTATAGGTGAACTCTTCTCCATTTTATTGCCTTCAGATCCTATTCGTGTCTAGTTTTCTTCGTTCTCTGTTTTGGGCTTCGGAGGTTCATTATTTTTATTACGTTACCGTGGAACTTCAACAAGAATTGTTTGATTTTCAATCAATAGTAATTGAATAATTGTTAGGCTATCTTAAAATTCTTTAGATTATTTCTTGTATTGATATATAATGTTTGTACAAATTTACGTGAACGTTATTTGTGCTCACGATTGCCGGTACGATTATTAATCCTCTGACTCGTAATATTTCCAACAATTAAATATTTATTGCTTCAATGATAAGACAAATAAAGAAAATTAAAATATTGTACGTCCTTTACACGTACTAATTATAATTTAGATTAATATTGTTATTAATCATGTTAAGTTTCAGTATAAATGTTTTTAAGATTAACACTTTGACTGTCACGTTGCAGCTATTGAAAATTCCATTTGACAGCAATTTTATTTTTGACAAATTTTATAATCTATTCCCACGATATTTTATCATTTCTATTATCTTTTATTTCTAATATCTGATGGGAACATTTTCAACTAAATAAATGAAAGAATTCCTAATAAAATGGGTGACAGTTACTAATGGAAATTCAGGTGTCACCCATATATGGATGACGTGACAGTCAAGGTGTTAATATTTTCAGAGTCAGTGTTTTTGCAGTTATATACAAAGAAGTCATCAATAACTTTAAAACACGGCTTGAAAAATAACTTTGAAGAGGAAAATATTTGTGCAGTATGCTGATCCTTTAATACCATTCGAGTTTTACATAAAATATTTGTTGTATCATTGCAAGTAAAAGAGATATTTATGTGGGGCCATCATCAGTGTATGAGACGATTAAAATGTCCACGCGTGTCCGGGAAAGTTCATATAAGTAAAGCTTTCACGATTACGGTTGACGACGTTGGTTTTCTGGGCCAACCCCTTAGCGACGGTTCCCACAGAGCCGTTGATGGCCCCTGGTTAAACTTCCTAAACCGCCGTGGATTGAGTTAGAGTTTGCTCGTCTGCCAAGCCTGCTAGCCATCTTGTTCACCGAGCCTGTCGACCGGCTTGCTTGTCCGCTTGCTTGCCGACACCGAGTTTGGGTTCAATTTGGAAATTACTCCAGCCGAAATAGTTGGGGCGGTTTCGTCATCTACGAAAATACGTCTAGCATTTACGCTTCAAGATCGTCCGTGTTTAGGAATGCGGGACGAAGAATGCTGTCGGGAAACTTCGGGCTGTCCACTTAGCCTGTATAAGCGGAAGAGCCGGCCGCGTTAAGTTGCTCCACGGTCCGAGTTACACGGTAAATAGTTCTGGGTTTCGGCGTTATTCTCTTCGAGAGTGACCTTTTCCATCATTGTTAGCCGGGGAATACGAGTTAACGCGATGAATGTCGCGGTACAAACGACACTTTGTAGTACGACGTAGCTTAATCCTTGGGCAACGGACCGTCGAGGTTCCTAACAATTTAAATTGAATTTTCAACTATTTTTCATTTTCATCTTTGTAGGTAAATTAGTAGAAACAACATTTAAAATAGGCAAAGGATATTTGTATAAAAAGAAGCTTTAATTATTCATAACTTTAGACAAGTTTTGAGCATATTATTTCATTGCTGATAATTCACTTTTTTCAAAATCAAAGCCATTATTTAATCACTGCTTTGCAAATTCTGTTAAAGATTACTGTTGGGTAAACAAGAGAAAAAATCATCTTCTTTGTAGCTTACTTGAAAATTAAAAAAGCCTTAAACTAACTAAATAACACCAGTCTTTATCGTGGCTGTTCTTTGAAGTGCAGTTTAAAAAAAGAGATGTCTTCACTCTGTTGATAATTAAAATAAAACTGCAGGTTATAAGAACAATTTTATGCCGAAGACTAGCTCATAATGGTACAAAGTTTCACTTAAACACCCTCTGATAAAATGATAAAAAATCAATTTAATTATGACGAAGTTATTTCTTGGACGCATGAACCTTTTCTGTCCACTTATTATATTTTGTAATACCTTTTTGAAATTTTGATAGGAGTCATTTCCTGAAGCTTGTTTTATCTCTGAATTCTTATACACAAAACTATAAATGGGGTGTAGACACGCCTTTCCTATCGTACCACTGATCATCGCGAAGATCGTGTGATTAGGAGACGGTTCAACAGGTGCATCGTACGGTAACTTCTGCATACGGCTAATATAATTCAGAACAGCTTGTTTTTCCGACGGAGAAGCTAAAAGCGGCAGTTGCCGGGAATCTCGGGGGATCGCTTTGTAAGTTGAAGGCCGCACGATGCATAAGTGATGCGCCGCTAAAGTGCCTCCGCCGAGCGTGGCCTCGGTTCTGCGTGCAACTGCTCGGTTCCTGCCTATTCTCCTACGTTTTGATCCTTCGGCATATATATAATTTTATAGAATATATATATGCACATATAATTCCACAACTGCGTACTCTCGAGAACGCGATCCCTCGCCCCGCCAGTTGAAACACACTTGCCTTTTTCATATTCACGCGAGGTGCTTAAAGTGAATTGCTTTTTAAAAGTTCCCCTCTCTCTCTCTCTCTCTCTCTCTCGCATATTGAAATATAGACGCGCTTTAGAGACGATATTGCAAGCAAAACGGCCTTCACCACTTTTTGCCCGTTTGTAATTATGGTTATACGGTTGTCGTTCGCGAATGTTTATTTGAATCTTTAACCATGGTCGCGGGAACTGAAAGCGTACCCCCAGCCCCGACGTTTCTTTTGTCTCGCCATTGTTGCTTCGGGTGAAACGTAATGATCAAAGCCAAAAGGTAAACGCATTGAATAAAATTACGGTCTTTCCAGGATAAACGCGAGCGTTTCCGGGCACAAATACGTTCGTTACTTTTGACCAAATGCAATAAGCAGAGAAGTTGTTCCGTTCCCATTGCCGGCGTGTTGTATTGAGGTAAATGACCCCTCTATTACTGGACATCTAAGAATCAGATTGTTCCAAAATTGTTACCATTCAACTATTGTATCTTTTCGTGTTTAACATCATTAAGTTTCTTCTATAATCCCTACAAAAGATTTACTTTAAAAATGTCAATCATACAATTATCAATTACTATAATTACTAATTAATATTTTGGCAACACACACAGTAGGGTGTTTATGTAATTCTTTTTATAAAAACACAAGTACACATTTCACAGAAATATAGAAATTGACTTATTTCTTGTAAAGCTCTAAAGAACGATCAAGGATATTTGTCATTAATAGTGTGCAACAGATCCTACAGATCAAGAATTACCGTGCTTTCTTCTTTTTCTTTTTTTTTGCTGTGTCGACACGCCAACCACATTCGACCGTGTTCGAACAGAGATTTTTCCCACTGGCTGGTGGTGATTCCCCTAATCTGTCGCATCGAATCGCTGACCCGTGCCATTAATCCAAGCCCGTGTGCTATCGGTTTTGACACAACGAACAGGTTAGTTGCACGCTCACCCTGACACCGTAATCTCGTTACCGTAGAACTCAGCAGCTGGTGCGGGCTGCTTCTGATCCCAGCAGAGGATAGAACATTTAAACATTTATAGAAGCCTGCACTTCGACGTCGAGGCAACCCGCTATCGTCGAACTTTCCCCTCGGCCAGGTTACATGAACTTCTACAGTTATATACCTTCCCACGTAAGACCCCCGTGTAACAGAACGTTTTGGCTGTTACTGTATATACAGGAGTGCGTGCACGCGAAGGAGCAGCGAACGCGTGCAGAGCAAGGAGAAAGACCGAGACTCGTAGAGAGTCTTAATGAAGCCCATTCAAGCAGCCATTATCGCCGGGTACCACGTAATCGTCTACGGCAGTTCTCACTTAATAATCATACCCCATATCCTGAAGTACCGGTAATGAGTTTTCAGCGTGCGTGCACCGTTTACGCGGTTTTCCCTGGCGAGCCTCTATTTTCGACTATTGAATTTCGCGACAATGCCTGCAATAGAAATGACGTGCTTCAAACTGTCGTTGAATCAATATAGTTTTCTTTTTGTATAGGCTGTATGTAGCCAACCGAATTTCGACTGATACAGTTTCGAAATTTCGAAATATCGTATTTAAAAATTGATCTTTTATCAGAAGCATATACCTAATAGCAAAGGTGGTGGCACAAAGTAATCACGAAATTTAAAGGCTTATATTTCTCAAAGGGTTTTGAAACAAGCAAAATGATGACTTAAATCCCCCCTAATTTCATGCGAACTACAATATATTCAATTTAGAACAGGATCCGAGACATCGTCAAAAAAGAAGTGATCGATTTGGCATGGAATTACCTGTGCGTGACTTTCGAGTGTATTTTAACAATAATCGACCAGCTGGAACGTAACGCGTGCGCAGCTATTATCCGGAACAAGTTGCTGTTACCGGCAAAGGGGGGGAGGGGGTGGAGGCGTTCATTAATTCGCAAGTCATTCCGCGACTGCTTTACGATCGCGCGCCAGCTTCGAACTGTTCGTACAATTTGTTTGCTCGTTGCCCGCTATCTACATTTGTATCGGAAAACAAATTTGTCCCGTGGATAATGGATGAAGCGATCGCCGAGTCACGGAACGTGTACCGGAAACGTGCGCGAAATTCTTGCACGGCTCTGTAATTAATGAACTAGCACCACGGCGGAACACGAGTGTCCCTTGCCCGCCGGTTTTCAAGCGGCGACACGAAAATACCGTAATTGGACGCAGTCACTGAAATGGCGGTGGCCAGATTATTATCCGGGCGAAATTCGGTCGTAATCTTGCAATTAAAATCGCGATAATTGAAAGATTAAGGTTCGACGATGAATAATTCTTTTCCTTTGTTCCGTGTAACGTCTGCTAATAAGTCTATTGTTCGTTTCGCGATTGTCGGTCGCGTTAATGACTGCAAGCGGAGGAAATGATTGTTGCAGTTTGAAATCAAGGTAAAACAACTGTGTCCGTAGAAGTAGGTTATTAAAATGTACTGATTTAATTGGCAATAATTGAGAACAAAGTATTATTTCATTTCTTTCACTGTATGTTCACTTATATTTTACTTTACTGCATTCTGTTGATCCTATGTGGCAAATTACAGAACAATTTACATATGTTTTACATGCTTGTTAGAAGCGGAAGTCTTACTTGATGTTATACTTAGATGCCCTCTGTAATTGTACTGTCCACTTACCTGAAACAAAATAACAAAACCTTGTGTTATGAATTTTATTAAGCTTTTTGATAATAAAAGTTCAGCAATGTTAGATATAAACCAAGTATATTAAAAAATGTATTAATACATAATTAAAATACTATTACACATATTATTTAATAATTTAAAAAAAATTGTGGATATACCTAGTATTACCTGCACTGTTATTATAAAATGTATCCTGCAATATTTTTTCAGTAGTACAGCATACGGAATGTCATACGGTGTAATATATCCATACTTCGTTTAAATAAAGTGATTGCAAACAAAACGTACCAGTATTTATTTGGTCAACTGTATACTGCAAATTAAATTCATGCGCAATTTATTTCAATCTTCTTATTTTCATGTTAAATTCCTGATGACAATCAAAGAAAACCCTCATCGCAGTCAATATGTTATCGATCGTCGTTTATCAAGAGACTGAATTGCGTGCCAAATTTTTGCCCGTCAAATTGCTACAAATACTTGAAATTCATGCGCATCCTTCCGATTAATATCTTCAACATGACAACGTGAAATTTACGGGAGACACAGACGCGTCTACTGATCCTTTGAAACGTTCGAAACTTCGACGCGAGCTATCTAGACGGATAATGAAGAGGCTGCACGTTCCAGATAAACACAACTCTAGCAAACCGGCTATACCAGGAAATAGTTTATTGTTTAGCGTTGAGTGGTTGGATGTTTGTACCGTGGGTTAGATGACGATGGTGAATTGGTTGGTTTATAGAGCGAAAGGCGTTTCAAGATAGAGAAACGGTCGAGATAGTGTTCAGAATTCTAAGCATAGCGTAAACCACTCGAAAGCCAGCGCAAAATGTATAGAATATTCTGATCTGCGTTCCTCGGTCGTATCCTTGCTGTCTGTAACGTTCGTGGTAAATTCAATTATGGTTCTTGTATGCTTCTTACGTAGATCCCTTTTGATAGAATAAATATGAACAATTGTTCTGCAATATCTGTGGAAATAATTTCTGTTCCATGAATTGTAGCAGGTTGTTCAATTGATGGTTTCTAATGGAAATTCAAGTGTCAATGTGTTAAATAAATATAGAAACAAAAATGCGGTAAACAAATGTTTTAATCGAGTAAGAATAACAAAAGTGAGAACTATTGGTGAAACCCATTCAAGAAACGCATCTTTACAGTTAAAAAGTTTCGACTTCGATTATTTAAATTGGCAGTAAAAGGCGGTATATGTTAACAACTGCGAGATCCGTTTGTTCCGCTTCGCTTAACCCGATCCGTGGCCATAAAATGGCACTTAGGCAACGGTTAGCGCGGCAAACTCCACAGATCGAATTTTATGCGACCTTGAGATACTCAGGAGGACTGTTTTAAGCTCGTTGAAACGGAAACATGGAATTTCTTCGCGAAACTTATCGCTGGATATGTGACTAGCTCGCGACGGTGGACTTCTTGCTCGAGCGGTATCCAAGAAATCAGTGCGGCGCACTGCTCTCGTAATATCGGAGCCCCATTAGACGCGACTCGGTTCCTGAATTGGGTTTCGAAAGACGTCACTTTACGGAGGAAGCGCGACGCTATTACAGGCACTGCTAGTTACTACGATAGTTCGAAGGAAACCCAGGGATGAGGCAGTAGTCGGGCGGAGACTAAAGAAGGAACGAGGGGAGCGAAGACGAGACTCGGGACCAAGGGAAGAAACAGGGGGAGGAGGGTAAGGTGAAGCGTAGTTTCGAGACATCTTGGTACTCCCTGTCGCCTTGTGCAGGGAACCGGCGGTGGAGGCGGCATAAGGGAAAGATGACAGAGAGAGAGAGAGTGAGAAGGGAGAGAAGGAGGAGAGAAGAAGAAGAAGAGAGTTGCGTACTTCGTCGAAGCTGTCTCTCTCTTCCACTCCCTCTCTCACCTGATTTCTCTCACACTTTACCCTCATGAGCGTGGTAACATCTCGATGGTGCAACTTCTCCAACGACGGAGTATCTCTTCGGCTTCGAGCACGGAACAAGTTTCGCGGCGAGAGTGCACACTCCAGCTAAATTAACTCGCTTACTTTGGACTTGATTGCATATCCTTATGGCTGAGCGCCAACGTCCCTGCCGTCGATCGACTGTCGCATCTTTCTCTCGTTTGGATCACACAGCGAACAGTAATTACCGAAGAACATCGTATTTTCATCGATTCCAAGTAGATTTCAGCATTAACGTGCTGTCGTAGTGTGATTTGGGAATACTGTTACTTTTACGATGTACTTCTGTGGGCCGTGAGGCCATAATATGGCATCAGGATCAATATTCATGAATCCGAATCATTGGCATAAATATATGAATATTAAATCCCCCCTCATACATATTGATTTCTAACGTAGTAATACTTACAAATTCTAATGTTCGATTAAATATTTTTAATCGACAACATTGTTAAAATGATCAATCATTGATATTTTTTAATTTTCATACCTTTTACAACTACAAAGCGTTAATTAAAATAATTATTTCATGTTTGTCTCCAGATATATACTCGTCGAATATATTCGATCCCAAAAAATGAAATCAAATTTAATACAAGGCGCCATTTATTATCTTCCCCACTGATATCGCACAATAGAACGAAGTCACCAATAAATTTCTGAATTTCTTCCCACAATAGGATACATCGAAGCCTCGATAGTCCGAAAGTGACATTGATGACATTAAATTGCGATAATATCCAACGTTCCTTTGTACAGGAACATGTGGGTGGCATAAACTCTAATCTAAGATACGACTATCAGCCCCTCCGTCTTCTTGCGTCTCGTCACCCTGCTCACTCTGTAGAATTCGTACAATACGCTGCCGTTTGCGAGTATTCGGCTGTCGGAAGCTAGGCGTATCCGTACAATGGTCGCAGACGTTGCCATTTGCCGCCATCGTGGATTCCCTACAACTTTCTATTGAAACTTCCGGCGGATAGGAATAACGGCCCGCGGTTCACAGTGGCCGTACCAGAAAGGGTGAGCCAAATATGACAGAAACAAGTGAATTTAGGGTTTAGAACGAGGATGAACTGCAGCAATTAACGAAAATTGTAATTGATAAATTATTTACGAATAAAGAGATCTAGCAAAAAGTTACCTAGCAGAAAAAATAAACAATAAAATACTTCATTGTATTTTAAAAATTTGTTTGAGAAAAAGATTTTTAATGTTCTGGATTTGCAAAAACTAAGTAACATACAAAATTGTAATTATAAGAGATATTTCATTAATAATGATATGTATAAATGAATATTTTCATTAATTATGTTTCTGATTTGTTGAAGCAAAAGAAATTTTAATTTCTGATGGAGTATATGTAAATTTCTTGAAACCAGGAAATGTACTCTTCACGGTACAGATGTAACATCACACCAAACGTTAGCCACGGTAAAAAAGGACTTGAAATAAAAGAATGCGTTTCATATTTTCAAAGCAGTGCAGGGTAAAGTGGTAATGTGAGATGGGAGAAAGATTTTGCATAAGGGAGAACATATGTAGATTAATCCTTGCTGTAGCAAGCCTTTTCTGTTTACATGGACTACCAAAGGGTGGGTACTTTATGTTTTCTAAATAAATACATCAGATGATTTACTAAAATAAATTTAGTTTAAAATCAAGAATGCTCAAGTATTTATTTTAACGAGAATTCTGAGAATAATAATATGATGGATATAAAGCACACTTCCTGGAAAACAGTATACCCATTTGGGAATAAATTTTCATTGCCTGGACGGGAAAAATTGTTTTATAATAATTCAACAACGAACATGGAAATACCCTCACTGCCTGAAAAAAATTTATTTCCAAAGTTACCCTCTTGGGTATTGCATTCAAATATTTGCACATCCCTTTTGTCATTCATTTTAATCCTTTCGCTGGTGTTGGTGCCTGTAGGCACTTGAAAACTTGTTACAGCCATCTGTACACGTTCAAAATATCGCCAGTTTCGAATTTTCGATAAAAATCATATAATATGAGTTTTCGATATCCCTATATACAATTTCCGTGCTTCCCGTTTACAACGACTAATTATTGCATGATTTGTAAAAGAACAACCTGTATGTTGCGTTAGAATTTTTAGCATCGAAAAAGTTAGAGATCTTTGGAAAGTTCTACTAAAGTATTTTATACTATAATTATCGTTATCCAACCACAATCGATGGAGAAAGACACGTGCAAAGTATCGTCAGATCCAAGACGATCAAATGTCCCCTCTGATGTCTGAAGAAAAGTAATTAAGGTGAGTTCGTTTCGTGCATTGTGAGGCGGTAAGCAGCAACGAAGTCGAGCGCTGAAAGGGTCCCGGTGAATCAAAGGATCAAGTCTCACGGGGTAAGGAACGAAAGGAAACATGATACTTCAGAAATTCACGCGAAGATCGTATCTCTTGCGAGGAGAAAGCTAGCGTGGGAGAGGAAGGAAGGAAGGAAGGAAAGAAAGGGCAGGAAGGGAAGCCGGGGGTCTGCTGAACTAATCAAGGATTTCTCGCCTTGAGCCGCGAGAGCAGGAGCTCGTTTCCTTTTAGGTGACGACGATGAGAGTACGGATGAAAGAAGAGGATAAAAGGACGACTATCCACCCTATCTTCCTCTTACGAAGATCCAGCTCGAGTTAGTCTAATGAAGGGCTTTATAATACGAGCCACCGACAAATACTGTTGCCAATGCGGTACCGGATGCTCGATCTTGGCCATCCGGAACAAGAAAGAAGAGTAAAAGGCAAACGAAACTTGTAACGAACGTGTAACTTCGCCAGCCTGATCCCTCCTCGCGCAATAACTAACGACCGGGAATAAAGAACGGGGGGAAAAGAGGTGAGAACTCGAGACAACAAGGAAACCGGAAACATCCTCCTGGAGTCCGTTTTATCTTCGCGAAGAATACGCCGTTTCGACTTTCTGCCTGACGAATCAAAGATCTTTGAGAAACTGGTAACGAGCTACGTGACGTCCCGTTAATTAATGCGACGTATTCTCAGCATTTATAATGGAGGATAACGTTGAGTTTAATAAAGGCTCGACGGCGAACGTTGGGACAAAGGTTAATTCATTTATTATGTACCTGGAGATATTATCAAGACACGCGTTGTTGGTGATAAGATAAAATAATGACTGTGAGAAGTGAACGTTCTCTCCATGATAGTTCTCTTATATGGAAAACGAACATTAATATATTAATTGTGAAATATTTATATAACTTGAATTCAGATTACAGAATAGTTATCGTAACTTTAACATATAATTTGATCGACACTAGAATTGTAAATTAATTGTAAGGTGATACATTAATTAGAATACTATTAACGCAGGATTACCTGTATTGAAAATTATTATTATTTTACTAGTTGAATCACATCTTTATCATGACATCGTGGAGTAATATTTTCTCAGGAGCTGCTGATTCATCATAGAACAAATCAAGGTGTCTCGTTACACTGAATAGAATGGTAGGGACCTGTGTTCATGGTTGATCGCTACACGTCAGTGAAACCCCCTTTAAGGAGGGTCTTCGGCTCGTTAGTGTCAAATCATACATATATCGAACACGAATCAATAATTCCTGTAACTGGCAGGATATGCCACATTTTTAGGCACCTTGGTTCAATATTTCACTGTTTCATAAGTAGAACTGTCTGATAAAAGTGGTACACATTTTTGGATCACTTACAGCTGCACAAAAGCATTCGAAAACTGATCTTCTGTAATACATTTGTATAATTGAAACCATCACTTTAATTGAGATAATAAATTGAAAAATGGGGGAAAAAATTGTTGAGTGCTACGAAGGTTCTATTAATAACATGAAGTAGCAAAAGATTAACTTTTAATCCTCTTAATAACTCTACTTTACCAGTAAATTTATTAACTCGTAGTTGAAACCAAATTATTATATATATTTAATTTTCAAATTTAAACTTCCAGTTTTTTATTTATAATAATTAGTATAATATTGCTCCTATTAAAACTTTTTTTCATTTCTCTGTTTTTAATTAGTTCTTTGTATTAAATTCGTAGAACTGGTTAGATTCACCTTGACACAAATACAAAGAGAATCAAGATTCAAAAGAAAAAGAGCTTCCTACCATTAACTTAATTACAATAAATACTAATCCTGAAGGAACCTATAGAGGAGCAGAAGGATTTATACGGAATGTCCAACGGCTCAAGAAATATTTCAACAAAATTCACTGCTAAGTACCTGTAAGCTTCGAAACGAGCTACCAAACAGCAAGGATTTTCGTTCAAACTAACCTTCCAGCTCGCAAACTCGCAAACGTCCATTAGGTTCACGAGTAATAAAGTAACGCGAGTAATATCGCGGAGATAAAGCTGAAAAGGTAAAAAAGAATTTTAAAGGGCCCAGACGAAGGGCGGTACGGGCGAGTCAGGGGATGAGAGAACGATTTAGGTTGGAGATTCGAGGGTGCTGAACGACGAAACGGATGAAGCCCGCGGAACCAGAAGCCCAATGCACCCGGTTGGGTAATTCTACTCGCTCGAGTACCTGCTACTCCCGCGTATACAGAAAGCTCCGTAGGCAATGCACGATTGGGAGGGAAAGGATGCTGCTTTGATAGCCACGGGGGAAGTAGATTGGCAAGGTTGATGCGCCAGATAGAGTTCATTGGCTCTGCTCTAGATCAGGAGGGTTTATGTTCAGGCATAAAGAAAAAAAAAAAGAAAGAAAGAAAGAAAAACGAAGGGATCGGAATGCTTTGCGATTGGTTGAACGCGCGCGCGGGATTGTTTGCGGAGATGGAACATGAATTCTGCTCGAACCGACGATTTCACGCCGAAAATCGGGGCTATCGATTTGGAAACGACGGGGAAGTCCTCTGCTTGCTGCTTGTTTTGGCTCGGTGTACAGTTCGCGCGATTTCTGTATGGAAATCTGAACTAGTTTCGAGTATGACGTGCATATAATTTATTACTCGCAAGCTGAGGTTCAAATGCTTCCGAAAATAACTGTTTCGGTTAGAAGGAACCTTCATTCTAATTGACAATATTAGATCTTAGAATTACGATATGATTTTAAAATTAATTTTTGAATGATATATTGAAAATATTTCTACTTTAAATAAGTACCTTATTAAATTTAATCACATTTTAATTTACGATTACAATGTGATAAGGGGGTTCAAAATCGTTTATTATTTTATCTTTTCTTTTATTAAATACTCGATTATAGAAAATTCGAGGCACCGATCACCGACCACCATGGCAGTCAACGTGTTAATATTAGAACAAAAATCGATGAATTGTTATTACAAACTTCAGACGGGAGTAATAAATAATGTATGCGACGAACATATTCAGAATTGTTCCTAAAATTATGCATATGTGCTCAACTTACTACGGTGTACGTATTTTACTCCATTCCCTGACAGGACGTCGTCGCGTTTACATAAACGCTTTGCGACGCCCAGTGTCGGGGCAATTTTTACGCAAAGTGCTCGACGATGTTGCACCGTTGCAAAAGAAACATAATTGTAGCCTCGCCCTTTCGTCTTTTTTTTTTCTCTTCTTTTTTCATTTGTTCGCGCCAACAGTGTGAGTAACCTGTGACACCGATATGCGAGTGCGGCGAACGCCTCAGTGCCCCTAGCGATATCATCGCTGAATAAACATGACATTATTAAGCGGACCGCTGCCCGGCAAACACTCGCGAATTAACATACAAATTGAGCAGCGAGAGCGTTCAGCTCCGAGATGCCGAAAGGAGAAACATCATGCTCGTGTGCCCACCAGGATATTTCGATTTAGACATTACAAGTTGCGCGTGCACCATCGACCAAAATTCCAGCTACATCGAGCGGAGAAATCGTTTTTCGTTGTAACAAACTTGATGATCCTTTAATGAAGATAAATTACATGAAATTTAGAGAAATTGTAAACCTTAAGTGTTACAGCAGGCTCAAATTTGATCTTATCAAAGTTAAATTCATCATTTTGTCTATTACTAGACATTCCCATGACATTCAACGTATTGATTAACCAATGATCTAAAACTCATTTGCTTCTACTCATAGCTTGATACCACTACACGAGTGATTTATTTCACGATTACTTTATAAATTAGTAAAACGTTCCCACAAATGTCATCTCTTTCATCGAATCCCATAATTTATGTTTCCTGTTTATTCTCACCTTGTACGCATTTGTTATTTGAAATTTCTCGAAAGCTGTACGCGTTTAATTAATATGGACGAAATGTAGAATCGAATCGTTCGTGGAACGGGGAGGCCGCGCACGTTCGAAAAACAGCGGGAGCCCTTATAAATTCTTTATTATTTTAACGTCTAACACCGAACGCGTGCTGGACGTGTGACATACGCCAAAGCGAAAAGCCATTTCGTCCCCGGCTATTGGACACGGACAAAAACCCGCATTCGCCGGAATTATATTTTTCCATGGGAAAATAATTCGTTCCCTGATGGCACGAGAAGGGTGGACGGCTGTACCATTTCCAGACCGATGCCTCGCCGCGGCATTGTTCCCTGGCGAACGGATAATGAAATTAATTTTTTTTCATCAGCCTCTATCAAAAAGTGGAACACCGCTGGTACGAGGCCACGTTATACCGGCACGATGAAGCATGAAACCTAATCCCCCACCGTCTCTCTCTCCATTTTCTTCTTTTTTTTTTATATATATATTCTTCTTCTCTCTTCTTTTTTTCACCCCCGCAGAGAGGACATCGTCGGATCATTCCTCGAAGCGAAATGCATCGGTTGGAACCTTCGTGTTGGCCGCCCTCTATCGCGCTGCATACAAATGATGAATTACGAATATCGATCCTACGAGGAAAAGAGATGAAACGAGCCGGCCGGGGACCGGGTGCGAGCGAGGCCGACGAGAGAACGGCAAGCCGGAGAGGGATAAAGGGAAAAAGGGACAGAACGGGTAGAGAAGAGTGAGAAAGAGAGGGGGTTTTGGTAGATGGCTACACAGAAGGGGTGGCAGGAAAATTATTCGCGTCACGCCAGGCGCAAAAAGCGAATTTACGAATGAGATGTGCCGGCGCAGCGACGCCGATGCGGCCGGTTGGTCCCAGCCTTGATTTCGACCAAGTTTAATTGAGTGTAGCACTCTTCCGCTGGGAAAACGACACCACGACCAGTCTCGAACTTCGACGGGAAGTTTGGCGCAGAATATAGACGTTATGGAGGTCCCGTATACCGCGACGCGTCGCAGGGAAACTTGCAGAAGCGATGGTCCTACGAACCTTCCATTTGTTCACCTTTATCTACTTCTTTCTTTCTTTTTTTTTCTTTATGAGGGTACATTTTTATTATTATTACGAAGAATGAACGGCTTCCTTAACTCTCCCTGTCCCTTTCCCGCCCCGACGAATTAAGATCGATGATGTAACGTTACGTTTATGCCGCACGGGTTACGTCCTCTGTTCCAAACGAAGTTTCTTCTTTGAATCTTCTGGAATCACTTCAGCGTCCATTCCAGTTAAAAAAGTTGGGACGTTTGACGAACAGTGGAGGCACACGATCGAGTTATGGTTACGATCTTATTTTACATTCGCATAGCAACGTTTTACATTCGACCATTTCGACGAGTTCTTATGATGAAAAACACATTAAAGGGAAGATAAGTATAAGGACCATTTGCAAAATGTGTGGAGAATATTTTGTGTTAATTTTACAAATTCTAGTAGTTTTAGACTCGACAGGTGTTGTACGGTATATAATGAATCCATTTCAAATTTATTCTTCTGCCTCTTCACTATCCCCATGTCGTAGAATAAAGTTTGGCCGTTGGTTATTAGTATAAATAGCAATAATATTACACCCAGTACTCTAAGGGTGATCTGAATAATTACAGTTTCACTTTACATTAACACATGGCTGTTTAACGCCCAGTTAAGTTTTCCAAATAGCTCCGAAATAATTATTGTTGCGATTAGTGCCACAGGTAATGTTCGCAATTGCCAGGAAAACCATTGTGGTTAAAGTATTTTAATTAATTACAAAAATAATTCTTTTCTCATTAAAAGTATCTGAGTGTTAAAGAGTTAAAACCCAAAATATAATTTATTAAACATCCTCAAAAGAATACACGATAACTTGTACACGTCTGTCACATAAGATTATTTTTTAACAGATTATCGACAACACGACACAGACGGACGAAGATTTCGATAAAGGAATTTTTTCCCTCCCGTTAGGGGATCAAAGATCCGGGGATGACATGGTACACGAAGATGGAGTGGAAGTAGCCGCCATCAGCGCGATAATGCGTGGTAAATCCGAGAATCAGCGGACCATGGAAAACGTATGAAGTTTCCGGCGTCGAGGCATGGATGGCTGGTTCCGTTGGATGGGATGCAGGAATTTTAACACTTCACTCGTGACAGCCGGGATATTACCGAAGAGATTTCTCCCGAATCATTACCACACGTATATTATTCGCGAGTTCGGTTTATTCTACGCTTGTTTATTACGGCAAGATTCATTATAAGCAGATTATAAACACGTTGCCACTCTAACAAGTAAAATTTGTTATCCTCGAATCACCGTCCAGAACGCTCTAGAGCACGGAAAACATGTTTACTCCGAGTTTCTTCGAAAGTTTTTCCCTCGATAGTTCAACGTGTAAATTGTCGTTAGAGTAACGAGTTTCAGCGAGCTGAATGTATATAGGGTGCCTCTTGGAACTAATAATGAAACGCTGAGATTGTGTCTCACCAATAAACAATTCACTTCCAACGATTTCACTTAATTGAAATAATAAGATCTGCCTTGGGACTGTGTCTCGCTAATAAACAATTCACTTTCAATGATTCTATTTAAATAATTAAAATAATAATACCTGTCTTGGACCTGATAATATTGTATCTCACTGCACTTTAAACATTATATGACACATTTGATTAGAATTCAAATTTGTAATAATAATTGAATTTTAAGTCTTATTCTAACTCTGTTTAATTGGCACAGTATAACTTTACAGTAATGTTGCAAATATAATGTTAAGTGTGGACAATGTAACGAGTAGTATGTTATTAATTGTAAATATTCACTTAATCATAATTTATTTGATTTACCTTTAATGTATAATATGAAAATGGACAACACGTGTATAAAACTAAGTTTCTGAATTAAGAATTTTTGTTCAATCATGTTTAAGCCACGATGGTAAAATCAGTGCTTAACAATATCGATTTTACGGGTTTTCTCGAGTTTACTCGAACCGGGATAAGTATCTTAAAACTTTGGCGTACGTCCGTTAGCAAATGTATCAAAGTCTTTACAGCTCGAATTCCTCGTCTTCTAGTTTTCCAGTTCACGCGTCGTCGGCGCGCGACCTCGTTTCCGCGTTGACGTTGTTTACGAGTCCATTATCGACGAGCAGACAAACGAGCTGCGTTGTATCTAATTTCTGGGTGCCAATTGGAAGGAAACGTTTTCGTTTCGACACCCTTTCGAGAAGCTGGAGGCAGCCGGCGCGTTAATGAAAGTACGACTGTTAAAGCTGAAGGGCCTTCAGCTTTCTGAGCTTCTTCGTTGCCCTCTCGTAAAGCACACCCCGTGAGACGTCAGGAGTTGAAAAGAGTGGCACGAACGGGTAAAAGGAAGGCGCGAGCAAGTGAAATGGAAATGGAAAAAGAAAAGAGATTTTCTTCGTTCTTTTTTTTTTTCACGGAGAAATGAAACGAGCTTTCCCGAGAATCGTTACCGTTGAATCGTCTTCGATGGCGTCGATGTCGACGAGCGGATTCGTCATTTCCTTAAACGTATCTGATTATTTTCATCAGCTTCATCTCGTCGGGCACGGGACATTATTGCGTATAAGAAGAGAGTCCGATGAGATAATATTTAATAACCTGAGTCCCTTTCTTAATGCCGAGTAATGCTTGATTAAAGCTTTTTCTTGGGAAAGCTTCAGTTCTTTCGGCTGGTACGAAGTTGATTAGAAAAGTCGGTAACTTTATTTCATCTTTTTCTTTAACTCTCGAACGAAGGAGCCTGGACCAATCCAGATTTAGGAAAAATAAAAGACGACATCGGACCAGCCGAGATATTCGCAGCTCGCGAGCACTCCTAGGAATGCAAAATACGCGTATCAGGTGGAAAAAAGGGATAGGGGCAAGATAGGTGGCGAACGAAGGTAGTCGACGGCTCGTTAAGGACCAGGTTAGAAGTCGGTGCACGGCATGCAGATCAGTTCATCGAATCCCCCTTCCCCCTCTTCCTCCTTAGTTGAATCCGTTCTAGGCAGACAGCCTGAAAAAACTTGGTCGTTCCTTTCGGGTCAGAGTTAAATATTAAATGCTCGAAAAGCGGTGGTGCGAAATTGAAAGGCTTGAGCCGTGGAAAGGCTAAATGGAGAATCCTCGGGAATGGAGGGCCGAGAAAAAGGAAATCGTCGGCGAACGATCGCGGAGGGGGGTAGGGGATGAAGAAAGAAAAAAAGAAGAGGAGGGAGCAAGGCAGGGGAGAATAGAGGCAAATCAAGAGATGAATTCAGAGGAAGAAAGAAAGTTGAAAATGAGAAAAGTCGACAGTGAAGTCTGTACCGTTAGAGGGAACTTAATTAATCCGCCGAACCTCGGTCCGGGAAGATGGTTTCTCTTCCCGTAGGAGAGGTTACGCTATGTACTTTGGGACTTTATATTGGCGGATCGGGCAACTTTTCAACGGAAAGTTATTTTTAATTAATGGTTCACACATCCGGTATCCGATGTCCGTATGTGCAAACAATTTTCTCAATACCCGCTTCCTGGAATCGTTTGCTTGAAACTACTTAAGAAGAATTCCTCTTGAAATTTTAGATTTAAACTTTATAAACTACTAAAAAGCGTGTACGATATATTATCTTCAATCTTTTGATCGCTGTTTACGTCTTTAACATGGAAAATAAGTTTAAAAGACTACTATTATTATCGGAGTTAATCAATCAAAGAAACTGGTATGGAAGAATATAAATTTCCTCGGGGTTGCTCGAAATTTTCTCGAGTTGCATTACCTCTACCATTTCGAAATTGATTTCGAAAAATACCTTCTGCCACCTCGCGATTTGATTTTCGATAATAAAACGAATTCTGTGTAACAGTCGATTTCGATGAATGAAAATCCTTTTCTTCCCCGTTCGAGTCCCGGTGATTCGATACCGCACACTTCCAATATTTCTTCTCTCTGGAGAGAAAAGATAGAAAGAACGAATTTGGCTTGATCGAAGATAGATATAATACGTCCACATCACAGAAGCGCGTAATGTTGAAGTGGTTTGCCGAAAGAAAATCTGTGCCCAATGTTAAAATTGATAGAAGATGCGAACGGAAAGAGAAATCATCGAATTTGATTATTTTCATAGATAAAATATTTATCATGATATATGATCTTTACTTTAATTATACACTTAAGATCCTTGGTTTAAAATTATGAATTGCCGATAATTAAGTACAGAGATGTAATTAAAATCATTGGTAGAAACAACCGTTTAACGATAAGACATCAAGAATTTCGTGAAGTCCAAGGTACCACGAAATACGTGCTTAAATTGTTCATAAATCTTATTTAGACTTCTACTATTAATAACTGTCTGTAAAAATTCAGTGTCGCAAGGGTTAAATATCGACTACTTTAAGTAGATTATAATTTTGTTTCCGTTTCCCTCGGTAGACACACCACTTTTACTACTCGAAGGGCCAAAGAAGCCACTGTTTCAGCAATGACGTCGTTGCGGGAGAACGTCGGGTGATTAATGGCCAGGGTGTCGGAGGGTAAGTCTGGCGATGCTGTCTCGTAGGTTCACGAGGAGATATCTCTTCGTTGATTCTATGATTCTGCTGTTCGCCGTTTGACTTTCGAACGAGACGAGGCGAGACGAGTAGAAGTCCGTCTAAAGTGGGAAGAGGGGGGGTGGGTTAGAAATCGTGGTATGGCCAGAACGTAAGGGGATGAAAGGAGAGGGGAAAAAAAGAAGCCACGCTTTACTTCCCGCTCACGAGTGAACGGAAGAGACGATCGTAGAGTACGAGGTCGAGTACAAATTGTCTTGAGGGGACAGGGTTGGGAATCAATCTACTTCTTGCCTTTCGTTCCTCCCTTTCCGTCTTCCCATCTCTTCAACCGCCTCTTCTTTCTTATTCCTCCGCCAGTTTTTTTTTCTCTCGCTCCGTTCTTTCGCCCCGTCACCCGTTTTCTTTATTTCAAACTTTGCGAGACGTCAGCCAGTGATCGGATGAGCTCATTGTACGGCGGGAAAAAAGTTTGGAGAATTTAGGTTTCCAGTGACGAATAGTCCCTCTTGGCTCGCATGGAACAGCCGAATGGTTTCGACGCGACGGCTTCTGCTTTTAGAGCTAAATAAAAAGGGACGGATTCCGTCGTATTGACGACGATAAGGAAGGCTACGACGAATTCTCCCCGTGGCGAGAAAATTAAACTGACAGTGACGGACGTATGGCTCGAAGCGTTCCGATTGAAAGTTTATGACTTGTCTGACGCGTCTCCGCGAACGAACGTCAATTACCGGAACGGCTATTACGCAGTGAGCACCGTTTAAGTCGATTATTTTCAAGTACGAATACGATTTATTTTATACTGCGCTATTTTTCGATCGACTGACAACGGTATCGGTTTAAAGGTCAATAATTTTCGAAATATTTTTACCGCTCGTCACCTGTCGCATTTGGACAACGCAAGAGCGCAACGAGAAGACTGATAACAAGCGGCTCGTGTCAATACACAGCAGCCATGATGTTCGAAATATCGACGCGAAATAATGGTCCCTTAACATCCATCATGCACAGCCGTTGGTTTGTGCAACATCGGACCCCCCCTGTCTGACTCACCCTTAGTTTCTGCACGGGTATATAGTACGTGCCGGCCGGAAGAGATCCTTCCTCAGAAATGCCAGATGCCTCCCCCAAAGCGTAACAACGGGGCAACGAAACACGAAGCGGTGTCGGACGAAAGTATAACGTATGGTCAGGTGCGACAGGCCGCACACTTATCAATCACTTAGCAACCATATTTCTCGGTTCGAGGGGCAAGCTGAAAAGACTGAGGGTCGTAGCACTTAAATCGCGATCCTATCTATCTTATCGGGATCGAACCGACGAAGGAACCGTGAAAACGGCGTTGGCAATGCATAAAAATGTAGGGATTTTTGCGATTCTGGAATAAGATTCTTCTCTTTCACGCTTTTCCCCGTTTATGTCTCTTGTCTTGTGTATAGGATCTCGTATCCAGAACTTCTGAGCTTTGTTTCTTGTTTTATACATGTAGTTTAGTTTCGGGAAATTGAAAGTTATAAATTTTCAGAGTTTGAGAAGAATAACATTTCTGAGCCGAAGAACGCGTTATAAATAGTTTAATCAATGCCAGAATAAAAAATGAAATCATATTCATTGAACGATTTTAGTTTGCATTAATCCCTTAATTTATCATTTATCCAATGGGTGCATCAGTTACCACGATGTTACAACAAACGAAGATAAGTCTTGACTGAACTGATTATAATTACAGGTAAACTTAAAATTGAGTTGTAGTCAATATTTAAAGGGGAAAGGTCACACCTGATATTATAGGGCAAGGGGTTAAAAATGTATTGAACAGTACCTGATTACCTACATAGCAATTAATTTACCACCATCGATTGTACCAGTTGTACCTGAGTACCCGGATATTTGGTAATCAGATACCGGGCCTAATAATAGCTCTACTGTACTGTGCAAAGCATAGTACATCGGTGATATCATCTTCGAGTTGCTACGATACGAAAATCCATCGAATCGGTCCATTATTTCAATTCGTTCATTCAAGAAGAATCACTTTCCGATTGCAGCGTAATTTTCCAACTGCCCCGTATGGATTTCGATGATACGCAACGTAGTCGGCGCTCTGTTTCGCGATAGCACGTATGCGGGCACATTGTGAATAAAACGCCGCCAGGAACGGGGCGGCCAGAGCGATTATAATGCAGCGACCGTACCCGCGAACCGAAAGGGTCCGCCACTCTCTTTCCCCTGTTCTCGTTTCCCCAGGAACCTAGATTCTGGATACACTTTAGCGAGTGCATTATAGAAATTGTGGTCGCGACCTCGTAGCCAGGGGAACCTGGGTGCTGCTAAGTTTTTCATCCCTGTCCTTTGCTTTACACCCTCCGTCCTTTTGTCAGAGTGCTTCCATGCTTTCTCCAACGGCGGTGGCTCGCTCGTTTCTACTTCGTTTCCTCGCAGTACCGTTCATCACATTCCGCGCGAAGCATATTTTACGCCCGGAGCGGACCCGATGGTAATAAGAACACGGGCTTCCGGTGATGACTGGTGTCGCCGAGAAGGAAAGAATTCTTTCCTATTAGCGACGGGGCCGAGTTAACCGTGAGGATGAAAGTCGAGGACAGGCCAGCGTGTAAATTAGAAGGGCCGGGAAAGAAACGAAGTCCCTCGGCGGGACAGAATTATTCCGAGCAATTTATTTCTGCGTGTAATTCCCGTTTCTTCGCGTGACGGTCGAACCGGCGATGCAAATTACGATCGTTTCTTCTTTCTCCGTTTTAGTTTGTCCAGACGGTCTCAACCGACTCCAAACAATGTACGCTGGTGGATAAAGTTATGAGGCGATCCTGTTCAATTTACAGTAAAGCATACAGGATGGTAAGAAGCTTGTTATAGTAACCGAAAACGATAAAGTTTACATTTAATGTATGCCCCTGTTAATAAGAATACTTCCGCATCTTGAAAGTATTTATTTACTCATTTTTTATCAAATATTCTCAGTGAGTTTAGAATTTATATTAATTAAACATTTTTTAGTCCTTTTCGCGAGATGCAAAGCACTCACTGCACTGATAGTCTTATAATTATATTTAACTGATAGTGTATTATTTGTTTAATTTATGAAGATGTTACAACACGAGATTTTCGGAGTGTCTAACCAGAAGTAGTCTTGAAATTGAAGATATATCAACGGCGGAGCTGCAATTGCGCTTTTCGAACGAGATAACATTAAATTTCGTAAACGGACCCCTTCTGTTGAACAGCTGGCAATATCATTCGAGTACATTCCTTTCTCAACGCAGACATAATGCTGGAATCTCAGTTGCCATGTTCGCTGGTAAACGGTCCACCTTGAGTGCACCTATCGCGATGATGTCGTAGCGAGAAAACGAAATAATAAGCCGTCTAATGGTGTCTGGAATTGCAGACATTCAGGCGGCGATTGAACGCAGTTCCATAGCGGCAATTTCGCCAACCAGTTTCGTCGCATGACCCCCCTCGAGCACACCTTACACCGCCTTTGACCCAACCAACGAGAACGACTTCTTAATCGATATTCGCTGATCTTTCTTTCACGAACGGATACCCTTTCATTCTTTTCACGATGTACCCGGAATAATGGCCGAATCGAGGCTGGAATCGGAGATTCCGATCAAACGAGAATCTCATAATTGATCTAGTCTAATCGAATTGTAGTAGACGTTCCTTATTCGTTAAATTTATAGTGTTAGTTTTATCACACAAGTGATAATGGATCATAAGTTTTTCATTTTCCATTCTCCAATCCCTAACCCTAAACCTTTAGGTTTTCCTTAAAACTCAATATATACGATAGAAATATAGAAGTATTCTCATCCAATTGTCTATAAATAAAATTTCAAATTTATACAAGTTGTTTGTTCTTTTGCTAAATTATGTATCCATATTATACAAAAGACGTTTCAAATAATTTTACAAACTAAGAAAATTAATCGAATTTCACCTCTGTTTTTTGTAACAAACATCTGTCAAGAAGGAACATGACAGAACCAACAATAATCATTCAACCGAGAGCATTATTCGCGAAAACGAAGCGAATAAAGTTTCCGCTGTGTGTCATTGTTAACTCGATTTTCGTAGCTGTCGCTTCGCGATTGTATCCCCTCTATCGACAATGCCTTTAAAGAACACGACTTCAAAGAGCAAGACGAAAGGTAGCAATATGTATCCCGCGGAATATTCTCGGCCCTTTCTGTCCGTAGACATTCTTCGGAACCCTTGCTGCCTGTACTTCTCTGAATCTTTAGTCAAGCCGGAGAGAAATTATTCGCGCTTGGTCGAAGTTCCTTTGGCAGACGAGTTGCGAGGCATTCACAATTCGGGTGTTTCCTCGAAACAATATCTTCGAGTCGCAGTTCGTGATTGACGAAGTGGAATTCAGGGTTAAAAAAAGAAGAAGAAGAAAGAGACCAGCACGTAGAACGACAGAGGGTGGTTTTCGAGGGAAATCGTCGGCCTCACCTGTTCTTTCGTTGCCACGTACAATGGATGCTACGCTAACATCCACGGGATTAAATATCATAATTAATGTCGTCAGGGTAGGGGAGCCTGTGTGCGTGTACGTGTGGGAGATTCGTCACCTTGGAGACACCCGACCTTTGCACGAACTCTCGCCTCTACGTTTCTCACGGTTCGCCGCCTTGCTCGTTACCGGGATCAAACGTGAGCAGACACAGTGCCTCGTATCGCGTACACGTCGAAGAAATCTTCGTTATTAACTTCGATCACGATTCCTCGCCTTAGCCGGGCTGCTCGTTTCTCCGTCTTATTTCCCTGTTTTCCCCGTCGGATCGAATTCGTTCGAGGCTTCCCTGGAAATCTTTTATCCGTCGTACAATGGCGTCGCGAGAACGCAACCGTCGGAAATCCAACGACGTGAACTGCAAGCAGTTGTTTACCAGCCGGGAGAAAAATGACTGGTGACGGATGTTCTGGTGATAAATGTAAGAACGGTTGTCTCTGTGTCATTAATTATACTTAACAGCGCAATAAGACTGCGACACCGTGAACAAAGTTATGACAAAGTATCCACGGACTGGCAATAACAAGTTTGTAAAGTTTTCGCGAGTCTGCTTGGACGTGGACGATCGGCGAACCGATTGCACGTTCGTTTCCAAGATGTTAAGTGGAATCATATTTACGCAAGAGCGGAGGAAACGGTTCGAATTAACGGCAATGCTCGTTCAGACGAATATCGACAAACCGGTAGCGGGATCCGGCCAATATTCGACGTCAGCGAGCACCACGAACGAAATTTACTTCCTTTGATAGACGTCGGACCGGTAGTTACGGCACGGGCATTGTCGGGTGTAAACCTTCTGCTCTCTGGTCGGTTCTCTGACGGTACGTAGGTACACATTAATTAGGCTTAGGCTCGCGAGGTGGGTTTAATTACTTTCGCCAGATCAGAGCCAAACCGAATTCGGCTAGAGAGATGCAACGAGGGAGACGAGTGGAGAAAGAGAAAACCGTGGAGGGAATAGAGAAGGAGATATCTGATTGTGCTTACGGGTCTGTTCTAAAGGTGTGCAAACGATACGCTTTAATCCCAGAACGATCGATGCCAGGTCATATTTGACCCATCGTTTGAATACGCTTAGGCGCATCAACGTTGTATTTTGTAAATATATTACACGCGTAAAGATTGTTGCCAACTTTGTACCAATTAGCCATAACGTGATCGCGGATTACCGCTGAAATATACTTTGCCGTACATGTTCGTGCGTCGAAGCATAGAGGACAGCGCAGCCAGGGACGAGGACAGTAATGGTACGGTTAGGGATATGAATCGCATGAGCGGCTGAGCCATTGTAAACACGAGTGTAACAGAGACTCATCCCGAATGATCTGGTCTTCCTAGTTACTAGCCGACCAGATAGATAAAGGGTGTCGCAGGTGCGGAGAAAGCCAGCCTGGCGAAAATGAAGCGGGTGCATAAGCGTGACGAAAACGGACGAGGAACGGACATGTAGCCGAAGCTGGCACATCTGTTCCACCGTGGATCCGTTCGTGCGACGTTTCGAACGTGAATGGAATACTCGTAGTCCGCTTGATCATCGCTCTGAACTAGCTTTCAAAAATTGCTTAGGTATCTATAAAATACACGAATGGATGAGATAGTTTGAGAATGGAAGATCAATTTGAAAGATTTAAAGTTTGATATGTGATAAAATTATCGTCGAATCTAATTCTATTTTAATCCCTTCCTTAGTTCGGATCCATTTACCGTTCGTTTCTCATCCACTCGCATTTTTAACAGGGAAACTGTTTCCGATGGCGTAACTACTCGCATAGGTGGTGGAGCTCTTGTAGTTTGCACCCCTCGAGTCGAATTCATGCGAGAGCACGCTAGCGCATTGTAATCGCGTCGTGTTAGCTACCTACACTTCGACGACCATTGTAATTTGCGTACATTGATTAAATTGACAAGTGGAATGAGAAACGCACTGCTAGAGGATTGAAAGAGATAGCCGCGGAGGGAGAAATTGCGAAAGAGGCGCTGGGGTAAAAGGGGTTGAAAGGGGGGAGGGCGAGCAGAGAAGCGCCGAGGATGGATGAAACAGGGACGGGAAGGGAGCGGGGATTCGGAGCACGAGAGAGACGAATGGAAGGAGCAGAGACAGTATTTAAAGGTTCGCTCGATACTCCGGGGTCCTGTATCAAATTAAAACTTGCCAATCAAACGCGATATCGCTGCAACTTGATAGTAATTTTAATTAAAATTGCAACTCACGAAGACCCGTTGAAGCATAAAGTACTGGTCGAAGCGGACCAGCGGATTCTACTAGGTGAATTCTGATTTTAACAGTTATTGAACAGCAAACTTTTAATATGATTTCCTTGAAATTTGTATACGTTTATGAATACCGCTTGAAGAAGAAACCAGTAACGGCCGATAAAGTACCTCGATAAAAATAATTTAGAAATGCGTCTGGAAACTCGTTATAGGAATAATTGTCATCTTACACTTTAACGTATTATTTATGGTTGAATAATAAATATTAACACAGTAAAAACAATCAATTTTTCCATTTTTCTTTTCGCTTCATTTGCTTATATCGAATTCGCGATGCCGGTCGTCCGTGACCCCCCATGGCATTAGAATCGCGGCGACAAAACTTTCGCCGTCAGAAAACCGCAACACCATATGGCTGGCGTATTGCTACGTATCAAAGACGATCCCTCCCCCTGTCCCCGTCGCGTTTTCGGGTTGTATGAAAATTTCATGCAAACAGCAACGCGTAGCACGGTATCGGTCGGAGCCAGAAGGTATTTTATCACGACGTTTCGAAACCGGTTAAGGGCAGCCCAGAAGGAAACGGCATACACCAGCGCAGTTCAGTAGCTGGTGTTACTTTTATGGATGAACGTAAACCATGCGCCGCATACTCGTTCGTGTTAAGAGAATAAAGAAGCGTTGGGCGCGGCCCTGGTGCGCGGCGCAGGTAATACCAGCCATAAAATGCTTCTGCTGACAGGACATGCTTATGAAGGGAAACACTGGGCGAGGCGGCAAAGGAACATGGAAGATAAAGGAAACCGGTAAAAGGAAACGTGTATTCGATATCGTATTTCACGCAATTTATACGGATCCCGGGACATCAAGTTTTCCATCCCAGTCAATACAGGCGTTCGCGTAATTACAATTAACGAGTCACCGGTAATTAAACGAACGAGTAATAACACTTTGAGTCACAGCGAAAAAGAACGTGTGCAGTCCAAAATTTTTAAATTAAAATTTTCAATTTGCTACAACACCCCCACATGACAGTCGATAAACCACTACCACAAAAATGAAGCAATACTACAAAGAAGTACTAGAGAGCAGGTTAACAAACTAATTTAATCAGTGTGTTAAACAACTGAGAAAGTTTATTACATGAAACTTTTACGAGCGAATTAACGCTACTAAAAAAGGGTCGAACGAGTCTAACAAAACTAATTTGACGTAAAACTTGAACTTCGTTCGAGCAACAGCAGCAGTCGAACTCGATACAGTTCAGAGCAGGCGAAAAAAAATGCTACAACGCGGCGTAATCGGATCGCTCCGTGCAGGTATCTTACGTGTCTCGTTATCGCGCCGATCAATATACGGACCAGAAGGAACTCCTGTCTGTGTGGTTGTAATTATTTCCACCTAAGACGTCGAAGTTTAGCGCAATCATTTCTCAGGAAGGATGTTCCCTCTTAGAAATTGAGGCGAACAGCTTTGCTCGCGAAACTTTTGCGAGGTGTCTCGTGTCACATGCCTCTTCCTCCTCCTCATTCACCTTCTTCCTCTTCGTCGTGTTTCCTTTCCCTCTTTCACTTTCACGGCTCTCCCCGGTTACTGTTACCCCCGACACGGCTTTGCAGAGAGCGTAACTAAATAGAAACTGATGCCGGAGCCGGCAAAGATCCTATTATTGTCGGCCAGGAACGCACGAGAGAAGTTTCCATCGTCTTCGTGTTCTTTCGTCCGAATAAGACGATTCTTCGTGTCGTTCTCGCTCGCGGAACGACGCCTTCGCTATTCGGCGAAGGTTCCAGGGCGAAAAGTGAGCGTCGCGTCACCCATCGAATACCAAAATCCCGCCGGTGGCCTTCGCCCTTGTCGAAGCAAACAGGGCGCGGGCTATCGATACCGCTGGTCGAGATGCGTGAAAAACTGCTGGCGTTCTATATTCAGAAGGCGGGCGGAGCAATCTAATGAAATTTTCGGGTATCCATGCCGGGTCGCGCAACGTAAACCGATTTCCATGCATCTCCCCTGTTAACCCCGCGAGCACACGCGTCAAAATTTTCTGATTGCTCGCACGGGTAGGGTCAATTTTACTCCACCCAACAAATTCTTTTTTATCGAGGGGGCAAGGAAGTCTCCATCGGAATACGAATATTATCGAAATTGTATTAGTGATTCGAAGTACTAAATGGAGGCATTAAATTAACACCTTGACTACTCAAAATTATTTTTGACTAGTGGGAATCTCAAGTTTCTTACTTTTTAGTTTATTCTATTAAACTCAAAATTTTTTAATTTCTTCAATTTTTTTGGTTCAGATAGAAAATCGTTAATTTCGTTTTGCTTGTGCCACGTGGTAGAATCGTTCAGATCTTTTCAGTGCCATTCTACCAGCTAACGCTACGATAAATTCATGGGCTGGGTATAATAAAGGAAATAAAAAGTTGGAATTTACAAGACCCAATATGGAACCAAGTTCCTCGAGCATTTTTCATGCTCGATACATATTCATACCCATCCTTCATCGACGGGTCGCGTACAGGTTCCTTCCCCTTTGTACTTTCGCTAAAGGCTCTTCTTCTTTCCAGTAGCGTACAATAAATTCCCGTGGACATTGGTATGCGATCAACGTCTCCGGCTTCTTTATCTCCCTGCGCGAGAGCAGCGGAAAATGGAAAGAGGGCAAGCGGGGATGACCTTGTCGGAAAAAATACTGCGGCGGTTATATTTTTGAGCGAGAGCATGCGAATCGCCGAAAGGAATCCGTATCCTTTGATAGTACACTTTTCAAATTCGGATGCCACCTGAATTTTGTGCCCGGTTCCTCGTCGCGCTGGCTACGAATATTTTCATGATGGACTTTGAATTTCAAACCGAGTCTGAGGAGAATGCTTATGCGTAACGTCTCTTGGATTTTGATCCACTACTGTGAACATACAAGTTCCATCCGAACCTTAATGTAATTTGAATACGAACCAGGAAGAGTAAAACGTATGAATATTTCACTGCTACATTAGAAATTAATTATTTTCATATGATTATTGACAAGTATTGGAAATGGTAAATGATACTATCTATTTTTCCCTTTTAACTCTAATTAAAATTAATAATTAACGCTTTTGAAAGCTTTAAAAAGAAAATCTACCCTCCACTTGTACAAAAGTATGTTATGTCTGCACAGTGTTTATTACTTAGGATGATTTTCTTAGTACGTTAAAGACTTGATTAATTTTTGCTAAAGAATTATTTCAGGAATAATCTAACAACAAGAATAAAGAAAACATGATACCCGATGATATTTCAAAATAGTATTAATATTAATGAATCATTGCAACCTTTCAGGGACAAGTTGCAAAAGATTCTGCTCTTTTGTTACCATTGAAAAAGTGTATGAAATAACTGTTTATTTGAATTTTTTAATTCTGTCACGTTCATCTTGGAATTCTTGAAACATTAATCACTTTCTCAACCCTTTGTCCCAAGTTATTTAAGAAACGCGTATAGATATACAAAATATGTATTCCTATTTCCAGATCAATAAAGCAAGCATTAAAATGCAATCAACGTCATCAATTACCCCATGTTACCCTTGTAGAACTATTAATAATGGAATTACCGGTCCAGTTTTGTTCTTGATTGTAATTAACGAAAGCCGAGGCACGACAGAGGCGTAAGTACGAATAAAAGCAGGGACTTTCTTCGGTTAAACTGGTTCCTGTTTCGCGCAATAAACTCCTGGCGATGCCCCCTTGGTCGATCCGACAGTTTCTAATTACGCGTCGCGCTAGCGGAGATACCATCTACGGGATAATTATATAATACAGCATATTCCATCATGCGTGCAGCGGGTGGGCCGAGTGTGTTTGAGGTGGTGAGGCGTGCTGATGACAGACAGGGTGTGCGGGTCCGATAGCGATAGCATCCCTTGTATCGCGCTGGACGATGGGCTGGGCTGTCTCTCCTCTTCGTCCTCGGTTCAGGAACCATCGTCGCATTACCCTCTTCCTCATCCATCATGTCGACAGCTTCGTTATGACCGCATACTGACTGCGCCTCTCTGACCTGACATCGTCTCTTGGACCCTTTCGTCCAACTGAATCTATGATATCCCCCTAGACGACATATTCTCCTATTGGTTGTCAGTCAACCGTGCGATTCCTCAGATATTCAATACTTTCACGGGCAGGAATCCGCGACATTCCCCCGTACGATGAAATCGGAGAGCCACGGTGGCTCGTTGAACGCGACGAGAGGAAACGCGATTGTCGATCGGGCCGGTCCCTTGAAATCCGAACGAAATATCCGACGGACGAGTCATTCCGGGCAAATTGGACCGCGGGCAACGCATTATTGCCGCGGTAATTTCAGGATCACGTGCCACGATACGTCAGCAGTACGCTGGCGTCATATCAGCGGAACGATGCGTGGCGAGCGGTTAAATCGCATTGGCCGAGCTACGCGGAACGATGATACGTTTCGGTGAAATCATCAGCCGAGGGGGTTTCAGGTGACACGGGTGCGCGCCGTGTTCGCTGATACAGTCTGGAATTCGAAGTATTTTTCTCTCTGGAAGCGAAACGCGTACACCCCCTCCCCCTCCCCGTCTCCCGTTCCTTCGCCGCCGTTCGTCCGTCTCTATCGGATTAACAAAGGGAAATACCGAATTAAATTGCGCCGTCGCGTTTCGCTCCGATGGCTGAACATCAAGACCCGCGCGTCGAGGTGTCAAATATTTGACGGGGACACTTACTCTCGTTCCTGACCGTTCGCGTCGCGATAAAACAGGGCGTACGATCGATGAAACGAATTTGTATCGTGCATTCTTAAAAGGTTTCGATTCGGCGACACGTGTACGCGGTCGAGGTCTATTGTCCTTTGTCCGCGAAGGAAACAAAAGGGTGCGACAGGGGCGGTGCACATTGAAAGAATTGGGACGCCATGGAAACTAAAAACTACACCGGTTACGTGCGGCAGCTGGGAGCTTCGCTGCTTCCGGTTTTTCTTTTTTTTTTTCTTCGTTTTTCGGTCGGTTCGCGTTGCTCGACACATTCCGTAAAAAGGGGGAGGCTACGGTAGAATCACGGCTGAGAATATTGAAGCAACAAATAACGCTTCCGAGAGTATCAATTCAGTTAGATCGCTACATTGGCGCGGTGAAAACAATTCTTTCCTTTTTTTCTCGCGGCACTTTTTTCCTCTCGGAGCCCTTTATGTACTCATAAAACTGTGAATTCTTTCGTATCTCGCGTTGCGCGCATTCTGTGTATTCCAGGCGTTTCTCCTCTTCCCCATCTTTTTCTTTTTCACTTCTCTCCTTTGCCCGGGAAAAAAAAGATGGCTACATCGCCTTTACCTTTTTCGACGCAAACATAATGAATATTGACAAACCACCTCCCCACGGTTCTCTCTTTTTCACTTTTTTCCTCTCCGTCTCTCCTTTTAGCGCTCGAGGGCGCGTCCTACCGGCGAGCAGAAACAAATAGGATGAGACGTAGGGGGTAGCAGGTATCCAGCATCCCTTCGCGATACAGAGCCACCATTGCCCTGGGCACAATGCACCCTTTCTATCCTCTCTTTTCCTTTCCGACCTACCTGTTTCTCTATCCTTTCCCGCCCCGTAGCGCCCCTCTGTTTCGCGCTCTTGCCGCCCCGATTTCGCTCGCTCCGTCCTCCTCCAACTCGACGCAATCGAGTTGCTTCGGAAATATATTAGTTCGGATTCGCGGAGTGGCGGAAAGCGAAGCGATACGCCCGCGCCCGCCCACCGGTTTGATGCGATTTTCGCGTGGAACGGCGTCGAGGAAATTACGGTGAAAGCGCGAAAATTCGCTTTCGTTGAAATTTCGAGAATGCCGCTGCTACCACTTCACTTTTTCGCCGCTCAAACCCCCGCCCAACCAACGCCCCCGCCCTCTCTTCCGCGCACTATCGGCCTTTCTTTTTTCCTCTTGTTTCCCTCCGCCAGATCCGAGCCCTTTTTCTCTTTCAGGCCTTCCTCTCAATTTCAAAACCAATTTGTATATCTTTGGATACGAATCCGGTGGCTGAATTGAACGTACATCTCTGTTACAGTTTCATCCCCGTTCCGCGCTCGTTCGTTACGCCAGGCCCCCCGCTCTTGCGCGAATTTTACGCGAAATTGGCATCGCTAGGATGCGATGGACGACTATCCTGCTTAATTGTTCAACGAAAATTGGTAATATTTCAACGGCAACGGGAAGTGTTTTGTAACGCGGTACGTATCACAATTTACCGTAAATTTTCGTCTATTTTGCGACCTGCTATTAATAATAATGATTTTACATCAGGCGATAAACTTTTGTTAGTCCTCTTTTGAAATATAGTTCAACTGCAAACTTGATATTATTTAATTCCTCTTCTACTAAATCTGAGTGCAAGAATTATTAATCTCGAAGTAACAGAAGATATTTTTTAGCTATATATTTGGGGCAGAATAGTGAACTATGGGTAGTGTCATTGAAGAGCAGTAAACAAAGGCATTTACAATTTTGACGAAAAACCCCTGGACAAAAAGAATTTTTCTTTTACGACGAAACGTGTCAAAGCGTGTATTGAATTGAACCGAGTACAATATTGAACATATGCTATAGACAGGTGACGTTCTTTTGTTTTTATTTTTTTTGTAAAGGTATTTTTTCTGAAAAATTGTACATTCTATTGTTAATTGCCGTTGAATGACATATTCTTCTCTACGGTCGCACAATGGAATCATAGTTCCATAGTTGATAATCTGCGAAATACTTGGTTATTGATTACTTTGTTATTAACATCTAACTTCTAATCTATTTCTATATCCTTTATTTTATTCTTCTATTTTACTATTTTATCTCATCTTTTTATCCTCAAATACGCGTCGTTTGTTAAATAACCCCGGTACAATCAGAAAATTGATTTTCCAAGGATCTTGCGTATCCACGTAGCCTTTATTGTTCTCTCGGTTCTAGCCGGGGGAACAGAGACATCTTCGTCGAGGTCTATTAACTCCTTCGTGTTCGCGAGCAAGAAGCACGGGCAAGAGCGACGTCATTAAAGTCAAATTTAGAAGCGTAAGCTTTCTTTTTACCCTCGCCGAGGGCGAAAGAACGTTCGAGCGGTAAGGTTTTCGGCGGAAAAAGGGGTTAGTCTGGCTCTCTTCTTTTCGGGCAAACAGCATACTTGCTAGGAAATCGTAGACCACGCTTGATGCATCCTGTCCATATAACACATCTACTCTGTGCAGATTTGGAACACTGCATGTGTGTGTGTGTGTGTGTGTGTGCAAGGATCACCACGCAAACACACGGAGCTGAAACACAAGGATCTGGTCCTTGCAGGTGAAAGCAAGAAGTACGGTGCACGTCAACTTCTTTCTTTTTATGGCTCCTCGAGGTTAGACTCATTACGGAACGTTACGTGCGCAAACCCGGAATGCGGTCTGAATGTATATCCTTCGACAATCGTTTCATTTCGTCCATGTTGATAACGGAAAATATAAAAAGAAAATATATAAATATATTTCTCCGCGAACTATACTCGTTCCTTGAAGATTTTAGTCCGTCAAATACAATCTGAAGTTATTTTTTCATCGATATTTCTAGTTTTTTTAAGAAAAATAAGAGTTATCAAATTTAAAGACTTTTATGTTAAATTATTCTACGATGAATTGTGAAATAGTTTATTTTTCCTTCCTTTCTGTTTTAATCTTGAATATTTGTTAAAACAAGTTGTTTATTTGAAAAATGTACACCACGTTTGCGTTTTAAAGTACGTTGTTGATTTCTGAAAATAAAATCAAAAGTCTCTGTCAAAGAGCCCAATGAAATTCTCATTACGTTATTTCTGTCGTTTCGTCGTACTGGTTGCGCAACAAAGGATATCAATTTTCGACTTTACTTGTCCCTCTGCCTTTCGTTCCATCGTTTTCCCAGGCTTCTCTGATCGACCGTATTTAAGCATCGAGCCGAACAACAAGAAACGAGCCACGGAGCTTTCCTCATTACGAGACGGACAGTTTCGGTCTCGTCTTTTCTTTCTTTAAGGCCATGGGTTTTGATTGAACGAAGGCAAAAGGCAGCCCCGACTCTGGCAGGAAGCCCTTGTTTCATCGTTGCCTCAATTATTCTATCCCCACGTTTTTCTTTCTCTACCTTTTCTTCCCCGAAGGCCGATCTCGCCGGGGTCTCGCCGACGTCCGGTAGCACTTACATCCCTCCCTGATGCGGTTATAATTCAATAATTTCCGCTTCGAGTAGTAGAACAACTAATTTTCAAAAATAACAAATAATTCTACATTTGGAAATTGATCACAGGAGGCGTTTATATTGTTATTAAAAAAGCAAATAAAATTGATAAATTTCATAAAGTTTAATGTAATTTGAAACTATATCTTACGTTTATTTTACTATTACTTTTGATTTGTTATGATGCACGATATTCTTTGAAAATGATTGTTACAAGTTTTTAACCCTTTGCATTCAGAAATTTTTCAAATTATTTACCAATAACTTAAAAATATTTAAATTATATTTCAATTTTCATATCCCCTCAGAGGGGACAATCGAATGGAAAGGGTTCATTTCTTTTTAAACTAATCATAAGTTTCGTTGACTGTTAAGAAAGCTTCAGAAGAATTTTACATTGAACTATGAACAGATAGCTTTTCGTAAAATTATACTCAAAAAGGAACGCATAAATTGTTAACATCTGGAAAATTCATTGCGTTCCACGGAGCATCGAAGGCAGTATTTTAGACACGCGAGTGCCCTGTTCAAAATTCATTTTAAAAGCATCGTTCTGCGGATGTTGCGCAAGCAGTGGTTTACGTAACCGAGTCAAAACGGAAGTGCGAACGTAGAAATGATATTGTTGCATAAACGGGGAACGGTTGAGCTCGCAACACCCGACTGGAGGGACTTTTCTAAGGATTCGCCGAGAGGAACGCAATTAAAGTTAAACGCTGCCCCGGCTACAACCATCTCTTTTCCTTTCGACATTTCTGTTTCTCTTCAGACAGAACCGGCAGTCTATAAGCGAGAGGTTTCCCTGGTTCTCCCGTTGGGGTCGGTCGGAGGGGTTAGAGCAAAAGCGAATTCTCGTTCAAAGGAGCATTAATTCACGAGCGTCTCGCTGGATGCGAGATCAAACACTTTCGTCAATTAGCTCACGGTTCTTGCATGCGCATAATTGGCCTGGCGACCGGCCAACATCGAGGGATATCGATAGCACCGTGTCGAGAGGGGGTCATATTTTTGCTTCTAATTTTTCGTCGAACCGTCTGGAATAGCGGTATTTGCATAACTCGAGCAGAATTTTAATAACATCAACGATTTCCTGCTACGTCTATCTTGCAAGAACACTTGATGTATCTATTTATTTATTTACAATATATCTTGTAGAATTATGATTCAGCAGCTCTTTTATAACACGATTTAATAAACTTGAACAACCCTCAAGTACTAATGAATGTTTTCATTACAATATTCTGGTTTCTCTTAACACGATTTAAGTACAAAACAGAATGAATTAATTATGTTATAGGAAGATTGATTGTATAGTGTAATAATAATTATTCGCATTGGAATTTTTTAACAAAGGTAACATTAGGATCAGTTTCTTCTATGTACGTAAATGATCTTTCTATTATTCTGTAATATTGAGTTAAATTACAGTAAATTTTCCTATATATGGTCACAGTTCTGAAACGGCTAAGGTTAATATCAGTCGACAAAGAATTTTTTTTCGTGAAACCCTTAAAGTCGCTTGAAAGTATACAAATAAATGCAAGCTCAGAATAAGTGGAAAACCCGGGGACCGAAAAACGCGGAGCTGGACCACCATCGTCATTCCTTTTCCGCTGCGGAGAAACGGAAATCTCGACGTTTAATTCACGTTTAATGTGTGCTGCCCGACCGGACCTACTTTTTTTTTTACATGCTTCCCCTTCTCACTCCGGGTGGTATAATTAACCCGCCTCTGAAAACGGCCTGCAGAGACCAAGCGCATTTTCGAAGGGACTCTAGCGTGGTGAAAATTCCAACTCGTCTGTACTCCCCCTCCCCGCGTTCGTGCACACACGCACATTCTTCCCTCTATTTTTCATTCTCCTTTTTCCTCGTTTTATTCCCGGACGAATGTACGGACATAAAATTAAGTATGTACCGTATTCGAGAACAGTTAACCGTGCCGCCGTCTCTTCTCTTGTTTGCGTGAAAATTTTTTGTTCGATTCCCTCTACCCTTTGCCGTTTTCATTCGTTCGTCGAGACGTTTAAAAAAAGAGCCCGTTGAAAAAGCCCGGCTAATGGTTGAACGTGTCATGAAATTGATATGAAATAACTTTCACCTGCCGGTTACGCTCGATCAATTAAGATTCAGATTAGATGCATCGCCGGTGAATAAAATATTACGTTAAGGAGGTAGGTAGGTTCAACGATAAGAAATACCTTGAAGTTTTAATTAGAATCGTGATTAAAGACATGAGGTGGTTAGAAATATGAAAGGTCAGCCATTAATTCTGCATTGCTGCTTTAAACACCAGGTATATCATTGATTTTGAAGCACTTGCACAGTGATACATTAGAATTGTAATTACAGACTGTCGTTATTGCTATGATTGTAAGACTATTGACACGAAAATTAAGAATTTCTCTAGTTTGTTGATGTTAAATGATCCTAAGACAAATTTAAGATAAAAGTACAAAAGGAATTCAAATATAAGTAAACGCAAAGCAAATAATAGCCAACCAAAAAATCCTTTCGGATTAAATTGTAACTTTTATTCTATTATTGTTCATTGTATTTTGAGATAAATTCAATTGCCTTTTACTTTGAATTAAAATTGTGGCAATTTCAATTATTAGAATTAGAATCAGTTAAGAAGGACCAGCTGAGTGCCACAAACGAATAGATAACATTTTTTCGAGCAAAACTTTAACCGTATTCGAGTTGGAAGTAGCGTAGCTTGATCTTGGATAAAGCCGACAGAGAGAACGCAGTAGTCTCTCCCAGTTGTTGTTGTTACTTTTGCCCGAAGGATAGAAATCGGACGACACCGAAGAAAGCAACGCAGTTGTGTAAAAGCTGAAAACTACGAACCCGTAGTAGTCGAAACGAGCGAATGGGGTTGACGAAGTTGAAAAGGGCGGTGAAAAAGAAGAGAGGGGAGGGGAGGGGACGGTGAGATGCCATCGGTGTCTCGTTCTTCTGTTTCTGTTTCGCGGAAGGAGCAACGGCTATCAAATATTTGCAGCGTCTCTAACCCACAATGCCTCGCTCGATAAACCCGAAAGTTTGGTTACCGTTGCCAGTTATTCCTTCGTCGCCTCCTCTGTCGAAGTCATCCCCCCTTCCATTCCCCTTCTGTCGGATTCCTTCTGCCGAGGCGTTTTAACTTACAGCCGACCGGGAGAAATCTTTTCTTGCCTTTCGTCGAATTTACGGCAATTGAATGTGCTCGATCGGCGAAAAATGTTGCGCAGACCTTCGCTTCTAGAGGCCATTCAATACCGGAAAATTGACGTAATAATTTGGAACAACTGCCTGTCAGATGTGATCAAAGAACACCATGTAATTTTAACATTCATGCGGACGTAGATAGATTTTCTTCGACTCAGAAATCAATATCCTTTCGCTCGTTTCTTTCATTAATTTTTTACAAATTTTCGGTATCCTTGTATAGACTTTTTAATTTATTTTTGTGGCAATGTTTGTCTCATCGGAGTCAGTTAGCTTCCGAGTTAATCCAAAGCGATAGTGTAAATTGTCATAAAATTTTACTTGTATTACAAAATTTAAGCTCTGTCCTTATCGCTAAATAATCAGATTTATATAAAAATGTACAAACGTCGGGAGTAATCAAGTTACCTACATAAAGTTGGTTGGAGATCATACGTTTTATATTACACCGGTCGGCAACTGTACGAACGGAGCTGAAAACTTTTTCATCGCGATTCCGTGCTTGGCAATCAAGAGAGAACGCATAAACGCGGAATTTTCCCTCATCAAATTTTAATGGCGGCCTTATTTCCGGCCTCCCGGATCCTTCCAATTTATAAGTTTGCGCTAGGAGATGACGGTAACAGCTGAACAGAAGTGTCTTTTAAATCTTGCAGAGGCAACATGAGTTAAAAACAAGCCCATTTGATGTAACAAATAGACCACGAATATTTACAACACTCAATTCTAATATTACACTATTTTGCAATCCTAATATCGTGATATAAGTTACCAGTGATTTTGGTACGAATTCATAAAAAAACCTTTTCCTTATTGCTAACAATATTGCCATCAAAAGTCTCCACCCCCGAAACGACCTTACTTTGTAGAATTCTTATCGCTAGACGATTCGTCCCTTCGCAAATTTTCCAGCCACGGAACAAATCCGGACAATAAAGCTCAGAATGAATCGTAAATCCGACAACGGATGGACGTCTGTCCTGACTGGCCAGGACGAAAGAAATCATCGCGGAATTCGGTGAAATAAGCGGAAGCGTGGGGCGCGAGCGTTCCTTCGGGTGATTTGCAACTTCTTTATCGCAGTTTTGCGACGTTTGTGGACCATACCGGTAGATGGTGGAGGGGGGGCGAGAGAGGGTAAGACAGATGATTCAACGTAGCCCAGATGCATCCTGGCGATCGTCCAAATCGCTTCCTCGGCCCGGCCGGTCGTATACCCGGGCTCGGACCGCGAATTTCGCAAGGATTGTTTGCACTGCCAAGGAGGACCTTAGACGACGCGCGGGACGACCGGGAAAACATTTCCTCCTCCCCCGGTTGCTATTCTCTCGCTTGAAACAATAAACGCTCGGTCCAATCGAGCGTAGAAGATAACGAGCGAGAGAAACGGCCGAGGGAAAAGGGAGAGAGGCCGACGTCGGAAAGAGTTGTTTGTTAGATGGTCGACGATCCCGTTGAATTGCGAGAATTGCGAAGTTTCCTCAGCGCCGAAAGATTCCCCTAATAGATCTTAATAATATACTTCCTGTAACTAGTTCCCTCCGGGTCCCTTCCGCGACGACAAAGGAATATTAAATTCTTAAAAATTACGGAAACTTCACTCGCCACTCTCCGTTATAAGCACTTAATTGAATTGTATTTAATAAGAGGAGCGTCGATAAGCGAGGAACGTTATCTTTGCTCTTAATTTCGTTTCAGTTTTCATCTTCGAATAGTTTGGCAAAAGTTCGGCCCCATGCTGCCCTCGAAGTTTGGACGAAGTATCTTCGCGATGGTGTATTGTTACATTGCCTTCTGCACTTTTGAAGAAACATTTTCTGCCACGCTGTGTGTTTCGATAAGATCCCGAGGAAAATTAAATTGGTTCAGATAAAATGTTCCGTACTTCGTAACTTTGATTTTGTAAACCAAACTTGGGGAAAAAGGGAGAATTTCGAGCCGTTATTAATATTGCTGTACCGTTGCTTTTGTATGCAACTCAAAGTATAATGACCACCATTTTATATCTTATAATTTTCTTAACGCAAAAATACGAAAAATCTACTGATACTTTGATTAAGTTTAAAGATTCAAAAATGTTCAGAAAGGAAATAGAGTGAAAAATGAAATTTAAATTGTCACTGTCTCAACGATCTCTCATCTAAAGGTGAAATATCGTCTAAGAGAATAGATAAAACGCTCTCTCCCGCTTTCTGCTTTTTCTCCGTTTCTCTCTCGAACGTCGCGATAAAACCGCGTTGCAGTAAAACGCAAGGGCGATTAAATTGCAGACTAGGTTACGCGTTGCGTTGACGTTTATTAATACCGCAGTCGCCCTCCCCCCGGGGTTCGTCAGCAAATTTTCCCACGTAGGGCGCGACGAAGTCGAGGGAAAAGTAAAGCGAAGGGTAGGCGGGAAGAAAAAGCGCGAAATTACGAGATGCCTGTGTGCCAGACCGGATGACAAACGATTCCAGGCAAGAGACGCGGAATACGCTTTCCGGTTTCAGGATCACTGGCGGGCTCGCATTTACCACGCTTCGACTAACTTGCCTTCCACCTCATCAATCTTAGGCCACTTGGGTAGCACTGGCAATTACAATATCGGCTTGCTCGACGAGAGTTTGAGGTTGCGGCCGAAAGGGGTGGTTCTTGGCACGCTAACCCGAGCCAAAGCTTCTGGCTCAGCACGGCGGTGCCCCACCTGCCTAGAGAACATGTCCCACCTGTTGCGAGCGATCAGTCACTTGAGCCGTGGATTTGTTTAAATCTTGATAACGTGGACCTCGTATCAAACTAATTTCAATTCTCCGAAGAACCGGCAAGGAATATCGCGGCCTTTTCGACGGATTAACGGACACTGGCTTGATCGAGTGGATTATAAATGTCGATATTCGATAATTTCCTGTCGAATTGCGCGGGAGCGATATCGATATTTTTTCTTCCCACAGGACGCATCACTGATATAATTGCGCGCGATTCTGATTATTATATTCCCTTTAATTGCATCGATTTTCGGCTGATTCGTTTGGAGATACGAAACGGTGTATTATTTATAGAGTAGTCGCTATAAAGTTAGAGAAAAATAGATCGTAAATCTGTTATCTACTTATGCTATGTTTTATTAGTATAGTTTCTGAGAAAACTAATTTATAATTTTTTAAAGTAAAAAATTAATAATTTATCTAATAATCTAGTAACAACAAAACTTCGTTGCTTTCACAACTTAATTACATAAACCCTTTGCTACCTGCCTTTGAGGTTTTTAATTTTGTCCATACCCGGTGTGTATATCATCTTTTCATGAATAATTATAGTTTTGTTTTTTGTATTTAATAAATTCCTGATGATATTCTACGCTTAAAATCGAATCGACAAAATTGTAAGGGTATTAAACGATAAAACGAATCGTGACGAACGATAAAGGTTTCATTGACCCAGATCGTCGAGTAAAAATGGAACGATTTCGAGTGCTCGCCGCGAGACACGGAAATCTTTTTGGTCGTAGAAAAACCGAATGGTTTAAAGGGTTAATTGTACGAAGCAAGATCTCGTCTCGTTCGTGTTTTACAGGGACTCTTATCCAGAGCTTCGAGGCGGAAGATGACCGTTGGAATTTATGGGGTCGTTAAAGCATCCCCTTTGGTCTCGTAAGCCTCTACCCTATCGTTCTCTTCTCTTTTCTCCTTCCTTTTTTTTTTTTATGATACCTACGTTAACACGTTCACCAACACACGGATCGTTTTATCATATCATGCGAAACTATTCGCGAAATTCCACAAATCTCTGCGCGTTTCAGTTAACGAAATTGAATTACGACCTTTTAACGCGTAAAGCATCCCCTCGCATTATTTATTCAAACAGAAATTGCCCCACTTGACCGTTTTCATATTTAATCGTTGAGGGCATACCTGTTCCCATATGTAATAAATTGTTTAGGCGCAAAGACCTCAAAGTGTATACTTTTTGAAACTGAAATTTTATCGTAAAACATGGTGGATGTTCGTGCAAAGGAAGAGGAAATTTTTCGAAAAGGGAATGAATATATATCATAAAAATTAAGTTTAGATTTGTTAATTTAAAACCTGAAGCAAGTAGTTATGATTTGTTTGGTAATTTTAGTGTGAAATCTAACAAACGTTTTGTGTCTTTCGAACAACACGGAACAACACAGAGTATGGTTTTTTGGAAAATTCCAGGGAACTGTCGAACACTGGCAAGGCTTCTGAAAACTCAGATGTGAATATAATCAACTATGTACAAGTTCCTCCATTCTCGATACGTATAGACTAGTTTGCACTGGCAACAATCTACTCGAGTTTAGTTCGGGCAACCATTCCCGCGTCCGGTTTGTACCCTGGGTGCCAATTAGTTACCGGCATTACCAACGGTTTCCTCCTAATTAACAAAGTTTCGTTTATCGGCGATGAAGAGAAGAGGAACAGATGAGAAGACTGCAAAACGCTTAGTCCCCTACGAAACGATAACATTTAACTTGGCGCAATTAGTCACATCGAAATCTAGTTAACGTTTAATCGGACGATTATCGATCACGAAGTAATCCCTATAATTGCCAACGCTTGAATTTAAACATAAATGAAGAAATAAAAATTGAACACACTTGCTGGCTTTAATTTTTTATCAAATTAAATTAATTTTCGCTTTTTTTTTTTAAATTAATTTAAACGAAAGAAAAATTCGATTGATTCAAAAATAGGGTAGTGAAAATAACAATGTTCGAGTTTAATTTAAGCGAAATAAGAATTATTGTATTTCTCGTAGATTACTATCTTTTTCCCCCGTTATTCTAGTTAAAAGGAAGCCGGGGTTAATTTCAACGTTCTCGCGGAATCTTGTATCTTCGTTTATTTAATATTCGCTAACTGGCTGCAAATTGGGGCGAGTTTCCCTCATATTACACAGCGGCAGTAATCAAATTTTAATAAAAGTATGTCTCTAATAAAGACTTCAGTTTTATCCGGGTGTAATTAAATCTATCCAGCCCCATGGCCGAATCTAGACACAGGGGGAACTTTATTGAAAGTTGTGCCTTCGGCGAGCCCCGTGTAGGTTCTCGTTTATTTTCACGAAATACCAGCTTTGTAATCTTCCGCGTGTGTCAGTCCACGGTAACAGAGTTATTTAACCGGTAACGTATCGCATTACTAATTGAAGCGTTAATAATTGCCGCTTCACAGAGCCTGACTGGACCGATCCCGGCGTGCACGACATACGAAGTTTAATTGAATTCCGTGAAATTCCTATTAGCCTCGTTCCGCGTAAAATGCGCTGATCAATCTGCCGACGAGTCGGGGATAATTAAGTTTAACGAAAAGTCTGCTTTCACGGGAGGGGGAGGGAGGGCGCGCGGATGGTGGGAGGCCAGGGTGGCGCACCTTTAATGGCGGCGGTTACCTGCAGCCTCGATAATCAACTGCGATGCCGAACTCCGACAAGTTTGACAAAACCTGCTCCTCTAAGAAGTAACACGATTACAAAGTTTATCGCTCATTTACTAGGTGGTCGCCGCCATGCTTTCGAACGACAAGAAGTGGCGGATTACCTGCTGATATTCGACAGCATAAAATTGCAGGGCTTGTTAATTGTATTTTGGTTAGAAAACTCGGATGTGACGTAAACTTTGCACCGCTCGTTGTTTTAATAATTTCAGAAACTTTTGTCCTATGATTTTTTCAATTTGATTTTGTTTTGAATCGAATACTGGTAACTGATCGATCAATTAATTACTGTAATTTAATTTTTCAAACAGTTCGCACAGTCCGTAAGCATAATCGGGAAAAGCTTCGGATTTGCAGGAATTTTCAACGCTCATCAACGACGTTGTCGGATCTTAGCTGTGCTTATACTACTTAAAAAGTAGTTCCTGCCGTCGTTCTTTTTTTACGACGTCGTATTTTGCGTTCTTATGACACAGCGATAGGCGGTCCAGGTACTTTTAGAATGTAGCGAGGAACAAAGTATCGGCCGTTCCTTTTATCCGGCAATAAAACAATATCACGTTTAAAAGAACAAATAAATTTATAGCCAATCCCGGCGACGTCCACGCACGAATTCCCGTATATCCTTTGAAGGATCTGAAGCGATCTGAAGTTCCGTGTGATGTTCGACAGGGGACACGACGAATTGGAAGTCGCTTGACGAACACGTAACATAAAGTTGTAAAATTCAACTTACGACGTGTCGTAATGCCACTTTCTTCGTCGACTCTCTTCGTTTTATAATTGAAGTTATTTCTCTCGAGGATAAAAATTGAACCTGTCATAGAAGGAACCGAGTAGAATGGATCTAACAGTATCTCGGCACCTATAATCTCTTAGGTATCTATTAAATTTCCCGAAATTTAAACATTTATTCTACTGGAGTTGTCCTTAAAGATTTATGCACGAAAAAGTGGGGATGTCGGTTTAATTTTGGGAAGTGTGTTATCGCGACCGGTATCTTGATGACGCTATAATAGTATATCACCCAATCCTGAAACTTTCTACATATTTTAGTACCAATTTCAGAATTGGCCACACCGATCGAGCGATAAATACCACCGTATAATTATTATTACCTGTCGTAGCCCTTGCTAAACATCTGATGCTCGAGAACAGACAATCGATGCGGTCAGTTCGAAACGATCACGATATCTGTTTGGAAAACCAGGTCGATCCGATTTGTTTCTATTCTCCTCGGCCCGTGTTATGTCGTTCTTCGATGAAATATATTGGTTCACCCGACGGAACCGAGAATTCTTACGTCTCGTTTATTTCAACACAGAACAAAGTGATACGAAAATCTATATTTGCCCTTGACAGAATCGTGGAACGTGGAAAGGAAAACGTTGACGCAATAAGAAACAATTCGTTTCGTTATAATCCGTTTCTCGAAGCCGGTGGTAAACTAAATCTATAACTCGTTTCACCCTCGCGCCCTGCCCCCTTTTCCCTCGACCTCAGCAGTACGGACCCTCCTGTATTCGCCTCTTTTCTACGGCAAAACCATGGGTTATTGGTAGCGTGCCGGTATCTCGACACGAGCTACAACCATCGTTGCTCTAGCCTGGTGATATACAGCATAAAACCGCGAGAGAAATACTATCTTCATTGTCTAAATGGCTGCCGATAAAGCGAGCCGAGTTTACTGCGGACGAGATTGTATTTATCATCCGGCAATGCTAGCCAACAACGCACACGTTATGTACCTTACCATCCAAGTTATCTAAGATACGTTTGTCTATCTACGAAGAAAAATGGATCGTGCCTTTTTAGATCGTTGAAACAAAATAAAGGGAAGATTCACGAGCCACTCTAATAATATATCTGACAGAGACGCATGGTATGCAGGGACCATAACAATAATCGTATAATTTTCGAGTGAGAAGAAAAAGATCTGGCGAAAAAGAAAGCTGCCTAAGTAATAGAGGAAAACGTGCTAAATTCGTAAGATTCGTGAAAATTTATCGCGGGAACCAAAGAAAGTAGGTAATTTGTATTTAACATTCGTAACGACCAACTGACTGATTACTTCAAACAAATATGAATTGTTAAAGAAGTAAGTTAATTCGGTAATGAAAGGGCTCGAAGCGCAGCGTTTTTCCTTAATAATTCAAAAACGAAGTCCCATCCGACATTTTTGCAAATAAAATTGTTGTTCAGAATCGTCTCAGCTACTCCCCCATTTCCGGTTCTTACATTATTTCTGGGACACCATGTATTTAAAGGGAACGGCCGGTGAGTGTGGCTCCATTTTCCACTCTTTCCGTGGGAAAGGGTGTGGTCACGTGCCGAGGAAAATGCCGGGCACAACCTTCCATCCTCGACCTAAGAAGGATCCTGTGCTTGGTCAAGCACGAGCGAACTTTACATTACACGTACGGGGAATAGATCTGCAAGCTCTATTAAATCGTGATTCGTGGCCGGGTTTCGACCCGACAACACGACCCTTTTCTCATAAAAATTGCCCCGTTCCATTTACTAACAGCCGACGCGTGAAACGTAAATCTTGAAATATATATCTGGCGTAACAGCTACGAATCGTTCGCCAAATCGGCCAACTTTGTCGCTATCGATTGTATCTCGCACCGCCAATATTGACTTTCAATTACCGTTTCCCACGCCTCGGAATAGCGGCCAGATTATGCAGGCCTGGATCTGATCCAAACGCGAGAAACTCGGTCAAGGGATAATTTTCTGACCCTATTGGAAACTCAAGATCACGCCACCTAAACGGACCGATGTTTTCAACGAAAACAGTCGACTGAGTACGCTGATTCGTAACCGGAAGGTTTGCGTTCCGATCGGTCCCGGCTAATTATATTCGACCATTAATCATAACAAAAGTTCGCATAATGTCCACGTGTTGCGTTTCTGATGTAAACGCGTTTCCAAATAACGGCCCGCTACGTCGCGGTGTCATTTCGGTCGACGAGTGTGCTCGTTACGCTTCCACGGGAAAACGAAAAGTCGATAATGCATCTGCTTTAGGAGATGTACACGCTTGTCACGTGTTGCGAATATATGTTCGGCAAATGTTAAACTATATGAGTTCGTTCTAGCGAATAACCCTTAACAAGCTGTTGAACACAGCGGTGAACCAATTACACGTTGACAGTGAGTGTCTTTTTCTTAAGTTGTGTGTAAATCTCAGCTTTCAATTATGGATAATATTTGTAATATACTCAATCGCTATTGAAATGAAAAAGATCTTACAATTTTTAAATGATATAAAAATGAACGCCAATTACACATTCTATCTTCTAAGATAACCTGCCTCACCAGGAGGCTGTAAATAATGTTACCTGCAACTATAGTGCAAAACTAATGTCTTTTCTCTTCCCTGTGACACTTCCATCTCCACGTGCAAGTAAGTACATTATTGTGCTCATGGTCGGAAGATGAAGACACCGTAAGATCACCAGGCGACGGTGTACGAACATAACACGGTCTGCTCATCATTCTTTTAACGTATTCCGCGTTCGTCGCGGTGTACAGGCCACGAGGGGTCCACGCCATCGTGTCGCCAAGGGTCTGAGGAAACTTCTAGGGTACGAAGCAAGGAGCAATACCATCGCGACTGTTGCACGATGTTCTCGCCGTAGATCTCGTCTTCGGCGTCACACATGTACCGGCTGTACACGTACAAACACGGGGGCGCCCGTTTATACGTACACGCCGCCATACGAACACCCGTCTCCATGGAGTTTGGTCCGTCTCTATTCGTGTTTACTCTTACCCTGGCCTGTTCTCATCTTCAACCGTCTGCAGGTTCTCTCTATCCCTCATATCTATCGTCTCTTCTCTCCCTTTTTCTCCTTCCGTGCCGTTCCCTCATGGAGAGCCCGAACCAGACCAAAGAGACGGAGTCACGTCTCCAGACCAGAGTTGTTCTAATTAAATTACTTAAGCGTACGTGTATCCAGGAATGGTTTCGGCCTGGATGCTCCTACATAGAGCCAGAAACATTCGAAGGGACGTCTGGTCGCTGTGTAAAGTGTTTCATTCGGGCTTCACGAGTCAATCCATCTTCGGGCCGTGCCACGTTTGTCGATTCCCTCTGCGAGACAATTTTTTGCACTGGAGATTTCGTGGCTATCAAAATAATTCATTTCAAAGACAGTAGGGTACGTTTAGGGGGTTTAAGATTCTTCAACACACGTGTGGGATTTTTGTCCTTGTTCTTAATACCTCCTGGCAAGGGAAACCCCGAACGATGTAGAATAAAAGACTCAGAAGTTAGATTAACTGGATTATATATTTAACAATTATTTTACGATACACGGTTCTCGAATGCTGGGCAATGACTTTTGTCGACGTCGTTTTCGCATTTCGTTTCGTTTCCATTTTACATCGTTGCTATTACCTCACACACACACACACACACACACAGTCATTTCACTCTGCACATACATATTTGTGAATAAGTGGAACCAGAGTCCCAACCTTGATTTCATAACTTTGATTTTTCGTAATTTTTGATATCAAAGAAGTTCGTAAAGTGGCAAGAGTCGATCCTTCTTGGATCCTTCTTTAAGGGATACTCATCGACTGGAGGATCTTCAATCTCCCCCCAAAAATGTGCTGGAAGGTAAACGGCCACCTTCTTATCATTCGGAAACAAGGATCCTTATGCTGTTTACGGTTTAATGAAAATTCAACGTTCCCGCTGGTTGCATCTGCCGACGTAGTTTCATAAGCTTCCGGCCGTTCGAGGTAAAGGGATTTTTGCTGAAGAAAAGGAAAAAAATGAAGTAACCTAATATCCGCCACCCTGGAACTCGCTTACCAACAGAGAGTGTCTCGGGCAGTCTTATCATACTTGCTGTTTTTCTTCTTCTTTGTCTACGTCGTCGATGTCATGGCGACAGGTGGAGGGTTACAGTCACGGGGGTTTATTCGTATCCCTTACCTGCTCTCTTTTTTATCCATGAAAGATCTATCAAGATCCATTACCGGAAAGACGAATGAACAGTGAAATCATGAGACATTGTTTAGAGGCTGACGCAGTGATAGTTCAGTTTTTTAACCCTGATTTATCGCAAGCCAATGTCGAGTAAATGACTTTGGATTAAGTAGGAATTAATAATATAACAAATTAGTATAAATCGGTTGCAGACCCAATAAATTATAAACAAATTACTGTTTTAATTCAGGTCCTCAATTAACCTGATTTGTTTAAAAACCCGCAGCTTTAGTGTTCTATTATCACCCTCAAAATTCAATCAAATTTGTCTGCAAGTGTATCAGAGGACTGTGTAACGAGGACCAGAAATTTCGATTTCACTTTGCTCAATACGTGCCTCGATTTCCCTCTTGCGTAAACACGTTTCCCCGTCGTTGCGACGTTAAACACATACTGTAAACGTACAATGTTCTCGTTCAATGTCCCGAACAGATAACGGGGAAAACACTTAGCATTTGTTACCGGGGGTAATGGCGGTTCGCACTAGATATTTGCCAAAAGTCGACTTGGTTTATTCGGAATTGGACACAGATTTGAGTAATTTCTAAATAAAAACATTAGAAATTACAGACATAATTTTGCAAGATCGAAGAAACGTGTAACTAACATTTATAAAAAATGCTTAATTATTTATTTAATTGTGTGATTTTATATGGGAAGCATCTGAAATATAACATAGCATCATGAATAATGATTGCTGTGTTTTTTTTCACCAGAAGCAAAGACGATAGAGTTTTCCAGAGGATTTGATATTTGTGTTTTAAATGATGAATTATGAAGCTTTTCGTTGACAATAGGACTGAAAAACTGTCAAATAGTTGGACGTGGTCGTTAACTTTATGATTCAGAAATTGGCCCGAGCAACGTCTAGATGTCTCGTGAGCCGAAGCGAGCTAGCATCGGTGTAAGTACCTTCGCCGCGAACGTGCAGCCAATTACCGGTACTCGGGCATGAAATAACTGCATTATCTCTGTGGAAGCGGCTGCTACCACCCTTCCGGTGCCGTTACTGCCAAAGTACACGGACCTACGCCCAGCCTTCTCTCCCGGTCCTGTCGTCCATTCTGCTTCCAGCTTCGGCGGTCCCTTCGATTTCTCGCTCCCTTCTCGAACTCCGCTGAAATTATGTTGCCTGAAATTTCGATAAAACGGGATTCGGCTCGAGCCGGCATTAGATTGAATTTGTCGAGTTATAGTCCTCGACGACGGAAAGAAACTTTTCGGACGGAAACGGTTGGCTCAGGGATTCCGAGGCAACCGTACGTTTGCCCGTTTCTGCCCCGGCGACTTGCACGCGTTCTCCACCAAATTATTCTTCGTCTTCTGCCGCGGTAACCTCTTCCCGCTCTTTTATCCTTATCGGTCTCTTTGTTCTCCGGCTACCTCCGAGCCGGATAAAAATCTCTTCCCAAAGGGATTTTCTGACGTACTATCGATGGAACTCGCTTGATCTCTTTGCTTACGACAGTCCTTCCAAATCGTCGCCAGCCAAGTTCATAAAAACGATGGAGATTAAGGCAGATTCGTCGACGCTGGAAATCAGGTTAACAGCAGAGAAGCACCAGGTTCAGAATTTTCAGCGTTTCTGCTGTTTTATGGTATTGATGATGGACTTGCTGTTAGGGAACTTTATGTGATAGTTCTCCTACTCCTAAATTCGAATTTATTTTTCTTGTATTTTTTTGTATTTTTCAATTTATCGTATTTGTATTTAATCCATATTAATTTCTGCCCTTAATCCAAAGTCATTTCCTCAGCACTGGCTAGTGATAAGCCAAGGTTAAAAAACTAAGCTATCATTGCACTAATCTCTAAACAACGTATTCCAAGTAATAGCACTGTCTCATGATATGTAACAAAAATATTAAGAGGGGAGAATATATAATTCCTTAAGAGGATTAAGAATTTTACTTATAATTTGAAACAGTGGCATCTGTTCAAAATGCATTTACTTTTAATATACTTCTTCAATATATTTTAATACTTTAAATATTTTAAGCTAAAATGATGAATTTTCTGATTAAAAAATAAAAAGAAGAACTATGGTTTTTATTCGTTATGAATTAATATAATACTTGGTACTCCGAGACAATAATATTTTAAGAACGGCGTAGTGTTCTTTAAATTTCTTATAATTGTCATTTGGAGATCTTTCTCTTGGCGTAACGTCATGTTGAATTATCTTTTTGCCAGGAAAAATCACTGATTCTCTTGATGAATAATTGCGAAGGTGCAATTAAACGATGATAAAGACGAGCTACGGAAGCGATTAACGCGAGGGAGAAGTGTTAAATTCCGACGAATTGTTTCACGATTATTGCTCACTCGTGGCAAGTTTCACACGCCATTAGCTTTCCAATTGAATAGCGAACGAGTTCCTGCCACGAGGACACTCGTTAGACGTTATTATCTTACTAAAAAAAAAGAAAGAAAGGAAAAGGGAAAAGAGAAAAAGGTACACGAACGATAGGGGATAAAAAACAGTGAATAGGAAGGAAGGAAAAGAGCGAAACGCATTCCTCGCTCGTAAATGATGTCCAATAACTTTCGAACGAACGAAGGAACGAATGGTCGGTTCAGAGCAGAGGAAAGTAAATAAAAGGCCATTCCGATTGGGCGATCAATTACATCGAGTCTGCATTATTCATGGGGAGTTGGGGCAGGCCGCAGAAAGCTCTACTTCCTCTTCCCCTCATCTTTGAATCAAACTAACCGAAAGAAAAGGAAAGAGACCGGGCGAATGCGGACAAGAGAGACAGAAAATGTATATTTGCATCGGCAATCATGGCTATCATTCCGCAGATACTATTTCGAATAGTCGTTGCCTTTGTTCAGTGTAATTTGAAAAGTTAACCAGCAATCTGTTGAACTATTCTTAAAGCTATACAAAATGTGAACCTCGGGTGCCTTCTTACAAGCAAAACATTAGAAAGAGGGGATTCTCTACTACAATCTCAATCTTTATTTTAAAGATTTGATGGATACGAATTATTTATAATAATTGCTGAATCCTTGTAATATAAATACAACAAGTAAATACCAGCAATATAAGTTATAACCCAGTATTAGTAAATCCCAAGATAGCTTATTTGAATTAATTAAAATTAATTATTTCAAAGTTAAGGAATACAATTTCATAGAAACATAATTTTTTACTGATACATATTTACTTAGCACTGTATTAATAATTGATCATTTTTTCACGCATATACTTAAAAAATTTGGTATTCAATTGAACGTTAAATCTTCGTATAATTCGGTAGTTATTGTGAAAAGCTTCCATCTAATTCCAATACACAGTATTCTACCGTGAAGTATCGAAATTCCGACGTTTTTTTTTTAAACAGCTCGATATATACCTAATACATAGTTACGACGTCTTCGATATTATTCATCTTAGTTATTGAGCTGCGCTGTATTCTCCTTTCCCGGTTCTCTAGTTCCTCCGGATATTGTTCGTCGTCAATATTGGAATTCCACGTTATATCTTCGCGCCATCGTTCCACTTTATATAACATTCAAATAAGGAAATTATTGCTGCCACCGAACGACCACACTGAATAACATTGGAAATTCATAAGATTTAAAAAGCGTTAACCCAAATCATATTTCAAAGGGTCGTGCCTTAAATCAGATAAAATATTAATACGCCAATTTTTTAACACTTTTGCGGTCACACTCAACACGATACACGATAATATAAATTACTAGCACGTTAAAAAATGAAATTTTTAATACAGTGCTCTAGCGAGTAATTTGGATTTAGGTTCTTTTGGTTTTTATTTAGTTAAATTATATTCATAGTATCCATATCGATCACTGATGACCTTTTTGGTAATTAATATGTTAATCCTCGTCGTCAAATTTATTTCTTATCAAATCTGTTCAAAGTACTTTATAATTGTTTGATAAAATCTGATTTTTGTTGGATTAGAAAGTATTTCGTAATTAATGAATTACTATAAATGCAGCACAATATTTAAAGGTTAATGACTTTAATTGGCAATCTAATAATAAATTAGAAGAACTACTTTGTCGCTTGTTTTAATTAATTTCTTTAGGAATTAATCAAGTAAGATTCGTTGTTTCATAAATATTTAAGTATCTTCGGACATCATGGTGAGGCAACCACGTGAAAGTTGAGCCTGCGACAGAAAACTCATACCGTCCTGACTCGTTATTTCCGCTCAAACGGTTCACGAGCTCGCACGATAGTAATAACGCGATAATAACGATTTTCGAAATTCCTCTTGGCGAACAGCCCCGATGGCATTTCAATTCAGTTCATACATGTAAAACGAGACGGTTAACGGCGAAGGATACGATTCCGCGTCGACGAAAATTATTATACCGGCAGAAGAGGCAACGTGAAATTGAAGTCGAAATAACGTAGAAATCTCCATGCGGAGAATCTGTAGGGGTTGGACGACATCTTCATGCTCGGATGCACTTCCAGTACGGTCCGACGAATCGGTAGCATTCGACTGCCGCAAAAGCGAACCCGGTCCGAGTACGTCATCCGGTAATCAAAGTGGACTCGACCTCGTCCTCCAACGTGACGGATATATAAGTATATCAAAGCAGTGGTTTGGTCACCGTTTCAACTGCTTTTCGTTTCTCTCCCTCCTTCTTTTCCGGCTCTTTCACCGTTTCCCCTCTCTTTCACCGTGTTATTACGTTTCTCCACATCTTTGAAGGTGCCGTCGAGCAGAAATTATGAGTCCCCGTATACTATGGGTTCGTTCGACTACTTTCTGCTCGAATTAAGTACGGCCAAAGGATCGGCCGAGCGGTCGAACACCACTCCCTAGTTGACCCTACCGGCTAAAAGACCGACATCGGTGCTCTGACATTACATTCCTACGAGTTCTGTGTAGCACGCTCGAGAACTTCCTCTCTGTTTCAACGACCTCTCCATTTTGTAGAGGAATATACATACAGAGACGTGGCCACGAGAGCTGAAACAGGGACAGAGCAAGAGGGAACATTGCTTCTGATCATTTTAAAGAGCAATTCCTTTTGAAGTATGCATGAGTTGTACACGGTTAAAATCGTTGATGTGCAATCATTTTCTTTTGTGTAGTTTCTTTCCAGCTTATGCTCATTTTTTTAAATGTTCTGTTAATCTTTACAGATTTTTTATATTGTCATAGAATTAGTAGTACCATTTTTGAAATAATCGATTTTTTTAAAGAGAGAGCCCTGACTGTTAAATATATGAAGTGAAATTAAAAATGACATATTAATAATTATCATACACTTTACTTATTTCTATTAACGTCGAATTTTCTTAATTCAAATTTATGCAAACTTGTAGTTTACATGATGGAATTTCTGACTTTTACCATTTTATTAGAAGAATTGTATTTATTACACATTGCAAAATTACTTATCGTGTAGTTGTAATTAAAATTTAATAAACCAGATTAAAATTACAAGGACGTTACACTGACCATCAAAAATATTGTTAGTAAGTACGTGACTGTCACAGTAGCAGTATTTAATCCAACACGTCGAGCGAGCAAGTAGATACAGTCAATCATAACCAGTCAGACACAGCGCTCTGTCAGATTACTTACGCATCTTGACCGCTTTCATCATGTATGCTTGGCCTAAATTGTCCGGCTTTGTCGAAATTCGATCCTAATCACTAGTAACCGATACTAAAAATTTAATATGGTCGAAACTACTAAACAGCATTAATATTAACCCTTTCGAAATCTATACTAATTAATAATTAGTAATTATATATTATACTATATATTTCTGGACTTTGAAACCATAAGTTTACTTCATTCACTTCGTTACCACACCATCCTCAAGAACACTTGCATCACTCGGAGGCTGTATCCTCCAATACTGAGCCAACGTATCGTTTTTTGCTCGATACGTTCAGAAACGTGAAAAACGTGAAGACGCCTAACCGTTGATAATGGCTGTTTACGTCGTTACTCCTCGGGTATCCGCAGCACTCGGAAAGGACTCGATTCCGAGGGACGCGCTTTGCGGCATTGTCGCCAATTCGTCGAGGCGTGGCGAGGTTAGTTTAGTTGGAAACATGCCTGGGCGAGCATAGCAAACACGCGCAACTGACACTGGAGGGACGGCCTCACGACGGAGACGTACACCCGCCTACGTACAGGTATACGTGTCCGCGTGTACAAGTGTCCATCCACGACGGTATACGTCGTTGCGTACCAATACGTGCACGCTCGCATATGGAGGGTGCCGGAGGAACAGCGAAGAGGGGTCGAATATCTCGGAGACCGACGTGGACAAACAGACGTGCCGACGTCCACGGGGACACGGAAAACACGACGGCGTCCGCGTAGGCGGTGCCGTGAAACGAGAAATCCGCGTACACCCTCCGGCCAGGTTTTCGATTGTCCGATGGTCCGCAGCCTTCGCTCGTATCACGATGGAAATCGATCTGCCGGCACGAAAGCTATCGGAGGCATCACACAATCTCCCTGTGCTCCGCTCCTGCCCGCGTCATGGAAATACGATAGACTTTTCCTCCTCGAATCGACACGATACATTCGATACCCCCGATCACGTGCGTGTACTTTTGATACGCATAGCGGTATCGAATTGGAAGCGATCACTTGTTCCTAGGTGAAAGAAGAGATTTACACGCGCCACAGAACGGCTTTGCAACGAATTTGTTTGACATACGAAGCATTCTCCCTAGACTAGCGGATCGATGAAAGTCGATATTAAGCTGCCGACTAAATCGGTGAACTCTGCGTATACTGCTTCGAAACCTTTCCGATCTTATAATAAGAGAAAGTGGTAAAACATCATTCAACCATTTAAAATTGATGTACATGTAGCATTTAGTTAATCGCAAGCTACAAAGAAAAAACGTCACTAAATGGATTTGCAGTGAAGAATGAAATAATTAAAATATAGGATCGTAGAGTAAATGGAGAGAATTGTAGCTAACTGAATATTTTGACCAGTAGTTATTGACTGTTCCTTTACTCTCGGTCGTACATTTAAACATAGCATCTTGCTTCAATAATCACAAAGGTTTAAATAAGTTTCGTAAAAACACAGTTCATGGTCTTAAAGAAAAGTACTGGTTTCAAACACCTTAGGTCGTATCATTGTTATCAACGATGAGCATAAAATTGTTCCTGCAATAAAACGAATGACACGTGAAGTCGATCGTCAGTGATTGAACGGAACGAAATCGTGTTTTATCACTCTACAGCAATCGAATCGCTTCGCGATCTTCCCGTTTATTGCAAAATTCATGAATCATGTGCAGGAATTTTAACCCCGGTCGTCGCCCGGTGTCATAAATAATTTACTCCTATTGGGATAACGGATGCTCGTCGGTCGTAAAGGATGTCTGTGCCGCTTTGGTCGGTTTAAAAAGTATTGCATTTTCGAGAATTTATTTGTAAGCGATAAAGACATCTTCTTAGCGGCGCGCGCGATGCATCTTCATTAGAAGGTTGTACAAATCGATCACCGAAGGTCTCGATTTTATGATCGATCGTTACCGTTGTTGTTGTTGTTGTTGCTGTTATTATTACGGCGCCGCGGCGTAACCGACGCATCGGTGCGAGAGTCATCGGCGAGCGGAACGAAGCGATAAACGACAAGCGAGAGCCGTTTATGTCGTTCCTTTCGAGCGATTTCATGCGTTACGTGTTCCACCACCGTCGGCTTGATCTTACTTTTATGTCGTGCAATACGCTCACGTTTCACGGCACCTCGACGTATCAGCAGCGTCCCGACGCTCCGTTACGCGCCACGAGTCTCTCGCCGCTTCTCGATGCCCAACCTTGTTGTATTTGGACGACTGTTTCGCGTTGTAAATACGCCCTTAATTCGGATCCCCAACTGTCGGACAATGTGCCGCTTAATTGCGCGTGCATTCGTCTCAAAGACGAGGTCGTAAACTGTTTATACGCCGGATCGAAGTTAGGAAACCGTTCATTGATTTCTTAGTACCGGTATTGGTACATCGATTATTAACATAAAAGAGCTTTTCCGATACTTTTCGTACTTGCCTGTTAGAGAAATTGAAAGTTTTATGGCTGCAGATGGGCTGAGAAAAATAAAAGTTTTATGGCTACGTTGCGTTATATGAGAAATGATAGATTCCTATTAAAAGGTGTCTAAGTTTATCAAAAAGTAAATATTTTCGGAAATAGGAAAGTATTTCGAATTTAATTTTTAAAATTTAAGTAGGACATTCTTAAAACAAGAAACATAGTTATATTACGGTCTACACATTTTCATCAAGTTACTCACTGAAACAATAGTTTGTGAAACGTTGTACATTCACCTGCAAATTTCACTTCAACACGACGCTTATGACAATATTTTGATCTCTACGGAGAGTCTCACGACCTCCTTACAGACACCAATTTCGACTTCAGTAATTATAAGATAGATTTCGTAGCTGCGTTTCATGTTAATGGAATGAACGATGAATGCTTACGATACCTCGCCTGATTATTTTGCAAAAAGGCATCCTAACCCTTTATTAAAAAATAATAAGATTGCTTTCTTTGTGATATATATTTGATTCAAACTATTTATTTTAAAGAATAACAATTGTATTTTAATTAGGTTAATAATGAATAGTGAGCAGGTTAGTTTTTAATGTATAATAACCAAAACTACTGAAGGATAATTGACATAAGGTGAACGATAAAGGGAGACATCAAATTAAACATAATTCCTAATAATCTATATCTCGAGCAAACGATTCTATTCTCAAAGGTTCGCTAATGGAGTAATTTATTAATTCCAGTTGTGCTTTTCATTTCTTTTTTTAATTAGTCAATTATATGATATTCAGGGAGTAAATGAATCTACGTATTCAGGTTTTCGATTATTTTTCGTGATTTTCCATACAATAATAAGCAAGGAAACAACGTTAGCGGACGTTATTATAGAAGTTCCGTAAGAGTAGGAGGATTCGTCAAAATTGTTTATTCAGAAATTCCGGGGATTACGGCGAAATTGAGAAATTCGGTTGCACTTTACACAATTTCTCATCTCGTCGTGGAAAAAGGCCAGCGGCATCGCACGGAATGCCGGAACCGAAACGCCCACCGAGTTCTCTTGCGTCCCGTGTAACGAGTACGAGCAGGGCGTATCCTCTTCCGGAAAATATGTTCGCCGTGGGCTACTAGTTTTAATTAAATCCGCGCTTTCTGCCGTCTAGGTATGCCAGTTGTATAACCAAGACGATTAGCCGACGCTTCTAGCGTCTCGGCGGCCGTGCAACGCTTCGCGCGTTTTAAACTGCCTTCACCCGAACTAAGTGTCTATCTAAATCTTCCTTTTGCTTCGCGTAATTATTTAGGAAAACGTTCGTAACTTTGCACGATTCGAAATCAAGTATCCTAGATTTATGTACAGAATAGAGGATGGCTAAGGAAAATGCTAAGAAAAAATTATTTTAGAATATAAGTTGGTATCGTTTCCTCTTCATTTATAAATACAATTCTTTATAGTGCAATTCTATTATTTCCTTTCATATTTTTCGTTTTCAATAAAAATTATGGATTTTTTGGTTAATACACTATCACAGTGAAAATGGACATATGTAGTCAGCCGTATTATAATACAAATTATATTAACACGTTGACCTAAACTCTAAACCATGGATATTGCTAGTATTAGAGTAATAGTGCAAAGTACAAATTTGAATGGTTACGTTTGAAAATTAATCGATAGAATCCTTAATAATTGAAATTTAAGTGTGTCTTACTACGCACGTCTGTTTCCACTGTGGCATCGTTTAATTCATGCAGTATTTAATTAATGCAGTATTAGATAATAAATGCACAACATAATAAATGCAGTATTTAATTAAACTTCTCATAAAAAATGATCCAAATTTTCGTACGTGTATATCTCAGAGTTGTTTCGCGGCAATTTTGCAATTTTTTCTTTAGTAGACGTATCAGAAAAAGAGCTCGGTGTTCGAACTTGGTACAAGAAGAACTTTTAGCTGTTCAAAAGATCTTCCTAGGAAAATATCCGCGATCTCCAGTGACACCGGGTCGTTTTTATTTAGACGCGCCTCTTCTGCCAAGCAGAGTGTGTGCATCGCCGGTGGATTGTGCAACGACGGCTTCCTTATTTGGCGTGAAACTGACGCAAAAGCCCGTAGTCATCCCACATCACGGTCGAGCGGTTATGGTTTGGTCCCATAGTGTCTTGCGGCTGGTTTACGCCACGTCGTCTGCCGGTGGAAACACATTCGCTTTGGCCATGGTTTAAGACGGGTCGAAGGTCTCTCGGGCAAAGCTTCTGAATAGAGTTACCTAACGGGGCGCAGGGGGGCAACAAGCCGTTGTACTTGGTGTATGTTCGTATAGATATATGTTCTCGGCTATCCATACGAAATTTTATGTACATAGGGTGTCCCATAGTATATACAAGCCAGAAAGTAATACAGGAATTTCGCATAAGGAAATCTCTTTTTCTTGTGCAGCTTCGTTTTCAAGAAAATTCTTTTAACTAGTTTCAAAACTTGTAACAAAATGTGATATTAAAAAATATTTTTATGCAAGTTTCCCGTTTGCACGTTATAAAACACCCTGTATAGCAATCGTCGAGGTAGTCTCGTAGTGGTAAGCCTGTGTAATGTTTGCCGGATGAGCGGCTTTCACCGGCATCTGTTTACCGGACGAACGGCTCCTTCCTTGCCGATAACTCTCTTTCGCTCTTCTCTTCTCTTCTCCACCCTTGTCTTTTTTGCATTTTTCCCTACCTTTACTTCCCCGACACTCGCCTTCGTTCATCCGAGCTTTGTTCGGTGAACGGGGGTGCGGGTGGGTGGTGGCGCGTTTCGAAAAAAAAAAAAAATCCGCCGGTACCGGCTCGTCGTTTTCAAAAGGCGAATAACTTTTCACGGCATAAACTGGCCGCAAAAGTTCCCCATTGTCGAACGTTTCATTTCTAACTTCCTAATTTAAAAAAGTTACATGCGAATTTTCCGGTTCCCTTTTTCCACGGTGCCCGGCACTTCCCTTTCCAGCTCTTAAAAAATGTCGAAACTCGCTGGGAAAATAGCCGTTTCGCTGCGGCGCGTCGCTCGCGCGAACACGAAGCGAGAAAAATAATTTGTAAAATAAACTCGTCGGAACGCCCGTTGCCTTGGCACACGACAGCGAAAAATATTCGAGCTGTGCCGCGCCCTGCCCGCAAAAGCGTTTCAAAAAATGCGACCACGGTCCGTGAAATTTCACCTCGATCCGCTGCTCGCACCCTCCTTCTCCCCCCCCCCCCCCTCCGTTTACGTTCAAAGGGACGCGCGGGGGGCGCTGAAGAAATGGAAGGAGATATAAGGTGGAACGGTGCACGGTCTACGGCACGTTCTCCTTAAAAATTACCGACGATATTTCAGACGCGGTAATACGCAGAGTTTAACTACAACCCACCAAATAACAAGAGCAAGACGAATGAAGTACTTTGCCTTACATAATTCATCCTCCAGTTTCTATATACCTTGCGGAACGCCCGTATTTTCTATGCGCCGCCAGACTGCCTAATCATACGCGCTGAATGTTAAATGTCCAACGTTCCCCCTCACCCTCCCCCTGCCCTTCCACGCACACCTGTGTCCCGGCCAACTATTTCGTTGGCCTTTTGTACGTTACATCGCGGAATTTCCCCTCTATTTCATTATCTTCCTCGTCCTTGAATTTCATTGAATTAACCGACACTGGAATTTTATCATAAATCGTTTTTCCGCTGGCAAGCCTCGAATACAAATGCGAGGAACGCGGATTCAGACGGCGATTCGCTGACGCCTGATAAATGCTCGAAATTCTGCATAGTTTTCAGACGTAAGAAAACGGGGATCGTTTATAAGTTCCGGGGTAATTTTCGTTTGTATCCAACGTAGAAACGGTTTTAGGTTAATCAATATGAAAAAGAATGTAGATATTAAATTGGCGCATGAAATTTCAATTTAGTGGTCCTTTACAAACATAAAATTTGACACTGGTGTAGCGGAAGCGGGATGAAAAATAAATTTAATATTTGATGAAAATAACTCTACAATGAATATACAAAATTATATAGAAATTATTTTAATTAAATACGTATATTTAGGAATTTTTATAATCTTTTGAAACAGACTGGAACAATAATTTAAAATCCCAAGATACAAATATTTAAATAATATTAAATTCTATGTTCTGAATATACTATTCGCTGTTTATGGAAATCGTAAATTCCAGTCAACTAAAATGGACAGTTAAACGGTTCCGTTCGTTAAACGATTAAGACGGCTCGCGGCATTGGACCGATTGTTTTCAAAGTGAAAGATCAATTTGCGGGGATTAAAGGAGTCCATTAAAGTCTTCTTCCGGCGGGATTACCGCGATGCGAAGCGTCCCGTAGGAGCCTCGCCGGGGAACGAAGCTAACGGAACAGATTCTAATGATCCAGAAAAAAAGAAAAAAATCGGCTGCCTCACTCGAAGCACCAAATCGGTGAAAACAATTCGAGTGGGTGCTTGTTCCGTAACGCCGAGGGCTACGAGAGGTAAGTAATGGCTTCTGTCGTGGCTGTTTAAGCGGCGCAGCTTCGTGGCTCAGATTGAAGGTGGCTCACCCTCCACCGGATACAAACTATTGCATCGCATCGTCCGCCTCAGGATGTCCGATCGAGTTATCGTCTGGTAGCCTCCTCCGTGCCTTCTTCATCTACGAACGCGAACGTATCCCCGGGCTACGAACCATCCCTTCCCCCTAGTACTAGGCTATTCGCTTTCAACCCCCGTTCCCTCGGCCTCTTCTCTCCCTGTTCCACTTCACCTCACCCTGCTGCGTTCAATTCTCCTCTCCGCCCCGTTCCAGGTTCCTCTTTTAACCAGACCTTCCATCCGGTATCAGGATAATTCGCATTTATTTGTCATGCGCCTCCGATCAGCGTCTCGAGCCGCCGTAATGAAACGTTGTCGTATGCAATAAGGAGAAAGAGGATTTTTATATAGCCGGAATAAGACTTTTATTATGATGACTGGCGGGGTCGTGATATTGCCTATTTTTAGACGCGATAGACTTGATTACGGTCACCGCTTATCGCTGATTAATCTTTTGTAAACCGTCTAAAGAGTGTTTGATTAATTATTCAATTATTGCTCCATAAATTTAAGGTACTCTGTAAAATGAGTGCAAATACTGATAAAGACACAAATTGTTAACAGAATTTTTCTCAATAAGATTATTTCAGGAAATATCCCTCCAATGATATTTTCGATAATTACAGAATACTATAACATTTTTATTTTCAAAGTAGCAACAGGAAACAGAATTGCTATAATTAAATTACCGGAAATTGCAGAAATTGAAAAATATTTCTTACCCAACCTGATCGTGTAGTAGAAAACAGCTGTGAAGTATGTCACTTACCTGAAAGAGAAAAAATAAATCACATTAGAATGTGTGCTTAGAACAAATTTAAATTAATGTTTAATTTCAAAGCAGATAATAGTCTATTGCTTAAAGCGTCCCAATTTTTTATTAGCTTCATAGATGTGTAAAGAATGTATTTGCGCGGAGCAAAGTATTGCACATTTATACAAGATTTAATAACGATGTAGCAACGAAAGTCGAGGTGAATTAACGTCCGTTGGACGTATTGCCAGCTGGAACGGTTCGAACGGGATCGATCTGCAGATTAAATTTTCATTTACCGTAACGCCTGTGCCTTTGCCCGGTAATGGCGTAAATTCGCCCGCTCGCTGCATCGCTTCGAGTTCATTAAAGCGGCCCGGCTCTCGTTTAATCCCCGCGAACCTACCGAAATCATGTTCGATAAACATTACCGCAACGATAGCGATTTTCTTTGGTGACTGAGTTAAGAACTCGAGGGTTTCTGGACCGGTTAGGGAATTCCGTTTTACAAACAGCCGTCGATCCTCGCAAAATTGCTCGCCTATCGGCCAAACGATTGCGACCGACACGGCGTGTCGTGTGCCGTCACGAAAACTGAAAGCCGAAAACCTGTTAGGGCAGCACGAACTTTACGGTTGTTCGCCAGGGACGTTGTTAATCCGTAAGATTTCCAGCAAAGCCTTGTTTAAGCCTTCGGATGGGTGATGTGTTTTTGATGACGCCCTTTATGATAGAGCTTTCGAATATGAGGGATTAAAATGAATTTGTAATTCGAAACTCTATGTTATTTATTACAACGTACTATGTACCTTGGTGTGCAACGTGTTTTGCTTTTTGCTACCTGTTAAACCGAAGAATAAATAAATCCAAATATTAAATAAAAATAAAATATACATTAATTTGAATACGTTGTTGTATGCGTAAATTTTGTAGAAGATTAACCTTTTGCACTCGAGGTATTTTCCAATAAAGGAAATAGTAAAAAAGAAATTCACTACACTACATTTGCGACTTTCAGTCGCAATATTTAGTTCGATCTCAAAATTTTTAACGACCATACCATTTTTGTTTTCAGTTTAGATTATAAGAACAAACGGATCGGTATCTTTTTTTGTTAATTGCTGCCAAACAATTTCGTTTTCCATACGATAGCGTAACATCGTGAAAGGTGGGGTCAAGGGAATGTCAGTGGGTTTAATGCCTGGTCCAACCCTCCGCGAATTACCCCGCGGAGATTTATTAAAACCGTAAAGCAGAAGAAACGGCTCCGGCAAAGCGTGATGGTGTTCCAGGTTGTTCTCTGTGTTGGAAAAGCGGCCGTTGGAAGCTTGGCTAGAGGAACGGAGGCAACAAAGAAAAGAGGGCGAGGTCTGTGCCTGACGTTAGTGACCATGGGGCATTTTCTTGGTCAAGCTTGTCGGACCACGCTGGATTAGTTCCCGTTTTCTAACTCGAGACGATGCAACCAGCCAATTAAAGCGCCGTTAACCTTTCTCTGGTCCGTTGTTCCGGGTCCCCGGTTGATTCCTTTATCCGTAGAAATGGACCAGCGGTCGGCACCGTAAGAACACCGTATCGGCCAAGAAAAGAATGCGACTGGCCTTTGAGATGGTCGAACCCGGCGGATTAACTCTCTTCCTTTTTCCCCCCTTTTAACGTAGTGTACCGTTTCTCTTCTTATCGGTGGCTCATTTAATACTTATTCTCCATTACCGGAAGCTCCACGATACACGGCTCTCCCGTTGCGTTTCGGCGAAAAAGACAAGGAAGAAAACAAAAATTCGAAGCGATACGCCGCTTTTCATCGCACAAAGGAAACATAAAAGCACGATGCCAACAGAGATATTGCGCTTTCTATTTAATCAGACGAAAGTAGCTACGTCTGTCACTTTTACCGCCCTTGTTCCACTTGCATGGAACGCGGCGGGGGTGGGTTAAAGTTCACTAAATCGTCGTCGAGCGTCTCGCGGGAAAATAAAGGAGAGGAGGAACGGACAGAAGGCAGGAAGGGAAAGAGGAATCCGGGGCGGGGGAGGAAAACATGAAGAATACCGCGTACGGATGAAAGCATCACGACATCTGCGAAAATCTCGAGAGTCACGAAGTAAAGCATAACCGAACGACGAGAGGGAACTTATCCCGCCACGGTCCCGGGGAGTTATATGTGGGATATTCGGTGACGCGACGACTTTTTCGGCCACGTCAATATATTTGTCCCGGTGTGTACTTTGCCCCCTCCCCCCCCCGTCCTATCTCGTTCTCTTTCCGCGGCAAAGTCAAGCAAAAGTAAAGCAGTGGCTGGCTGCCAGCCAACCTTGGATTTTGTGCACGCTAGGACGAAGCGCCGCGCGGAACGTTACAACCCATTGCACACGCCGAATCGTTTCTGATGCCTGCTGCATCGAGCCAAGTCCTGCCCATCCACCTTATCCCTAATGTCACAACATTATTCGACGTACGGGAACGCGAAACTCTCTTCTACCACGATAATTGTCCTTCCGCTAACCCCGCCAGGAGAGATCGACCGTTCGGGGGACGGTGTTTTCTTCGCAGACTTTCCGGAGACTACGCATCCACGGAAGAAACGTTTTGAGTTGCTCTAAGAGCTCTTCGAGACACACCGGCGATTAGATGCAGATGTTGCGAGGAGAAAAACGAAATCTCGAGTTCTTCGGCTTGCTTGTTTGTTTGCTTGTTTGCGAAAGGGGACGCGAACGACTTGGATTTTTGTACGAAGTTTCTTCGAGCGTTCGGAACTTATACAAATACGAATTAACCCCTTACTGTGCTATTGACCCGTATTTTTTCTATAATCGAGTGTTTCATTTAACCTCGATTACATCGTGTATAAAATATAATTGAATCGTCGAAATATTTGCCCTAATTTTCCATGACTTGAATACCGCTCACTCAGCTGGAATTTTATTTGAATTTAAAATACTTGTATCAAAGCGTCGAGGAAAGATGAAAGCTCTTGCACACACTTGATATTTCATTTTACATTATAAACGACTTTTATGGATCCGTCGTTAAATACTAGAGCGTAATCGCGGCTCATTTCGTCGAAACCGGAGCGCAAGATCTTGTAATACGAATGTGTGCTGCGTGCGTGTCCATGCGTGGATTAATTTAGCGTTCCCCCGGGTGTCCCGTATCACCGACAAGTACCGTAAATACGGTTATTTTAAATCTACATCCTGCAAAAGGTAGTAAATTGTGAAATAATTACGCTTGCCCATGCAGCCCCCGGCTCGGAAGGGTCGGTTGTACGGGGATCAGCGAAGGGGTGAAGAGAATATTCTCCATGGTTTCGAGTGTACTACATCGACCCGTTTCCCCTCGAGGGAGATAATACTTCGTTTCGTAAAAAAAAAAAGAAGAAGAGAATAAAAAAGGAACGAGGAAAAGAAAGAAGAAGAAAAAACGTAATGGGCCCCATGTCACGCGTTATTCGACCGAGGAGGAAACCGTATAGCCCGTCCGTCTGAACGAAATCCCCTCAAGAAATTTTTCTTTCGTAATTGCTTGCACGGGAACTACGACGTTTTAACTACGACGGACGTTAGGAGGATGAACTACGAAATGTTTTTAATATTCGAGATTACGAGATGGAATTGGATGGAATATCGAAGAAAGAACTGAGAATTAAAATTAACTGCTGGGAACATTCGAAGAGGAACTTTTCATTTATCCTGTTTTAAATGTCCTGATTAAATCTTCGTTATTTTTAGCCGTTCATGTACAAACCTTTCTAATTTGTACAGGACGGTGTCGTTACCTTGCTTAAATGTCAGATGTCTCTCCCGAAAAGTTAACTTTATCTGTCGTATTTGCATTGAAATATTTATTCTTATTTCACGAATATAACAGTTAATTTATAGTCAACGACAAACAATAGATCCAAGTACTTATAATGAGTATTAAGTAATTTTGCATAGAAATCGATTCTTCTGACTATTCTTACAACTATTAATTTATTCCATGTTGTTTGCATAAAATTTCAACGAGAATACCATAGAAACATGTATATTAATTATCAACGTAAACGATTAAATGAAATATTCCTAAGAATAAGAGTAAGAACTTGTTCTTCCAGCAGAAATCTCGATCGGCAGAGATTGAACATGTTTACACGGCAAGTTCGTCGACGATTTGTCTGTGAATACGAAATGCGGGGAAATCTTACGGAACTTTGTCACGGGATTTTCACAACTGACTTCGTTCCTTTCGTTTTGGCAAAGGGGAACGAAGCGGGTGCGGGAAACATTGTAGAAGAAAAGGGGGAAAAAAGGGGAGGATAGAAAGAAAGCACAGGGAACAGCTCGGTTGTACCTTTCAATTTGCGAGGCAATATTTTCGGCGCACGCTGGCCAAGTTCAGTGTTTTATAAGGTCGTTACCAAGGTTGCGCTAATCTTCGCCCGGGCCGCAAGCTTCTGGCAAAGTGCCCGCCAAGAAAATATTGTTCCACCGGCCTTATCTAACTTGTATCCCGGCCGACCCCCCACCACGGCAAAGAGGATCCCGTTCGCTGTCTGTAACTACGAGGAATTTCATATTCTCAAAGTGAGAAATTTACTGTATTCCTCTCGGAAACCAGGTTGCGGGACACAGGAAACGAGAAGCGGCATGGGTACAAAGGCCTCGGTAAAATAAGTAAACTTCGAGGCAGCCTAGAACGCGTTTGTTCCCGGGGACGTCCCCGTGTCAGCGTGTAGCTGCCGCTTATTTATTCATTAAGCCGTAAATAATAAAGAATCGACACCGGGAATTTCTGGATCTCTCGAAAACTATGCGACGTAATTTAGACGGTAAACCGTCCATTTGATCTTCTCCAGGGTGCAAGATAAATGAAATTTTAATACACAGTTCCCTCCTTTAATATTAATTACACGAATTGATGAAATTTACTTTGCTCGATAAACTGGGTTCAAGAATGTCTACAAATTCAATTGAAATAACAATTGAAACGTGATAAAAGATTTGGTTTGTTCGAGGATAAAACGCGAATCCATATAAACAGTGATTTAAAAAATCACGAAAAGGGGTAACAGCTGCGGCGTGGCTCCACAGGTCCCTCTTAAATCTGAAATTCCACGAATGTAGCGGCCGCGTGTTTAACGCTTTCAGCACGCAAAGTCACAAGGCGTAATAAAAAGGTCGTTTTGAATTTCCTCCCTGGATTTAGCCGCTTAACCCGGACAAGGGCGGTGCTTCTTAGCGGGTCGGCAGTCGCGTGTCGTCTCCAGCTCCTTCGTATACGTTCCTCTTGCCTCTCGTCTCGTAGCTGGGACGAGTGAGGAGTAGGAGAAGGAGGAGGCATTTACAATTACTCAAAGAATGAAAAGGCTGAAGAAAGGACGGCAGGAGAGCGCGTTTACACGTGGCATTCACCCCGTTAATGCGGTACTCGTCGCACAGTACCATCATCCAGCCTCTTTCCAACGTCGTCCCTTCTTTCCATTTCTACAATGTAGGGAAAAAAAAACGACATCGACATCGTGAGCATAGGCTGCGACTGGAATAAACGGCGACGAACCGCCTAGAGGACGTACGCGCGGCTCGTCGATCCGTACGCTTCATCCCCCTTGAATCAGTTATATGACCCATGAAAGAAGTCCTTATCCCGCTGGCAATTAGTTGCAGCCGTAATGAGCTCTCGTAGAACTCGTAAATCCTGATGGGATTAGAGGCGCACTCGGTTGCGTTGCAGTCCACTTACCGGCAACGCCAATTACCCCGGCCGTTCGTCGGAAACGTTCGAATTAAAACAACTTTCTTTGTGATTCTCGATGATCGCCACCGGATGTCATTGAAACTCGACGAGAAACGGCTCGATACTGCTCGTTTGCGGCCCGGAAGATACCGTGCCGTAGCCGAGCTAGCACGTTGCAACCGGGTTTAATGATCGCGGATATCTCGCAAACATCACGTACCACGAAATACGCGAACGTGACCACAAGCCGCAGCCGACCCTTGCCAGCGGCGAAATTCGAACGGCAAAAGTTCAAGCACACCCCGATCAACGACACGAACACGCGGGATCCAAATAAATATCGTTGACCGATAGTTGAAACCGAAGGTCTTACGCATTTTCCGGAAAACGAAGCTGAAAAAATTCCTTTAAAACTTTGACCCAACGACGTAAAGACAAAGAAACACTAATCCTTCTCGGCGAGTTTCGAATTCCCGCCGAAGCAGTCGAGTTAAAATTTGCGTGCGAGAAGGATCACGGGGCGGTGTCGCTCGAACTTGTAGAAATGATCGAAACCAGCAGCGTTACGCGGGGGAAATCTCAAAAGGAATTCGCTATTTACGCGGGGCGTAACGCGTAACTCGCTTTCTCTTGTCGTTCCTCCTCGTGGATGCCGCTGACTGCGCGTAAATTATGCAGGATGTATCTTCGCGGAGGGTGAAAGGAGACGGCATTGTGAGACGCAGGCGAAGTGTAAGCATCTGGGCGCAAGCAGGGAGTGCCTGGGCGGAGCTGAGACCCGAAGCCGGCGGCACGCTTGCTGTCGACTTTTTGCACGGCCATTGCAACAGTTGGCCCCTTTAAGGCTCTACAAGAGCCGCATACTTGACTACCAGTCCTCCCCTTAACGCGTTTCATAAGCAATTACTCGACGCACCGCCGTTACTCACAGTCGCTGGCGCAGCAACAGGGTCTGACTCGTGCGTTAACTCTCTATAACACCGGTTTTCTGTGTTTGTGGGAAACAAATGATGGAGTACCGCCAAACAGGTTTGTAGAAGCCAGGCCAGAAGTTACGGAACGATTTCAAAGTGTACGAGCGTATTTATTTATATCCAGTTTGTTAAGACTGGTCCCTTACCATTCTTAGCAATTACCTTTTCATAGACATCCAAATTTAAATAAGACAAAGGACGACAGCACCTCATGACCGTAACGGCACATTTCAATCCACACCTGACAGGACATCTCAGACTTTCCCTACTAAGCATTACTCTAAAATCAGCACGTTTCAACCTTCGAAAATTCTAATAACATCATTGGACGAAGACATTTTTCCACCCTTTTCCTTCTCCTGACAGGACACACCTTCACACACCAAATAAGTATAAGAATGCCAACATTAGGACATAAGATGCAACATTACAAAACTACAAGTTACGACTAAACCAATTTTCATCAAACCTTACACAACTACAATTCGATTCAGGCTCTGCACTACAATGCATTCAGAGCTAACCACAATTCATTTACCATTTTTAACTGGAACATTTTCCTTTGCTTTTGAATAAATCAGAAGAGGAATACCTTGGAGACGTACTTCTGATCCTTTCATGAGGCACTTAAATCCTTTTAAGAATGTTTGATGAAAAGACGAAGATCTCATATGGGAAATCAAAGGCGCCGCGTATCTGTCGATACGGCACTGAACACGAGAATACAATCGCTCGAGTACCGTACAAATCGTTGGGTCACCGGTGGTTTATCGACGACATGAAGTTCGACAAAGTCACGGGGATGGTAATTCCGGTGTTCGTAACGGTGCTGCAACAGTTTGCCCTTTTAAGAGGATCTAAGAGAAGATACGATCCCGTACGTTCAAAAAGTTCTACAAGCTACTGTCTGAGCTACGGTTACCGCTCGTGATCGCCAATCTCTGAAGCACTTTGCTTTAGAGAGCTACTGGCTTCTTCGTGACACGGGAGACGTATAAGCATCGTGTCGATAAAGTTTATGAACCCTTCCCGAGGAAACGAGTATCTTCGACAAGCAACTGAACATTAAACTCCGGCAAACCATCACCCTCTAATGCGAATACTATTGATTCACTTTGTCTTGGAACGATCGCTTCCCTGTCGAATATTTGCACTGAATAATAATTGTCAGAGTAATTATTTCGACCCTTTTTCGGCTTGTACGAATATGTATTCATATTACAATTTATTTGTTTCTATTTCACTGTTCATTACAATTAATATTTTTGTGTTAAACATGTCTTTGTATTTCTCAGTGGTAAAAACAAAATAAATATCTCTAGTAGTAGCATAATTCTGTTGAAATTCTAATATAGTATTAATGCTTTTTCAAAGCATTATTACCTTATTAAACATTAAATTTGGACATAATTATAACAGTATATTTTAATTAATTATCACCTAGTGCCTCACGTGGTTGTTGCTTACTCTGCTTAAATGATTAATCATTTTTTAAGGAGTTTAAATGATAGCGTTGATAATATGATTAATGGTCTACATTTTAACTGGTTGCGTATTAACCTCATATCTTACGTTATATCATCAAATCCTAATCAATGTCGCGAACAATAT